>LR991027.1:19859345-20459345 GCA_905163495.3 Cosmia trapezina
TTGTTTTCTGTAGGCCTCTTAGAACAGAACCTCACTCAAGACTCAAGTAGGATACGGGGAAGGGGTTGAGGTTGTGTGAGACTTTTCAACCAAACAAAGGGCTTTAAACGATTAAAGCAATTTGTTTGGTTGAATAGTCTTAATTCATTATACAGCGAATACGAAAAATAAATAAAACTTCGAATAGAAGCGGCCTATTGCTCGTTTCGGGGCGTATGATACTAGAAGTTTCCTTGCGAAGTCGTATTATTCTATGATTTCTGGTCTGGTTAACGGTCTGTCTAGTTAGTTGGTCAACGCGTTGTATCCAGATAAAAGCTGCGGGCGGCTTACTGTCAAAGCCGTAGTCGCATAAATGTGTTTGTAGCTTTAGATGTAGTTACTTGTAGTCATCCTGTGCAATACCATGTATTAGTCTTTTGAATTTATGTAATAAAAAAAAAAAACGTAGGTTGAAATAAATCACTGAAATGATGTAGTTATGTTTAGTGACAAAACAGGCACTCATTTAATATATTTCTTGACTAAATTACATTACATTTAAGACTATAACCATTAATCTGATATTTAATGAAAATAAAATCTTATTAGATGTCTCAAAGTATGTTTTATTATATCTCTAAGTTTACAGAGTAAGCAATATTTCAACACAACCTGCTAATTTGAAGCCAGTAGTTGCTACATAAAGTATTATATTACCACTATCGCACATTCAATGTGTACATGAAACTTTACTCGATATAATGTTGAGCGAGACAATTATTGTAATTTAAACCTTATGTCAATTTCTACAGAAGTCACAGTCGCGCGCTCGTTTACAACGAATGTAGCAACAGTTTAAGAATTACATTTTTACACTTGTTTAAAAATTCTAATAATAATAAGTTACATAATATGAAAAACTCTGATTAATAACAAAAATGAATGTAATATTGTATTGTATTGTATAACTTACAATATAGAAGATGATACTATTAATATACACTAGTGCTAGTTCGAACCAAGTCTGAAGGTTGAAATAAGTAACCTAATTACTTGGCTGTTCCAAATTATTATTGATTTACTAAGATCCAGTTTCTTGATCCGTAGTTAATAGTTAAAAATAGTAACTATGGTTAAACTTTGGCAAAATGTGAACCAATGGTATGAAAGGGCTTAACATAATTTTGTTTTTGAACAACTATCATGTGCAGTTTTTCTGATAGAAAAATTATCCAGAATGAACTTACAAAAAAAAAAAAAAAAAAATTAAAAGCACCATTATTTAATAATAAAAATTTGAAATACAGATATTTTTTTATCGTAATATTGTTTTTGGACATTGAAAACAAAGAAAAACTGTTAAATATCTTAAAATATACAGTCTGCTTAGTTTATGTACTTTCATAAAAATATAATCTCTTCTCGATTCACAGCAGTTTCGAATAAAAGCCCAGCCTCCATATAAAAACATAACAAGTCCTTTATCCATTAGTAACTATTTTTAACTATTAGTTGAGTTAACTATGGATCACGAAACCGACCTTTAGAATATCAAAATCTTATATCATTACAGAGAGTAATTCCTAATGGAAAAAAACCCAATAACACTGATCTGGGATTCAAACCCAGGTCCATAGCTCAGTAGTCGCACTTGCGGCCACTATTCCAACGAGACAGTCATACTAAAATTAATTCTTACACAAAAGAACATACTAAAATTAATTCTTACACAAAAGCAGTCAGTTTTCTGCACTTTCACTTGTCACTTCCAATCCAAAGACACCAAATTCCGAAACTAAGTCAATGTGGCTATATTATGAAGTGTTAAACCCGTTGCGAAAAAGAAATGCTGCTATCCATACTGTATAGCTCCATCTCCCTCTCACATGGTTTTAATACGGAGCTGTTCCGAGTCCTTTCCAGAGTAAGTCGCGTTAACACAGCGTTCACTGGGCGTCCTTGTTTGAGGACTTGCGCCGTCGTTTGACGACGCGTTTTGGTGACGATCATTCATTCTCTTTCTTAGGTTGTGGCTCCTCCTCTGTAATAGGAAAACTATGCGTTAATTTTTGATCTTACACCATTGCATACACAATATTGTACAGTAGTACCCAACTTAGATGGCTTATCGATGTACAGTGGGCTGCATCAATTGGTTACCCCAGTTGTAATAAAATTTTCATTTTCAACCCAATTGATGCAGCCCACTGTACCTGCCGCAGAAGATGCGCGGGAAATGCTATTGACCAATCGGCACGCTCCACGCACCGCGCTATTTTTTCCTGTACCGCTATTGGTCGGCAGCTGCGGCCATGTTAGCGCGCGCCGCGTGGCTTGTTAGTCAGCCGCCATACTTGCGAGCGAGACGGAACTAAGAGCTGCAGTGTATTATGAACCTTATAGTAGTGATCTAAGGTTGATTGTAAGTTTTCTTAATCTTCGGGGCCATACTTTATTTTCTGTGCGAACGAAGATTGAGTTCGCGCCTTATCAGTTGGGTACCACTGTACTTAGGTTTGTTCCTACCACCTATGGAATATCAGAAATGCCATACGGTTGAGAAAAGACAAGAGGATTTAATGTCTTTTAGAACCGAGCAAGCGTCATTGAAATGCCACGACGCAACGCAACGGAGAAGTGTGGCATAGCTGTGACGCATTGCAAATTATTAGGATAGGCAACAGAGGTTTATTTTGTGCCAAATAAGATGGGAACAACGATCATTATTCTTTCCCTAATACTTCTTCGTAGAAATCCGAACGACAAGCTAGGATAGTTTAACAGGGACAAAAAAGGGTATACAAGCGATAGGCTTTAGAATATTAACGGGCTTTATTTGTTTTTACTGTATTATGTACTATGGACAAAACGGACGCCATTACACATTAAAGTTACTTTTTGTATACACTGATTCATTGAAAAAAAACCTGTCCCTATGGTCCTTTGTTTTACTTTGTCATACGTACAATTGCAGCTTGCAAGCAAAATTTGTTCAAAATAGGAAAGGCCCTAGCGTTTGTCGATGGGTACAGTCATCGTCAAAAATATCGGGACCAACACACTGTTCAAAATGATCTCAACAAGTAAGAAACTTAAACGGATCACTAGCATGTCGTCAGAAATGCAAGTGGTCAAATACGCATTTCGCCAGAAAACGCATGTTGACAGAAACGCATCTTGTCAGATTTGCACCTCGTCAAAGACGCATCTCGACAAACACGCAACTCGACAGTCAATTAATTAATAGGATTTAAACGCAAAGTGATCTGCTTTTTCGTATTTTATCATTAAAAAACTAATATGATTAACTTTTTGACCGCTTTTTTTTTTTTTGTTGACGGGGTGGAAATTCTCATGGATATCCTCCACCCTGGTGTGGGCAAAGGGATCTGTCAGACTCCTACTGACTAAAACCCCGGTGTTCCCTCGTACACCTGCTTCGGGGGCTGCGGGTGCGAGTGTGACTTCCGCTGCCCCGGACTGGTGATAGCCCGCGCCGTGCGGGCCACGTTCCATAGGGGGTAGCGAGGTGCTGGACCCCCCGTTACGTCTCAGAGAGGCGCGCGTGGAACACTACGCGCCACCATCTCGGGTCCTGTGGAATGGGGGGCGACGGATGTCCCCGAGTCCGCCGCCCCTGGACCCATTTAGGGGGCTGGAAGAGGTCATTATCTGCCCTCCGCAAACGCCCAGTGCTACTGCTGCGGGACGGGAGAGCACTCGTGATCTCCCTTTCCCTGTCTGCAGCTTCCTTCTGCGAGATGACTGATTCGCAGAAGGATACCACCGCGTCCCACGACTAGGCGCTCCCGACCATCGAGCGAGCGACGACCGGTAGCGACAGATCGGCTCCAACTTCTGATATGAGGGCACGGCGCGGCTTCTCCCATATGGCACACTCTGCCAGTGTATGCCGCGCCGTATTCTCCCGACAGTGGACGCAGTGGTGACACCGAGCATCCGGCTCCCTGTTTATGCGACATAGGTACTTTCCGAAGCAGCCATGCCCCGACCAGGTGCTCACCTGGTTCGCTCGAAACGCCAGGGAGCCGTGCCTCCTCCCGAGCCAATCGTCGAGCACTGGCCGGATCGCCTCAATTGTATCCAGGTCGCGGTAGGGTGCAAGAGCCTCTCCCGCCACTCCGTCACCATGACGTGACGGAGCTGTGACCGGCGCAGCGTGATCTGTCGCTGCACCAGTCTCTCGCCCCGTGTCTTGGCCTCCTCGCGCCACAGATGCAGTGCCGCGAGTGTCTTTGCCTCCAGGTCCCAGGGCGGGGATCCGGCACTAATGACTCTGACGGCCATCGCTCTCTACGGTTTGCGCAGTAATGCGATGTGGCGGGCCGTCAGGTCGACTGCCCACACCGGGGCTCCATACAACGTGTAATGCTAAATGCGCAAAACCTCTTAAGGGGTCATTGTACTCATCATTATGAACAACTTTTACTATGGGACCAAACCTGAAATCGCGAAAAAAAAATCAGCTGTTCAGTACATTTATGTTCGCAAATTTCGTCAAAATGTACTGAACAGCTGATTTTTTTTTCGCGATTTCAGGTTTGGCCCCATAGTAAAAGTTGTTCATAATGATGAGTACAATGACCCCTTAAGAGGTTTTGCGCATTTAGCATTACACGTTGTATAAGGCCATCGATCGCACGATCCCCACAAATAACCGCCTAAAGGCGGTGCTCGGGCCCCCCAAATTCGGAAGCAGCGTTGATAGCGCTCCCGTCGCGCCCATCAGCTTGGGCACCAGCCGCTGAAAATGACGGCCGAAGTCCCATCGGCTGTCGAGTACCAATCCTAGGTATAAAAGCGTGCCCTCTGTGCCAAGCTATACATACCATTGAAAAAAAAAAATACAAATTCTCAATCAATATCTGACGAAATGAGTACCTGTCGTGTTGCGTATCTGCCGAACTGCGTATCTGTCGAGTTCTGTTTCTGACAAGTTGCGAGTCCATCCTGAGAGATGACGAAATGCGTATTTGACCACATGCATTTCTGACGACATATTAGTGATCCACTTAAACTTTGTCTCAATTGGATAATGTTCTTGTCAGTGTGGTGTACGTCTTCATTCTGAAACTTTCCTTGTGTCATTGAGTTAATATTTCAATTGCATAAATGTTTAGATCATTTTGAAGTCTGTTCGTCCCTATATTATTGACGCTGACTGTACATCATATGAACTACCTACCTACAGATATAGAGGCTAGAACCTGTAAATATTAAGAATGATGAAATTTCACTTCCAACTCCAAGGTATAATACTACTATACTCCATTTACAATCATTTAAACAAATCATTTTTACAGTCCGTTCAACCGGTTTTGACTTCTATTCCACAGGCTTAAGGATGTCATTAAAGGCAAAAAAGTGGTTACAATACCAACTGTTTACTGCAGCTGCCATTTGTCATGCCACCAACGCAATAGACGTCAAAATCGGTTGAACGGACTGTAAAAAAGTCACATCAAGATTGTTTACCTTTATTTAACTACCTAAACCTTTCTAGTATTTTCTTATTGTAAATGGAGTATATAGTCTTATATTACAGTACCCGGCCGTAAATACGGCACATAAAAGTACTGTACATTTAGTTCCACTCACGTTTCCCCTCATGCTGGTGATGGGGCTGCTGCTGATGATGATGCATCTGATGATGCGGCGAGTGCGCGTAGTGCTCGGGCGCGGGCCCCGCGGCGGGTGGCGCCGAGCCGCCGTAGTACGCGGCGTGTTGATACGCCGCTGGGAACGCGCCCGCGTAGCCGCCGTAGTAGCGGCCACCGTATGCACCGCCGTACGCACCTGAATATTAAATTTTTTATTAGGCTTTATGTAAACCCATAGGAGTAGTTCAAACTGGAAATAGCGAAGATGACAGTGGTAGATTTAATTTATCTCACGAAGAAGTGTCTTGAAGCATTTATGTTATTAATCATAAGGTTTAAATTGCAATAACTAACCCGCTTTCGTGAGATAAATTAACTATAACAGACGCACGTAACAAAATTGAAATCTAAACTACAGGATATCGAACGCCTAAACGTTCGCACTAGCAGCCATGACTCAGTAGGTAATGCCGTACTAAATATTCACCGTCCTACTCACACGTTTTCATGACGGAGCCACAACTACGTCACGTCAACGTCAATGCCCATTATCGCCATAAACAACGCGGTAATTATTCCTATAATTATCGCGATAAATTGAGTGACCTCACTTGAACGCCGCCACTCGAGTTATCGTCACGTCAATCAGCAATGTGAATGCCGTTGTCAAATGATCGCGGTAAGTTGTGGCTACACCTACGGCCTACGTCCATCATCGCGATAATTAACGGCATATCCCGTTGGTGTGGCCATGACATTAGGCCGTGAATGCCAACTTTTCTTGTATGAGAATCATTTTTAGTGCTAATTTCCACGTAGAGTAGTCATCTAGGCCGCCAAGGTTCTTGATGGCAAATTTAGTGACTGAGACCATAACCTTATGAAATAAAACAAGAAGACTTGGATTATGAAATAAAACCGTTGTTTGCACAGAGAAAAAAACATTGTATTGACTAAAAAGTTTTTACAGTACATCTGTACATAATAAAAAAAAATGTAAATAAAACATTTAATTAATCTATATTTTTATGTTTTTAAACTTCAAGTTCTTATTGAGACACCCTTTATTTGATTTATTTACCTGGAGGCGGTGGCGGGCCAGCGTGTGGTGGTCCCGGGTGCGCGGGAGCGTTGGGGTTCGGCGGCATCATCATCGCTAGTAGGCAAATAAAATATAAATCAGTGAATTTTTTAACTGTTTTTTATTGGCGGTAATATAAAACTGTTTTTTTATATTAAAAAAAAAAAAAAAAAAACTATAACTCGTGCGCGTAAACATGGCACCTGGCTCGAAAACAAAATTGTGTCTAAACACTACGTTTTGTCACGTTTAAAGCATCGTAAAGTAGTATGTTATGAGAAACTACTCAGGGCAAATTAAATGTTGATATTCAAAAAACTAAAATAAAACTATTTTTTGCACTCAGTTCTTTACACGTAATTCACTCGAGCCAGGTGCCATGTTAACGCGAACGGGCTATAAGTCATCTATTGTTCTAAAACAAAATTCGTAATCTAGCCTAGTCTATCCACTTTAAGAAACAGTCATTGGTTTCCTATCCATGCATACAAATATTTTGTGTGCAAGCCGTGTATAAGTGGCTACGCACCCCGTCGCGCACCGACAAAAAGTCTAAAGGACAATTCTAATGACGTCACGCGGGAGGCCGGTCGCGCTACTGGATAAGGTGATAAAAAATTAACTTTACAAACTTTAAGAGGTGGTTTATACCATCAAAACGGAATAACTTTTACTATGGCACCAACTTTGAAATCGCGAAAAACGAAACATCTGTCCTATGCAGTTTAGAACAGTATTAAACTTTAATTTGGAACAGCTGATTTTTTTTTCGCGATTTGAGGTTTGGTCCCATAGTAAAAGTTGGAGTATTTTCTCTTTTCAATACAGTTGGCTGAAATACTCTTAGTTTAGTGAAGTTTTTTACGCATAAAAATCCGTGAAGTTACACCAAATAATTAAAAGATCCAGTCTGTACAGGATGAAATTGAATTCATGGGCATCTTTTAAGGGCTCATTATACTCATCAATCTGAACAAATTTTCCTATGGAGCCGAATCTGAAATCGCGAAAAAAAAACATCTGTTCCCTACATTTTGACGAATTATGCGAACATAAATGTACAGCCGATTTTTTTATTGGTTTAGTCTCATAGTAAAAGTTGTTCATATTGATGAGTTTGAGTACAATGACCCAGGGGGCTTACTATAAGATCTTAGACCAGAGCAGAAATTGAACGTTTCCAATGAGAGAGGGACAGTGCGATACGGTCGTATACAGGGTGACTTTGAAAACATGCGACAAAATTTAAAGGGGTGTTCTACCCATCATTATGAACAACTTTTACTATGGGACCAAACCTGAAATCGCGAAAAAAAAATCAGCTGTTCAGTACATTTATGTTCGCATAATTCGTCAAAATGTACTGAACAGCTGATTTTTTTTCGCGATTTCAGGTTTGGTCAAATAGTAAAAGTTGTTCATAATGATGGGTAGAACACCCCTTTAAATTTTGTCGCATGTTTTCAAAGTCACCCTGTATAGCTCCATATACGACCGTACAGCACCGTCACTCACTGGAAACTTTCAACTTCTGCCCTGCTATAAGAGCTCATAGTAAGCCTCCTGGGCTTTAAATACCGGTAAAAATTCATAACGTTACCTCTGTTTGACAGAGTTACCGTTAAAATGAAAATAACGGTAATGGAATTAACATTATTTTATGCATTTTTTAACGTTAGTCTTTATTAACGTTAATTGTTTAATAGCGGTGCGAGGCGGAACGGCAACAGTGCATCGTGATCCAATGCTAAGCGTCCACGAGCGGAGCGCACAAAAATATAATCCTACGTACGGAACGGCAACGTAGCTAATTTAACGGGAAATTAAACGTTATTTATCGTATTTTCGTTAATGTTAATTAACGTTATATTACTGGTAATGTTATCAAGTAACGTTACATTTTTGTAACGTTAGTAAGGTATCACATTGTAATTAACGTTACGTAACGGTTATTATATTGTTATTTGGTAACGCTAACAAGCCCTGCAATGACCCCTTAAAAGGATACCCATTAATTAAATTTCATCCTGTAGTATAGTAACTCACGGTGATGCGGTGGCGACGTGATGTGCGGCGGGAGCGCGGGCGGCTGTGCGGGCGGAGCGCCCGGGGCACCGCCCTCCTTGAGCTCCGGCTTAGGTACAGGCTTCTCTTCTTTACGATCACCTGATATACATAGAATAAGTAGGAGATTGTTTTAGCTTTGGAAATCCACGACATTAATACATAATCATAAATAAAAATTTGATTTGAAAACCAAAAATCAGCCTATAATGTTCCCACTGCTGGGACTCAGGCCTCCTCTCGGTGAGAGGGAGTGGGCCATAATCCACCACGCGGTCTCGTATAAGTATGTCACATGTCTTCGAAGTTTTGGTTCTAGGACATGCCGGTTTCCTCACGATGTTTTCGTGGATCGTGCTATCCATCTCTTCCTGAACAGAGAATATTCGCTTTTAGCAGCACTCACAGGAATATATATCCCTCTATATTATAGTAGAGCTCGTTAAGCTGAAATAATGCGCCCCACTACTTAAATATACGTACACAACGGTAAATGTGGTAGTGGGCTGGACGCGTCATTTCAGTGCGTGCGTGCGTGCTCGACCCGGCAAAAAGACTGTCTTTTTGCTAATTCTATCAGAGCATTAATGTCGTAGAGAGCAGTGGTAACGGCCGCGACTTACGAGTTGTAGATCGTAGGTTCGAACCCAGACAAGCGTTTTACTTTGTGAAAATAATGTCATGAGCACTGTCTCAAAACGGTATAGGAAAACATCGCAAGGAAACCGGCATATCCTAGAACCAAAAAATTCGAAAACATGTGACATCTACTAACCCGCACTGGGCCTGCGTGGTAGATTAAAGCCCCACTCACACACACTTTGCAGCACTCTCGAAGAGAGGCCTGTGTCCAAACCAACTACATATTTACAATACAAACACATACCCTCATTATCCGGGCCATTATTAGCAGCATCTTCAGGCTCCTCCTTCTTAACTTCAGGCTCTGCCTTCAACTCTGTAGTGACCCCTTCGGCCTTCACTTCCGTAGTAGAAACCTTGTCGACTTGTGTAGGCAAGTTCGGCCCGTTCGTTTCAGGCTTGATCTGAGTCTGGTCTTGCTCCATTGGCTGTAGAGGGTAATTAAACTTTTTAAACTTTCGCGATTTGTACACATTATAAAACAACATCGAGAACGGGTCTTATCGCGATATTCCTTTTTACGAGGTAAACAGGTACCTACTTGAACGTTACTATTACTCCAGAATAGTATGTGAAGCTGCTGAAATCAGGAAATATAAAATTTTCAACAGAGAGGATGGATACCGACTGCCTACAACTTGGAATCCAGTCATTAGCAAATGCAAGCAACGCCGGTCGTCCGACGTCCTTAGTGTTGTGTGTAGGAGTACAGACAGTGACAATAATAAAAATTGTGAAGACCAAGTGAGGGTAGATGCACATACCCGCACTTTACGAAGACGTCGCTGAGCTGTCATCAGTCCTCCCGTGACCACGATCGCTGCAAGGCGGTCGAAACAAGTAGGTACCTGTTTACCTCGTAAAAAGGAATATCGCGATAAGACCCGTTCTCGATATTGTTTTGTTTGTTTTTGACGACACGGTTGGCGCAGTGGTTGAGCGATTGACTGCTGCGCAGCATGTCGCGGGTTCGATTCCCGCACGGAACAAATATTTGTACGACCTACAAGTATTTGTTCCGAGTCTGTGTGTTTTTCTATTTCTATCTATAATATGTATGTATTTACAAAAAAAATAAAAAAGTATATAACTAGTTTATCAGCCATCTCGTTACCATAACACAAGCATTAGGTTGCTTAGCTTGGGACTAGATGGCGTTGTGTGAAATGTCCAAGGATATTTATTTATTATTTAATTATAATGTGTAGAGGGTAATGTTAAGTGGTCTTGAATAAGAGGTGTAAGTATAGAACTAGGTATTGTGATTATAATTCTAAAGGACGTCGTCATACATGCATAAACTCACGCCTTCTTCTCATGGGGGTAGGCAGAAACGACAGAACGCCACATGATACGATCCTTAAATACTCCTTTTGCTTGGTATACAGGGTGAATTTTTCAAGTGGGCGTGGATGGCCAAATCCGAAACTATGAGGAATAGCGAAAAGTACTCAAAGGAGTCTCGGGCTCGATTTTGATAAAAACTAAAAATGCATCATTAGATTTTTGAAAAATCAATATTTATAGCCAGGAATGGAACCGGTAGATTACAAAAAAAAAAAAAACACGCTGTATTATTACACCGCTCGATAGTGTCGCTAATAAGGATCGAATTCTGGGAAGTAATGACAAACGGCAAACTAAAGCATAGCTCATTTTTAACAAAATACTTTTTAATTTTTTTCTTAAATGTTACCTACTTAATAATCACTAACTGATGACCATTGTTTTCAATACATAGCTGGATTCGACGTCTCAAGGATTGTACTACATTCAGCATTAAATTATTCCTCATAGTTTCTAATTTCGCAATCCACGGCCACTTGAAAAATGATTCCCGCAGCGAATAATTTTCTTTGAAAATCTGTATGTAATATCCAACTAATAAGGCGCGTCGTGAATCTTCGTTCGCATAGAAAAGAAAGTATGGCCCCGAAGATTAACGAGAATGCTTAAAACTTACAATCAACCTTAGATCACTACTATAAGGTTCATAATACACTGCAGCTGTTAGTTCCGTCTCACTCGCAAGGATGGCGGTTGACTAACATCATGGCGGCAGTTGCCGACCAATAGCGGTACAGGAAAAAGAAGCATGGTGCGTGGAGTGTGCCGATTGGTCAATAGCATTTTCCGCACTTCGAAAATTCATCTTCTGCGCAGGTACTAACGAAGACAGAAGTGCATGGAGAATTCCAAACCAAAATCGTTTGTACAGGGTTTCATATTTCTTAGTAATTATTTTAGGTATTAAAAACCTTATTATGTGCCTCTGCATAATAAGGTTTTAAGCTTTGCAGTGTTATTTTCATGTTTGAACAGCGTCGTCTCTTGAAAAGTAATGAAACGTAATGCAAAACCTCACAGTCAAAAGTCGACCTTAGGCTCTCCATGTACTTTTGTCTTCAATAATACATCGGTAAGCCATATCAGTTGGCAGTTGGTTCTGTACCTCGTCTTTCCTGTCCGCGTTGAGCGGTTGTGTGTTGGAGGTGATGCCGCGCCGCATCTGCTCCTGTGCTCTCTCCACCATGCGGGTGAATGTTTCTTCGTCTACGGCTGGTTTGCAGTGCTGTAACAACATATACAAATGATTAACTAACATTGTAATATTAGGAGAATCCCAAAAAAAACAAAATTCTTGTCAACAAAACTATAATAATATTATTAATATTATTATAGTTTTGTTGACAAGAATTTTGTTTTTTTTCACGCTATGCTATTGGTCCCAGCTGTCATTCGTGGATCTTTGACAGTTGTTAGGGTCGTCAGAAGCCTGGAAGTCTCACAACCAGTTTTACCACGGGGTATCGTATTAGTTACCCATGTTACTGGGTTGTAGAGGTCAGATAGGCAGTCGCTCCATGTAAAATAAGACTGGTGCTGCATCCAGTTAGACTGGAAGTCGACCTCAACATAGTTGGGAAAAAGGTAGGCGGATTTTTATTGAAATAAATGTTGTTTTATGGTCAACCATTTTCACAGTGCTTTTTCATTTACCTTCATGAGTTAGGGGGCCGTGTTTTTTATTAGACACAGTTAATTCACGTATTGAGAAATATTCTGCCACGTTTAGCAGTCGAGTTTGTGCGCACTAGACCATCGAGACAGTCGCGACTTTATACACGGTGAAATATTAAACGTCGACGATGGTAGTGGTGGTATCAATAGTAGAAACACATGACATAAGACCTTTTTAGGGTTCCGTACCAAAATGGTAAAAAGGAACCCTTATGGTGCGATTCAACCTGTTGTCTGTCTGTCTGTCACAGCTGGATATCTCAAGAACGCTATCAACTTGAAATTTGGAACAGTTTTAGATGATGTTTGCTCAACTATTTTGAAAATAATAAAAAAACGGTGACTGAAAGGGGGTCTTAAAAATTCGAAGTGGGGTTACTAGGGCATGTGGGGTATCTTATGAAAGAGCGCTGTTTGCATATTCTCAAACATCTTGTTAATTTTCTTTAGGCCCTATTTTCGACTTTTGATGAAAAAATTAAATAAAAATACCCCCCTCCCCCCACCTTATCTCCGAAGTTTGTATAGAGAAAAATCTGAAATTATTCTATGTGATACAAGTTTATGTAAACATTAATTAAACGATGTCTCTAACTAGCACACTTTTTCAGAAATCGGAACGGAACCCTCGGCACAACCTCGGTGCGCGAGTCCGACTCGCTCTTGACCGGTTTTTTTTAGTTTCAACCTTCGTTTATAGGCGGATTAAAATTCCTGTGAATAGATAAAATTCGTAAGAAATCGTGTACCTTCTTGAGTTCCTCTTGGAAAGCTTCGCTGCTCTCAATGAACTTGCGCTTCTTAGCTTCGAACTTCTCTTCGATCTGCTGCAACTCATCCTCCAGCTTCTTCTGATGCATTGTCAGGGACTGGACTTGTTTCTTTAAGATCTGCCAACGTGGAGTGAGAAATAGTTACTAAATGAATTAAATGAAATACATTTGAAAGACGTGAGGTACTGAATAGTTGAATGCCCAACAAAAAGCGTTTATTATAAAGAAACTATTTTATTTTATTGTAGAAAATCACTAATATATAAATTAGGAAGGTATGGTTCGCGCTCCTCGTGGACCGCATAAATTGTGCTCACGGTCACAATCGAACTGGCGTTTGTGTAGCACATTAAGTAAAACTAAATATGCAGTAACAATGCCTTCCTGTGTTTTCAAAATGTGCACAAATAGTTCAAAAACCAAAAACAAGTTCCACGGGATTACTTTTCACTTGTAAGTACAGACAAAAATGTTAATTTGTTGAAAATTATTACATTAAATACACGTCCAAACTCGTGCGTGCTCGAGCATGGTCGAGCACCAAGTTTGGACGTGCATTTAATTTTGCAATGTATGGAATTGTCATAAGGTTCATTTTTCAATAGTCTCAGAAAATGCTCGGCTCTTGGTGTGCGCTGCACTTTAGAAAGAGAGGCAACTCCTAGATGAATGTAACTGTATGTAATTAACGCTGTGCGACCTGAATTGCACTTTATTGTGTCGAAGCAAGAGTAGCTTTTTATTTAAATGATTTTGCGGACATAATCTTCTGTGTGCGCTGACCATATCGCGTAGCTCTTATACATTCCGACTCGTTAGGGTTGTCTTCTTTGACTACGCGTCGCGTGAGCAAGTATCAAACTAATTTGCGAGCCGGCCGGTGCGCGGCAGCCTACACTGAATTGTGTCGACAAGTCGAGCCCGCCGCGTAGCTTCATACCTAAAATTCGGAGTGGGCCTGGCCCGATAGAACTAAATGTAAAGAAGATATTTTCTGATTTTCTTGCCTACCTGCATTCTAGCTGTGGTGACAACAGACCGGACGTCTGGTACAACGGTATCAGAGAATATCTCGTTGATCAGACGATGGTTGCGTAGGTACCTTGCGTAGGCCACGTGCTTCACTGACACGCCTTCGTCTGTATCTGAAAATGGAGTAAGTACAAACAGTTCAAGTAAAATAGTTCTTTTGTATACTCCATTTACAATAAGATTGGACATTTAAACAAATCTTGTTTACAGTCCTTTCAACCGACTTTGACTTCTATTGCGTTGGTGGCATGACAAATGGCAGCTGCAATAAACACTAGGTATTATAACCACTTCTTTGCCTTTAATGCCATCCTTAGGCCTACGAAATAGAAGTCAAAATCGGTTGAACGGACTGTAAAAAAGGTTTGATTAAATGTGTAATCTTAAGGGTTGTAGAATGTAAGGTCAGACGTTAATTTACCAGAACATAACCAGAGGGGCAATTCCCCTATTTTTAAGAATGTTCGAATTTTACAACGAATATTATTTAGATTTTTGGGTTTCACAGATCATATCAGTTACACTGTCGGTTGTAGACAGCATAGGTGCTACTAACTGTTAATCCTGTCAAATCTATCTTACTTCTTTATTTTACTTTTCTGGAATGAAAAGTAAAATACTTGCCGCGGTTAGTGGCAAGTATTTAGTTTATTATTTAGTTAGGATGGGTGACCATCTTTACATATCGAGACCTTTCCGTGCCTCGGAAAGCACGTTAAGCCGTTGGTTTCTTCGTGGATCTTTGACAGTCGTAACGGGTCGTCAGAAGCCCGAAAGTCTGACAACCAATCTTATCAGGGAATCATATTACCCAGTAAGTGGGTTTTGGAGGTCAGATAGGCGTAGAGGAGTAAGAATAACGATCTGCAGTAGACACTAACCTTATTTACCTTGATCAATACTATGCTATTTAAAACTGTATATCTACCTTCTTCATCCTCAGCGGGTTGTATATCAATTCTTCTGTCCTGTTGCTGTTGTTCCTTCTGTGAGCTTCCCTTTTTGGTCGAGCTCTCTTCTTCAAGATTACCTACTGCTGACACAAAGCATGTGTTAGGGACTGAACCGAATGGGCCGATATACATAGAAACTATGCAATGTCAATGCCGAAATGCCAAGCCATTTGTACTCCGTTATGCCAAATGTAACAACCAACATCTTTCCATATATTTTAGAAATCCTAACGATATTGGACATTTCTGGATAATCAATGCTTACTTATATTAAATCTAGTCTAAAATGACGATAGAATGTTTTTGCTGGATAGTAATAAGTACAGATTTGAAATATCAGACTTAGTGAACATTTTGTGGGTTGGTACATTCTATTTTTGCGTTGCGACATCGAATCGCTTTTATGTATGTCGACAGTATGTGGGCAAGAAGATATTCAATGAAGCAACATACATAGATGCGTGAAAGATGCGTTTGAGAACTTTTCAAATGATTATCACGATGCAATTTTATATGGTGAAGAGAGTCCAATTTACTGAGGCGTTGTAACACGTAAGTTATTTGAAGCTACAGCTAACGACAATACAGTACACTTATGCACATAATAGTACTACTCTATCTGGCATTTTATAATGCAACGAGAAATTAACTGATGACAAAACTTTTTTTTTTATCATCCATAAAATAAGCTTGACTTTATCATTATCAAGACAACACAGAAAAGCGCTTTAAAATTATCACATTAACTTTTACGCGACTTTGAAAAAATTTACAAAATTTTACATGGCAACACCATCAAACAAAAAAAAAAAAGAGTTACCAACAACAAAAACTCCACAGACTTGTCTACATGCATTCTTTATCCCTTACCTACAGCCTTATTTTTCGCCGCTATATACGCTAAATATGCAGGCGAGTTGTGGTAGGCCTTCAGACTCTTTTCGTACTCCAACTGTTGTCAGATGAGTCCCGTGCGTGCAATATATGAGGTGGCGTGCATGTGAAGGACAAAATAGCGTTACTTGAAGTGCGGGTTAGTCACGTTTTGAATTTAGAAGTGAGTGGACGTGTTTACCGATTATTTTTTGTTCTAATGTGGCAAGAAACTGACTAAATGAAGAATGAATGAATCAACCATCCCTCCAATAAGTTAATTTCTATAAACCAGAATACATTAATGAGGTTGGATTTATTTTATCCATTATTCAACAGTTATTACGACAGGTCCACACATTTCCAAATCAGGAACAAATAAACTATTAACACAAATCTCCCACCGGGGAAGGGAACGGACCACAGTTCTTTTAGCAATGGATATAATGGCTGTACCCAAGTGCGGTAATATACAGTGGCTACAATGGCACCTAGCAGTGGAACATGATGGCTGATGTGTTCACACAATGGTAACCAATGTTTATGTGATGCTTTTGCTGTTTTTGTGCATTTCTAGGGAGTTTAATTCATAAACTTTTTGAAGGCTATTATTCAAGGATATTATTCGAAGTATGACTAACTGTAGACTAAACTAAGTTTTAGTTTTAATTTAGTGCTTACTAAAGGTGTTTTTACATTTTTTAAATTTAGCTTAACAATTTAATTTGTAAATTTAAGTAGTGCAGAAAGACCAGTAGGGATGTGATTGATCTAAAAATTGAAATAAAATATGTATGGAAATTAAAGATGCAGTTGGGAACGGGAAACCCAAAACATAGATTAAATACTTTTTTCTATGTATACATATTTAGTTTTTGAACTAAGTATCATGTTTTCGGGGAGAAAATTTGTCACAAATATAACAAACAAATAAACACAAAACAGCAAGAGCTAAACCTCGAAACCCTGTGTTAAATAAAACAAGCACTGTTGTGATGGTGTGGATTATGCACAAATTTGTACCCTGTGAGTAAGGCATAGGGTTCATTATTGTACCTCTGGTCTTGTGTGCCAGCCACTGTACATAGGCGGGCGATGATTGGTAAGCTTTCAACATTTCTGTGTACTGCGCCTGGATGAAAGAGGTTTGTCAAGTTTTATGACCCTTTTCGGTAAATATTTGCAGATTATTAGGGTCAGTAAGTGGCAGATGGATTGATGCTATAACGCTCCATCCATCAAGGCATTTATTCAAAGAAGATGTGAAGTTTCACAATTTTTTTTTTCATTAATTTGAATTTACACTAGACAGGATTTGATCTTGCTGTTCTTTAACCAATCATAATTTTAACCTGACAGTGGTACTTATAATATTTTTCAGTGAATGTATGTACTTTTGCAATATTTTGATTGATATTAAAACCATCTGAGCAGCTTTTGATACTATTTAGTAAAAAGTAAGAGTAATTTAAGAAACTGCTCAAAATATTTTCTTGTTATTACAATCAGCCTGAGAAATGCTATAAATTGTAGGTAAAGTTAATTTATCTCACGAAGGCGTGTCTAAGGCTTTATGTTGTTAATCATAAGGTTTAAATTGCAATAACTAACCCACTTTCGTGAGATAAATTAGCTATAGCATAATACTAGTATCAAATAGAAAGAAAGATATCCATACCTTCTCAGCCTCATACTCATCAACATATCCAGCCTTTTCGGTCTCAGGCAGGTCCCTCCACATGCCTCCAATAATTCTTCCAATTTCCCATAGCTTGAGGTCTGGGTGGGCAGCTTTTACGGTATCCCATACTCGGCGGGAATACCTCATGTACGGCATCAAGGGCTTTTCTGGCGGCTTCGGCGGCTTTGGTAGGCCTGCGCCCTGCAATATATAAAGTGTATTAGTATTTGGTATTGTTTGAAGGGAATATGTGGCTGAAAATAACAGTTTTTAGTATACGTGTTCATAAAGGCTGAAATACATGAGATTGATACATTATACACTAAAAATAATTTACTAATGCTACATCACAACAAAATAAACAAGTATTCAATTATAAAGATTAAAGATCTACCAATAAAACACACAAAATATTACCCAATGTACTCGACTCACCGCGCCAGCACCCTTGCCGATCTTCTGCGGCTGAAATCCAGGATGTGAATGTACCGTGGATACAAATGGACTGGTCTTATCGTCCTTAGCGGCCGTGGCAGTGGCGCCCACCGCGGCCCCCGCGGCACGCCTTGCGGCCTCTGCACCGAAACGCTGTTGCTGGGGAGTGGGCCAGCCGCCGTACCCCCCCTGGTGGCCCAGCGAGGGACCACCTTGGTATTGTGGGTGGTGGTACTGGTATTGGTTATGGTGCGGCGGCGGTGCATTCATACCGCCTTCAAGCCAAGCAGCGGGGCGGCAATACAATGAAAGAAAAAAACAAAAAGCATAAGGGAATGGGACAGGAGCGGGCGGGGCAAACAAAAGATAATCAAATGCAACAACATCTAAATAATATCAAATCATAATGTTAAGTGGAAGTTATTAGTGTGAGCGAGCAGTACTAGCGTAGTATTTAGTAGGCTTAATTAGCGTATAGAATCAAGAATCAAAGAACAGACTGGTGTGAGACGATGACTTGTGATGTGAAAACGAGAAAAATTTTGGTGCAATTACAATTTTAAATCCCCACAGAGTACCTATTTCCAAAACAGATGAGGGTGTGAGAACAATTTTGAAAAATAAAAGTAAATCAGATTGTAGCATTACCTTTCATCATACCGAAACTCATGGGGGGCCCCGCAATCATGTAGTCTGTTTCAACATAACAAAACATGAAACAAAACCAACATAAGAGTAAAATGTAGTCTAATGCGTAAAGAACAAATTAAGAGAAAATAAAAGTATGTTACTAATGCATATACTTTGAAATAAACAAGCATAGAATTGGAGTCATGCTGCCGAGGGTCATAACAGCAGTTAGGTACCAGCTATACCAACTCTCAGCCCTGCTAAGCTTGCAAAGGCATCGAAATCAGGTACATGTTATACGTAGTTAGTATCTAACAACATTCTAGAAAAAATATTAATCAAACATTCAGAGAACAGTTTCAAATGCTGTAAGTGTGTTCGGCCAAACTGTTATCTATGCTTTGCTAATTTTTTTTAAATTCTAATTATAAAAGTGTGTGCATGGAATACAAACGCGGATTGCTCTGAGGGCTGGGCATCGACATCGATGTGTTTTGTTTGTAACTGTTTGGTGCAGCCATGGCACGGAGTCACTCTGAAACATATACAGTAATATCTAGCTAGGTGACGTGTTAGACCACCAACTAATGTACCATATAAAAGTTTTGCAAAGTGTTAATCTTGCTGCAGTATTTCTAAACTTGAAAGAATGAATTTTAGGCCCCTATGGAATTCTAATCAAGAAACAACGTTTGACTACTAGAGTAACGTTAATTTCCTATATTATTTTTATAAATTGTAAGCTTGTACTAACTTTACTCTAGTTGGTCATAAATAAAGTAATTGGCGGATTAATAATTTAGAAAAATCTAAAATGCGGACGACTATCTGCCGGTTTCTAATCAAGAATAACTGTTATTCCTAGCTTAGT
This sequence comes from Cosmia trapezina, assembly GCA_905163495.3. Lineage (NCBI taxonomy): Eukaryota > Metazoa > Arthropoda > Insecta > Lepidoptera > Noctuidae > Cosmia > Cosmia trapezina. Next base: position 19,879,005 of record LR991027.1, read on the forward strand.
GACTTACTTTAAAATACTGCTACACGTCTTACCTGATGCTATCTATAGTTTAACGAGTTTAATAGCTCCAATATCCTGAAATCAGTAAATAAATTCTATTTAACCAAAACAGGGACAAGCGTCACTTTCCATTCCAGTTAGCAAGACGCCATGTTAAATTAAATGTTTACGTCAGGTCGTCAGCCATTTTGTTTCCATTGACACTCTTTTGACATTTCATTTCGCATTTAGTCGATTATTGGCATTATTGCACAGTATAAATTAAAAAACGTTACAATATAAAGTGCTAGGCCCGAGGCTAAGGCCCGAGGCCGCACTGAGGTTGTGATTGAAATTTAGGTGCATGTCTCATCGCTCTTAACGCTTTCAAGGACACTAAATGGACATAGCAGTCATCATAACAATAAAACTTCTATTTTTTGCGTTGTTAAGTGTCCCGCCCGCGTCCGCCTTGTGGTAGTGAGCGCCTAGCCTAGTGACTTAATAATCGACTAATGAGTAATGCTACCAGTGATGCTACCTTAGAGCATTTAACCTATGCTCTAAGGATGCTACAGTTAATAATTTCAATGTTTAACAAAGAGCGCGAAATTAGAAAAAAAAACATGTACGACGTTTTGATTCCCAGTCCATTCGCAACCAAATTATAGGAGGTAACTTTTAAATTTTAATTAGCTGCAGTATGGCTGCAGTAAAGTTACACGGTCTGTGAGTTACAGTAAAAAAACCGGCCAAGTGCGTGTCGGAACACGCACATTGAAGGGTTCCGTAGCTGAAAAGAATTTATCCCAAAAACAAACTTGACATTGTAATCCCAAAAAAATATTTTCTTACGTGATAAAATTACAAATTAACCATTTATTTTGGACTTTTTCCTTTACTTGTGCTGTGAGACCTTGTTTCTTGCCAAATTTCATGACTCTAGGTCAACGGAAAGTACCCTATAGGCTTTGATTTACTTGCGAGTATCAAAATATGTCGCATAAATAGCCGTATCTTTTTATTACGTTGACTTAGAAGCTTGATTTTTTTAGCACCGTAAGGGTCTATAACCTTACGTATTTGATATTAACTTCAACTTGATACCTTCACGCGATCCTGAGAAAAAGGGTCTTGACAGACTGACATACTTGAACATATTTTTTTATATGATAAAATTACAAATTATCAATTTTCGGACTTTTTCCATTACTTGTGCTGTAAGACCTTGCTCCTTGCCAAATTTCATGATTCTAGGTCAACGGAAAGTACCCTATAGGTTTTGATTTACTTGCGAGTATCAAAATATGTCGCATAAATAGCCGTAAGTACCTATCTTTTTATTACGTTAACTTAGAAGTGTGAAATTTTTAGAACTCCAACTTGATATCTTCACGCGTTCCTGAGAAAAAGGGTCTTGACAGACTGACAGACAGACAGACAGACAGACGGACAGACAGACAGACAGACAGACAGACGGACAACAAAGTGATCCTATACCTAAGGATTCCGTTTTTTCCTTTTGAGGTAGGTACGGAACCCTAAAAAATACACTTCTTCTTCTGGGTAGAAAAATGGGCCGACTTTAGGTAACACGGCTACATATCAAGCTATACATTTCCAGTAAGTATAAGCTGATCTCGCATTGTATAGGATTTCCGTACAATGAGAGGTCAGCTTATACTTACTGGAAATGTATAGCTTGATAGGTAGCCGTATGTACCTACAAGTCGCTCGCTACAAGTAAAATAAGGATTGATTGATTTACATAATACAAAAACACTCTTCACGAAAACTATGGTCCACCTGTAAGTTGTACTGAATAATACCTAAGCATCGATTGTGTGAGAGTCGAGAATTTTCGTGTCTACAGTAGGTATACTAAATTACCTATTAATTAAATTGCAATGCAATTGCAGTACAATCTCAACCGATTTGTCAACACTCGACCCAAAAATACGGAAGTTGGCACGTGAATAATTTATCGACAATTCATAGACCGTAGCCAAATAAACCAGCTGACCGCGCTGTGCCACTTACCTACCAGCAAATGTCGATCTATAATTTGATTGTGCATGACCGGGTGACATTTGGCTTGTTTAATTTGTATTGTAAGGCCTTGTTTATACAGAAGCTGTGCAAAGTGCAGCGCGTGATATTTGCTGCATGTGATTCAAATGGGTCAATATATATATATTTTTTAATAAACTGTATTACTTCAGAAATTATGCCTCCATTTTGATTATAATTTATTTTCGAGCAGGAACTTTATTTTTAAAAAGTGCAATAAAAGTGTGGGAAATTCAAATATTTGAAATGGTAAAAATACAAATAGCGATGCGGACGAATTTTTTATGCCCCATGAGCTCTTCCCCCCTTTTTTATTATTTATACCTACTTGTATACACGGCTACACATCAAGCTATACATTTCCAGTTTACACTGACCTCTCTTTGTAAGGAAATCCTATACAATGCGAGATCAGTTTATACTGGAAATGTATAGCTTGATCTGTAGCCGTGCGTACATACTTAGTATAAATAATTTAGTATTAAGTACCTTGTATATTATAATTAAGTTTTGAAAATAAAAAACTTGACATTATCGTTAAAAAAAAAAAATTTGCTAAGGATCAGAGCAAAAAAGTCAATGTGTTATGTTATAATTGAGTGTTTTCGATTCAGTCAGTTTTGTTGTAATTATACTATGACGTCACACCCCGTATCGAATGGCTATTTTTAATTTTAAGTAGGTTCTTTCTATCGACTTGAATATTTTTTTACTATTCCTACTATGCAATGATAACTATCGAATAAATAAATTAAAAAATACATGTATATTTCTTGCTGACAACCAACAGGCTGCTACAGTAGAACATTACCACACATTACTCCAAAAAAACCGGTCAAGAGCGAGTCGGACTCGCGCACCGAGGGTTCCGTTCCGATTTCTGAAAAAGTGTGCTATTTAGAGACATCGTTTTATTTTTCCTGTAATCACATATAATAATTTCAGATTTTTATCTTTGCAAACTTCTGAGGGGCAACGGTATTTTTTTTTACATTTTTCATCAAAGGTCGAAAACTATGCGGCCTAAAAAAACTAAAAAAAAAAAATTGAGAATGTGCAAACAGCGCTCTTTCATATGATACCCCACATGCCCTAGTAGCCCCACTTTGAATTTTTAAGACCTCCTTTCAGTCCCTGTTACAAAAAAAATATAAATGTTTTTAATTCTTTCTTGTTTGCAAAATAGTTGGGTAAATGTCATCTAAAACTGTTCCAAATTTCAAGTTGATAGCATTAGTAGTTCTTGAGATATACAGCTGTGACAGACAGGCAGACTGAGTCACACCATAAGGGTTCCTTTTTTACCATTTTGGTACGGAACCCTAAAAATATGTTTTAAGGGCGAGAATACACATCCTTGTACGAAACTATGCAAGTAGCTTGCATGAAGTAGAAGCTTGATAGAAGTTTATCCAGCTTGTTGAGTTGACTATTGTTATGATATATATACCTACTAAATTCCAAGTCCCTGTAAACTAAGCTTTATAGTAATGGCGGACTTTATTTAAAACGGATCCTTGGATTGCAATGAAAGTTATTCTATTGTTGAAATTAAAAGTGTAAAGTCGAGTTCATTAATACATTGTCATTGTCAATGATTCAAAACATTGTGAGCGTTGGAAAGCTCATTAGATTCTATAGAACATATAAATCAAAAATATGTCCTCAAGTGAACGGTTCAATAATATAAGCTGATAATAAGGAGGAAGTACAGGATAGGTGCAGCCACATATTAATGAATCTAAATCTTGACCACAATTTAATGATGCTTAAAGTTGTCACAATGTTGTAAACTTTTTTGACGTTCATACATTTTTGAAGCCTGAAAGGGCCAATATATTTATCTCAATATTTATGAACTCGACTGTACCTACTTAGATCACTTTCGTTTCAAGAAGTATCTAATCATTATAGGTAAGTCATTCCTTCTTCTTTCGTAGTCTGGTTGGCAAGGTATTTATTTCACTAAAGATAGGTGTACCTCCGTCTACCTATTATTAGGTATTATTAACTAACATTAGGTACTCTACCAGGATTGTTTTTAACTTCCATGAGAACCAATAATAACTGATATCATTATGCTCAAGTCATTTTCGAAGCCCTTGGCCTGGTCCCCTTAACCGAACAATTACATAATTATGATTCAACACCTGCTGCTTTTCACATTTCCCAATATTTTATATTTGCAACGAAGGTAGGTACTTGTCAAGAACTCAGTTCATGACTTTTATTTTGTAGGTATTTATTTAGGAACACAGCAGCAGGGGCAAGTTACCACAAACTTTCAAATTTTCTCATTCGATTTTGAACTTAATCATGAACATTTTAAGGTTTAAAATCATTTGGAGAAAGACAGTCTGGTATAACCTGATGTGCTGTTGTTTATACCTATATCATCATCAGGGCGAGCCCTTTGGCAATGAGGGTTTTCATAAAAAGATATGCCACCAGTTGGCGCCACTTTCACAAAAGGTATAAATAGGAATAAATAAATAAATAAAAGGTCTTCAATTTCGAAAATGACTAAAAAATAGATGATGATGTTCATTATTCGTTTCATTCATTCGTTCATCAATCAGTCAAAAGAAAAGAAAATAATAGGCGCTTTGACACTTTTGACAGGTGCCCGGACCTGACGTATCAGTGCTGCCACCTGGTGAACATCATCGTCGTCTCATTCATCCGTTTTGCGCCTTTCTTTTGTTTGACCCATAATTAATCAAGCAAGTAGGTACCATTATAAGAACGTGAAATAGTAGTGAACCCGGGAGCCATTAAAGCGCCTGTTGGTTATCGACCAGCAACGAGTTGTAACTAGGCGTGGTTTTATCGCGTTTCCCGGGTAAGGGTTTCGTTTTTTCCTTTTGAGGTACGGAACCCTTTAAATGAAACCAGTGGAACAAGATATATATTAAAAGATTTTAAAAAACAAATAGCTATTGTCAAACAACATGTTCTCGTCAGAGAACACCGGTTGTTACAGTTCGCATGGCTTATGTTTGTTCACAAACTGTGGCAGAATTTGATATTTCCGTGTGATGCTGGCTACGACCGTACCTCCGTACCTACGGTGGATCATTGCTCCCAACAATTGTGGCAATTTGGGGGAAAAGGCTAGGCAGATTAAGATGTTGGGTAAAAGTAAGCCTACGTTAGCACGGAGTATAAGAACGTGAAATAGTAGTGAAGCCGGGAGCCATTAAAGCGCCTGTTGGTTATCGACCAGCAACGAGTTGTAACTAGGCGTGGTTTTATCGCGTTTCCCGGGTAAGGGTTCCGTTTTTCCTTTTGAGGTACGGAACCCTTTAAATGAAACCAGTGGAACAAGATATATATTAAAAGATTTTAAAAAACAAATAGCTATTGTCAAACAACATGTTCTCGTCAGAGAACACCGGTTGTTACAGTTCGCATGGCTTATGTTTGTTCACAAACTGTGGCAGAATTTGATATTTCCGTGTGATGCTGGCTACGACCGTACCTCCGTACCTACGGTGGATCATTGCTCCCAACAATTGTGGCAATTTGGGGGAAAAGGCTAGGCAGATTAAGATGTTGGGTAAAAGTAAGCCTACGTTAGCACGGAGGTAAAAGTATCGCGGCGATTTTTTTTCGCGCACTGTGCTTTCAACGCTCTGCTTAGCGCCAAGAGTTGAAAATCCAACATTGTGTTTTTTCGACGCGCTAGCACGCACTCTGTTGTTGTTGTTAGGTTAGATTCTCGAAGCTCGGCTCAACAACGAGAGTTGAAAATCTAGTGCGCGATAAAATCCCGCCGCGATATTTTTACGTCCATGCGAACGTTGGCTAAAAGTCATAGAACAGAAAAGTTTAAAGTAATATTGTATTGTAAGCAAGAGCCATTTTATTTACTATCCTTCTACCCACCAATATCTGTGATGTTCCTACCATTATACCAATTTTTTTTGGGGTCGCCGTAGCACGTCTTCTTCCTTCTTCCATGCCCCTTCCTCAACCTTACGAGCCAAATATGCATTATTATTTTACAGTAATCCATCAGTCGTGTGTTAACGACCCCGACTTACGAGTTGTAGGTCGTAGGTTAGAAACTACTTGTTGTAAATTTTCATCACCACTGCACTCTCAAATCGGTGAAGGAAAACATCGTGAGGAAACCGGCATGTCCTACAACCAAAAATTCGAAGATATGACCAACACGCACTGGGCCCGCGTGGTGGACAGCCCACTCCCTCTCGAAGAGAGGAAGCCTGTGTCCCAGCAGTGTGAACATTATAGGCTGATTATGCCATATATCATTTCCTTAAGCTATTTCATATAGCTGGTTTTTTTTCTAATCTTCTTCTGTAAAGAAACTCATCATTAATTTACAATCATAACTTTCTTTTGAGTCATACACGTAAAATTGATAAAAGGATTAACTAGTAAAGAGATATCTGGTTTTGGGTTTTCCACTTAGGTTGTACCTACCTACGTAAGCAAAGCAATCATAATAATTAAACTGTCAGAATTATTATTATTATACTTAGCTAGCTGTTGTCCGCGACTTGGATCATGGTCTACCCATGTGCCAAATTTCATCCAAATCCGTATAGCCGTTTTAGCGTGAAAGCGTAACAAACAAACTCCCTTTTGCAGAAAACAGTCAATAATCCTAATCCTAATTAATATCTTTTTTTATAAGTCTATGATTAATATTATAAATTTTATAATATTAGTTAGGATTAGGATTATTGACTGTTTTCTACTTGTGATTAGTCTTGTCCTCATTTTGCCAATGCTTGACTTTTTTATTTTCTGGTTGAGTAGGTAACGTTCATGTTCTGTCTTCTCCTTTTTAACCGACTTCAAAAAAAGGAGGAGGTTCTCAATTCGGTTGTTTTTTTTTTTTTTTTTTTGTATGTTTGTTACCTCAGTACTCCGTCATTTATGAACTGATTCGGGAAATTCTTTTTTTATTTGAAAGGGTATACTTCCAGATTGTCCCATTTTTATCAAAATCCAGTTCTGATGATGGGATCCATGAGGAATCGAGGGAACTCCTCAAATATTATAGGCATACATATACCTATTTTGGTATTTTCATCAACAAATCAAGCGTTTGCATTCAGAAAGTATCCTCTGGTGAAGTGGAACTGATGAAGAAGACCACAGAAAGCCACGGGAACTCCTCAACGATGATAACTATTTCACGGGTGGCGATAAGATATCTCGATTAATAGTTAAGTGACTATGACGAAGCTTTAAATAAATGGTTCTGATGAAAATGGTACCATCGAACCGATCTGATGAAGAAGCCGGAAGGTAGGCATCAGAACTCAGTAATAAAACAATGTATCCTAGCCGTGTTTGGGCTTATTGGAATCGTCATGATGTACACTCTGGCTATAAATGATTCAAATTGCGCTAGGTACTTGAGTTGTATGTTATGTGTAGCCTTAATTGTCACAAGGCAGCACCCATCAACTTGGGCGTCAGCCACCGAAAGTGGGGGCCGAAGTCCTACACCGCCACTAGCCGGGGATCATGGAAGGCGCACAAGTTCCCATGACCCAGTTCCCCGGTCCAGGTGTGGGAATCGAACACTGGGGTGGTTTTTAGTCAGTACGAGTCTGACAGACCCGTCCGCTCTAAGGTCTTTTCTGTGGGTGCTTCAATAAGGAGGTTGTCGGCTGCTTTACCGGGCTTTTCTGTGGGTGCTTCAATAAGGAGGTGGTCGGCTGCTTAACCGGGCTTTTCTGTGGGTGCTTCAATAAATTAAGGCCTCCAGCCAGGGCATAAAACATAAAAACTAAGCGGCGACTCGCTAAGGGCACCCGCTGTGGGGTACGGACCTCGGCTATCGGCGTCGCTGGGGGGAGGACAGCAAGACACAGGCTGGATCGGATTAAGCACGTCCTCCTTACAGTTTTGAATTTATTCAACATACAACGTGTAGTTTTGCATCCTCGTCAAATTTCAGGGTGTGATACAGAACACCAAACCGAACAACATTCGCCATGGGACCAACATCGTAATCGCGAAAAAATTTCCCATTGAACACTTCAATACCTACCTACTTGACGCAAATGTATGGGACGACTGATATTTTTTTCGCGATTACGATGTTGGTGCCATGGAAAAAGTTGTCCGGTTTGATGGTATAAACCACACCCTTAAATTTGACGAGGGTGCAAATATTTTAATTTATTTTTTTCAATCGATTCTACTTTACTTTTCTACAATGGAAACGTATTTTTTCGCAAAAAATATTCCGTTATCTGTTAGCTACCTTTATCATAATTTATGAATAGTTACAATCTGATGGTCACTGACGCGGTTTTTTAGGCACGCGACAATATCATGCACATTTGGTTAGTTCACGTTTTCTATTATTTTTTATCTTGTTTGTGATATGATACTGTTAGACAGGATATGTAATGTTTCTATATTTATACTTTTTATAATATTCGGTCTTATTGTAGGGATTTACTTTGTGAGTCATCCGGATGTCGATGTCGGTTCCACGATTTCTATGGTTCCACGTTTAAAATATTGTGATATTTTTTAAAAGATTGGCGCAATATGTGTAGGTATGGTATAGGATGTTCTTACGATCGGAACAATTGTAGGTATTCCGTCCGAGTACTTGTTCTTAAAAATCCTTTAGGCTTCAGTCACAGTATCCTGTGCTTCAGTATTTCAGGTTCCTAAGTACTTGCAGAGTTTTCCACAGATTACCTGACCTCCACAACCCAGTTACTGGGTAATACTTACGATACCCCTCGGTAAGACTGCTACTTTTACCCATCAACCCCAACAGTATATTATCCACATATTTTATTGAGTGACATTGTTGCAATTATCGAATTAATAAATAAAAAAAAAACAATTGACAGTCGTGGAAAATCACTACTAAATCTCAAGGCTGCAAGAGATAGATAAATTAATATAAATATTTAAGTCAGTGGGATCGTAAAACAGATACCTACTTATTTATTTGACTCTTTTACGATAGGTCAAAGTCAGTTGTTTTAGAAAACGAAATCCCACCAAAAACATTTTCATGTAAAATGTTGCCAAGACGAGACCACCTAAAGTTCGCACTGACAAAAAGCTTCAGATCTCATGTAGAGCCAAGCTTCTAACTCTACACGCCCTAACTCTCCAAGCCCTAACTTCACAAACTACACCTTAGTCAAAATATGAGGCTTGGCCGTTTCGTTACTACAAGAACTATTGTATAACAGAAAAGTAATGAACAGTGAATACATTTTTCACCTTGCGCCCATGTGATGGTAGCAAAACGGCCAAGCCACATATTTTGACTAAGGTGTAGAGTTTGTGAAGTTAGGGCTTGGAGAGTTAGGGCGTGTAGAGTTAGAAGCTTGGCTCTACATGAGATCTGATAGCTTTTTGTCAGTGCGAGCTTTAAGTGGTCTCGTCTTGGCAACATTTTACATGAAAATGTTTTTGGTGGGATTTCATTTCTTTTTGTAAGTTGCTTATGATATTTATGCCAGTATTTTTCTGTTGTTCATTTTTTCTTTATTTTTTTGGGGTTAGGTTGATAGGTAGGAGATTAATAAACACTTATCGATACTTCGATAAGTGTTACAAGTGTATTAATTTATAATACAAGTGTATTAATTTTATTCGTAATAAGTACTTATTATTTGCGGAAGTCTCATACAAATTTCCATCCCCTAGTTTAAGGGGTTGGGGGGGGGGGGGGGGGGGGGGGGTAAAAGTTCCAAGTTTTAGATTTTTTTTGTTGTTTGTGTACTAATACTAGCTTATATACCAAATTTCAGCTTTCTAGGACTTCAGGAAGTGTAGCGGGTAGTTTGAAGAAGATACCGCGGCCCTGGCATAGGCAACTAAAGGAACACGGGTGGGTTTTAGTCAGTAAAAGTCTGACACGCCCTTCCGCTCCACCCAGAGCGGGAGAAGTTATTTGAGGACTCCAGGAAGTACCCTAAGAATTTTTATGATCATCAGTGAGTCAGTGACGAAATCGGGGTATTTTAGATATCAATAAAATCTAAAGTATAAGAGCCATGCAATTGAAACTTTATAGGTTTAATAAGTCAACCACTGACATCATATCCTGAAAAGTTTGTTTATCTGGTATAATCCAAACCCAAGTTAAGAAGGTTCAAAAATACGACGAAGTGCTTCGAGAAAAGGTAGGTCCTTGCGCTTCGCTTGGCTCGTCTTGGCGGGGGCACTCCCGTGCCCCCAGATACTCTGTAGTTTTTCAATAGGAAACTACACGCTGGGTGACCATCTTTACATACCGAGACTCCGCCGTTGGACATCAGAAGCCTGAAAGTCTGACAACCAGTCTTACCAAGAGGTATCGTATTACCCAGTTACTGGGTTGTGGAGTTCAGATAGGCAGTCGCTACATGTAGAATACTGGTGTTCAGCTGCATCTGGCTAGATTGGAAGCCGACCCCAACATAGTTGAGAAAAGGCTAAGCAGATTGGTTGACTTCTTTATTAGTCGTCATCTCGGTAGTCACTCCCTTTCTAGCCATATTATTATTATCTTTCACATAGTCCATTCATCGTTTCTTTGGTCATCCCCTTCTCGTATAGCCCTCCACATTCATAATTCAAAACTTTCCTTACATTTTCATACCATGATGTCATCATTCCTCATGACTACATCATTCATGTTCTCTTTCTTGTTGTTTACCAAAGATCTTTTCAATTCTCATCAAATTCGCAAAAGCAATGACTAAAGTGATTAATGATTTCGACCTTGTTTTGTTCAAACTCAACCAAACCAGCAAAAATATTGAACTATCCTGTTTAAAGCAGTTTTAGCGAGTTCGCTGCTAATGATGCTATATCATAGTCTGTTATCCTAATGGTAACTCTATGTCAATAATATTTGTTAAGTAATATAAATTAGCGGATGATTACATAAGTAAGATTTACCTACCTACTTTAGGAAAATGATGGAAATTATTGCTCTTTATGGTGATATACATGTGAAAGGGCGAACTGGGCGGGAATAAGAAAGTGAGAGTCAATTATTACCACCAGCGAAAAAAAGAGACCGCAACAATGCACTGGAACCAAAATAAAAGCGCCAACTCAAATAAAAATTGTTTAAAAATAAATTAAGCTATCTATCAAAAATACCTTCAGTCAGAGTTTTCAATTACCTAATACGCACATTTTCAATGCTATTTTGCAATGAAGTTTTTTTTGGAAGTTGGGACTTTTTTTCCCTTTTTGGTTGTGGTACCTATATCACACAAATTCGTATACCACTACTTGCTACGTAAACAACAGTGACAGGAAGTTTTATATCATCAACATACACAAAGTGGACGTATTATTGAAGCTAATCATAAACTTAATAAGATTCATAGGTGGATCATCGTGCGAGCTTCCTCTATTATTTTTTTATTTTATTTATTTTTATTATAACATTTTACAAACAAAACCTTAAGCTAAGAACTATGCCCCGCAAAACCGTTTTCACGGTTTGTCTGTGGGAACGGTACAAACGGTATTACAAAAAAAGTTTTAGTGCGGACACTTAATTTTCATTTAATACCAAATTACTCATTTGCCCTCCCCCCAAAGGTCTGCAAACCACTTTCCTAAAAAAATAGCCTACAAACCCCCGAAAAAGAACAACTTAAGCAATTTGGCAAATTTACCTTTATTTTCCTGATTCCTTATATCAGCAGGCAACTGGTTGAGAAGGTATGGAACTCTTTTATCAAGCTTTCGGTCGCCAAAATAATTTCTTATTCTAGGTACATTAGGTACATTCTACCAAATTAAGGCGCTACCAAAATAAATTGGTGGATTTTTCGTAACCATTTATTTCACTATTGCAGCATGTATGGATTTCTGGATATATGTTTATTGACTATTTGATTAATACTTTGACTGAAGGAAAACACAGTTTCCTCGATAGAATTTAACTCCGAAAAGACCTCTACTTTTTTATGTTTTTTTTCTGTAATTCTGAAATCCTAAGTAATTTCATTGCAAAATTGCATTCAAAATGTGCGTATTATGTAATTGAAAACTTTGGCTGAACATAATTTGATAGGTTGCTTAATTTATTTTTAAACAATTTGTATTTCATTTGGCGCTTTTATTTTGGTTCTAGCGCATTTTTGCGCTCTTTTTTTTCGCATGTGGAAGTTGTCTCCGTCACTTTCTTATTCCCGCCCAGTTCGCTTTTTACATATCACCTTAAAAAGAATTTTCAAAATCAGTCCACAAATGATGAAAATATCGATGAACATACTTACATAAAATCAAATCACATTTCCGACCATCAATTTCAGTAGCCATGAAAAGGGACCTTCGCGTAAAATATTTCCTGAAAATGTTAGTCATACATAATATGTTGTTTTCAGATTTTCGTAATAAACCATTCATTCTTATCGCTTCTATGTTTGGATTCCAAATGTAGAATAAGGCCATTTCCAAATAATGAGGTCAACTGTATAAAAATAAACTTATGGCTGAAAATATGCTGAAAACATTTGTTTCAAATTGTAAACAACATGCCACTGTCTGAAAAATGTCTTATTGCTGAAATAATAAACATTTCACGATTAATAGGTAGGTAAGTGGTTTAAATTCGGTTTTTTATACAATGAATGAAAACTCATTAATTATTTCGTTATTTACTTACTTACTAAATACTTCCTCTTAGAAAAAGTAACTTCGAGAAAGTAAGAGCATCATGTTGAAACCTGCACCTTAATTGCGTAACACTATCAATCGGAGTTGGTTTCATTTTGACAGTTCAACAACATTCATTGCGGTATTTACGTTGTCGAGCAGACAAATTTTTCGAACATATGAAGCAATGGATTAGCAATTTGTTTCAAAATGATTGAAACTCCGATTGATAATGTTAGGGTGTTAGGGTGCCGTACTTTGTCCCGCCCAGTGATTACTGGGTGGAGGACCTGAGCGGCTCAGTGACCCTCATTTCGTCGGCCGCCGCCGGTACCCTGTCCCTTGAAGCCGTCAAGAAGGGACAGGGTTGCGTCGCAGCACGGTTCGGGGGGATTGTCGTGGTGGGGACATACTTCTCCCCGAACCGAACTCTCGCCGAGTTCCACAACTCCCTTGCGGAGTTGAAAACCGTCGTCGTCGGGTTTCGTTCCCTTCCCGTGCTTGTCCTCGGGGACTTCAACGCCAAGAATGTGGCTTGGGGTTCCCGATGTACGGACACACGGGGCAGGATGGTGGAGGACTGGGCTCTGGAGACAGGCCTGGTCGTCCTAAACCGGGGTTCTGTCCCCACGTGTGTGCGGATGCGGGGCGAGTCGGTGGTGGACATCTCGTTCGCCAGCCCCGCTCTGTTGCCGCACGTGGTTGACTGGCGCGTCATGGAGGGGGTGGAGACCTATTCCGATCACCGGTACATCCGGTTTGATGTCTCCGCCCATACCTCGAGCGCGCCGGTCCGACAGGCCCCGAGTGGTCCGCGGTGGGCGCTGAAGAAGCTGGACCGGGAGCTCCTCCTGGAAGCCTCGATCGTGCAGGCCTGGGTGTCACCACCGGACAGGCCTGCCGACATCAACGACGAGGCGGAGTGGTTCCGGGAGGCCATGTCCGAAGTGTGCGACGTGGCAATGCCCCGGGTCCAGCCCAGTCGCGCCTTTCGCCAGGTGTATTGGTGGTCGCCGGAGCTGACGGAGGCGAGGCGCGAGGCGTGCGTCGCCGCGCGATGCCTGTACACCAGGCACCGCAGGCTCCGTATCCGCCCTCCGGATACGGAAGCCATTCAGGCGGAGCTGTACGAGGGATACAGAGCGGCGAAGACCGCCCTCCGAGCGGAGATCTTGCGGTCCAGGGATCTGGGCCGCGAGGAGTCGCTGGAGACTCTGAACAGAGACCCATGGGGGCGCCCCTACAAGAACACGGGTGGGTTTTAGTCAGTAAAAGTCTGACACGCCCTCCCGCTCCACCCAGAGCGGGAGAAGTTATTTGATGATTTCCCACCCTCAAAAAAAAAAAAAAAAAAAAAAAAAAAGGGTGTTAGGGTGAGAAAAAAAAAAAAAAAAAGGGTGCTGGCACTTACAAAAAAGAATGTCAATAAGAAAGAAAGAAATAAATAAAATAAAAACGCCTTTAATTTCTTGCAAGAATTAACAAAATAAGTAAACTTAATCGCGTATTATTACATTTTATGATTTCATTTCTTTATTTAAGTTGTAATTGTAATATAAGTGGGTAACACTTTTAATAATTGATGCAGAACCCCTCCGCATATGAAAGCCACCTCCAAAAATCCCAATTTTCCCTATCTTGCGCTGTTTGCATACAGCCCGTTAAAAAAATTATCGTGTTTTTATTAGTAATAGGATTCAATCGATCAACTCAGCCTACCGCAGACCACTGCTGGACATAGGCCTCTCCCAGGCTGTGCCACAACACCCTGTCCTCCGCCTTCCGCATCTAGTCTGTCCCAGCTTAGCCCATCTACCTTCTTAAGGCCCAGGTTCCAAGCTTGGTTTAGCTCGGTGTGTAAGTGAAATGGCGTTATGGCTGTCTAGTTTGACGTACGAGATAGAAGATTCTCACGCGCACCGGAATTATGTCGTAAAAGTGCAAATAAAATCGTATAAAATTAGAAATTAACTATTTAATAAAAAGTAATCCATCACTGGATGCAGTTTGGAATTTGACATTTCATGGTATATTTTTAATTATAATTATAATTGCTAATGAAGGGATAAACAGCTTTGAAAGATTATTAGGAGGTATGTTTAAAGATTTTTTTGGAGCATTAAAGTATGTTTAATTATGTTTTGGCTTCCATCACTGTATGCGAAAAGGACTTGAAAATATCATATTTTTTTTACATGTCCAAATTATTTACGGTTTGTGAGATACACAGCTTTAAAAAACCACCTTTTTGATCGTTTTCAGGAAATCTGCGCCTTAAGGTCGTTATCCCATCTAGCTGGGTGGCGTCCCACACTACGCTTGCTGATACGCGGTCTCCACTCCAGGACTCGTCTGCTCCACCGGCCATCGGTCCTTCTACAAACATGGCCAACCCACTGCTACTTCAGCTTGCTTACTCTGCAAGCTATGTCGGCAATGATATTATAATGCCTAGGCCGCACACATCGCGATAACCCGAAGATTCGCGTAATCGCGATGTATGTAGCCAAGTATTCGCGTATACTTCGGAGCTTCGTGCGTAGTCGCAACGACTTCGCTCCGCTGTCGGTAAACTCTCGCAGATCAAAGCGTTTTATCGCGATGAACTTCGCTTGCGCGGCCACACTTCAGTCGGCCCCCACCCTTCGTGCGTAGTAGACGTGTTAAGTTAAACTACAGTGCATAATATAGCTAATATAGTTCTTGATTTGTGAATAGTTATCATCCATTTCCTCCTTTTTCTTGCTTTTAATTTGTTTTTTACATGACATAATTGTAAAAAATAATTATTTGCTGTCATAAAATACAGAGCAACCGCGGCGTCCATTTTGTTTTATTCGTTTGTACATCGCTCGTACATCGCGATAAACTTGACAACACGCACTATGTGGCCGCGCAGCTTCGCTGTAGACCGAAGACGAAGTTTATCGCCCGAATGTCATCGCGATGTGTGCGGCCCAGGCATCAAGGAAAGATATGCTACGTTCATACTGAGCGGCGTTCGGAGAGCTTACACATTATAGGTGTATAGTATTGTAGCCACCACACTTCAACATCACATCACGCCTTGACTTCCGTTAAAGAAATACCCAGTGAACAATTATCGTTCACTGGAGATTGCAGCTCTGAGAAGAACTATTTATCATATCACGTTTTGACACCCGCTAAAGAAACACCAGTTCTGAAAAGAACTATTTACACGTTTTTGACGTCCGTCCACTAAAGAAACAGGAACCTGCGAAACCACACTCCGGATCCCATTCACCAAGATCAGCCGGCCAGCAGCACCGATTAACACTACGATCTTCTGTCGCCCGCTCTCGCCGCTCGCGAGCACAAACAACACATCTGCACTGGACCCGGTCGCCTCGACGAATGACGCGTGGCGCGCGTCACCTATATTTATAACCTTAAGCGCGCGCGCGTCACAAGCGACACTAGCGCCACCTCGCGGCGCCAACGGACAACAGTGTGCTGCGCTCTGATTGGCTAATATTTTGTAAATATTAATTCTCTAGTTTTTATTGGTTAGCTCATAATTGTAAAATAGGATATAAGCGGGAACATTTGGAAAATAAAATATGATTCTGAATCAATCTTCAACTTGGAGACAAGCGTTTTACTTAACCGCCAACTATCTCCAAAGTATTGTAGGTTTCAACTACGACTGCGATAGATAATGCGGAACGTGTGTTTACAGAAAGAGATAGCTTGGCATTTTAGATATAATATCACGCCACGGACACGCTTTGTTTCACACGCTGCTATTAGCCGACTGAATCAAATGACAACAATGTCTGCAACAAGACAAGACTACCAGTCAAGTCTTTGTCCTTAAGAGGAAATGTGGGTGCTCTTTTCTCCATACAAAAAGATACAAACGCTCTCGCCTGTTTTCTTTCTGGTTAATGACCATAAAGCAATGACTTTTTACAGAAATACAAATATCAGTTACTTGTATGCCCCTATGTTTTCCTTTTTGATGATATATTATTTTTATAAGAACTAGAACCCTCCAAAAATGCTCAAAATTGCCTATTCAGACCGCTGTCAACAGACGCCTAGTGTACCAATTTGATAACTACTAACGAAAAAAGAAAAACATAGGGGCATAGTATATATCCTTCTTATTCAGTTTATGAAATATCTTTTAAATTGGTCCAATATTGGAGGAGGAAATAGGCGACAGCCAAACTTCGAAATGTGACTTTCTACATAGGCTATTTAGTCGGATCTGCAGTTGTCCTTATCGCACGAATTCGAGGGCGGAGCGCTCGCAGAGCGACAGCAATACCTTCTTAAAATACCTAATTTTCAAAAGTCTGGCCACCCGCCTTTCTTCTTAAAGATATAGTCAATGTTAGATTCGGTAATCGATCTTTCGTCTGTAGCAATTGATAAATAGTTGGCTACTCTTTTGACAGCTGTAGCACCTCGAGTTCATTCACTAGTTCACATTTCAATGATTCAGTACGATGTAAACAATACTGAACAAATCCCATTCAGTATCAAACAAATATGATAGCCTTTTCCCAACTATGTATGTTTTTTTTTTAAAGGGCAATATTTGGCTTCATTTTCCTAAAGTAGGTAAGTATATTACCTTACATAATCAAAGGCTAATTCATCATCATCAACATCATCTGCCTTTTCATTTTTTTTACACGGAGCGACTGCCTATCTGACCACCACTACCCAGTTACTGGGTAATACGATACCCCTTGGTAAAACTGGTTGTCAGACTTTCGGGCTTCTGACGACCCGTAACGACTGTCAAAGATCCACGAATGACAGCCGGCATCAACGGCGAGGCACGAAGGAGTCTCGGTATGTAAATATGGTCACCCGTCCACTGACCCACCCCGGCAATCGTAGCTTAACCGGCTGTCCCCGTTCAGTATCAAACAATAATTCGATTATGTAATCAAGATAATGAGCAGTAAACGGCTGAAGTAGGTCAGTAATATCGTCGCTAATCTAACTAGTGACGTAACTGATTCGAAGCACATTCTACAGTACAGGGCAGCTATTTTTCTTTTTTTTTTGTAAACTGTAGATTATCGGTCTCGATTTTTGCATTATCATGGGGACTGTAAGGCATAGGTACAGATACGCCGATTAGACAGATCGATTCGACTTGGAAAATGAATCAAATTACTATAGTTAGGTCGGCTATCGGCTTTGTCCAAAATGTCAGATACGTCAGTTAGTTAAATTAGCGACGATATAGGCTCAAGTACCACACAATGCGTAATATTACAATTTACGCACATTAATCTATTCACAATAGTTCATTTGGCACGTTCCTTTATTTACGACGGCCTATCGACAACCCCATTTAATGCATGCGCCAAACTTGTTCGTCTAAAAATAAAGTTCGTAGCTATGACTTGCACCGCTCTCAGTCATAAAGTCGCTTTCGTGCTGGACGCCTGTGTTTTACGTTACGTATCATACAAATAAATACAATGTTAGTGAAACTCGCATTCCCGACATTATCGTCCGATTACCCAGACGTCGACATGCTGAGGTGCAAAGAGGTCAATAATTTTGCCACCGAGTGCATTTTGCCGCGTCGACCTAAAAGGAGTCTCGCGCCTTTGCCAGAGGACAAAGAATGCAGCAACACCGAGTTGAAAAAGACCTGCAAGATGGTGCACAGGAGGCGAAAAAACCGAAAACAGTGCCTCAAACTGCCAGCGTTGCCCGAGTACGATGAGTGTTGAAGATTGTTTTTTTGAATTTGGAAGGATTTCCGAATTTACTGCCTTTGCGTGCTGCGTGCAGTGTTGCCAGATGCCACGCCAACATGGCACTTTTATACCAAATGCATAGAAATAAGTACAATTTATTAGTGCATTCGTTAGTTTGTATCTTCGTAATGGTTGCTGAATCTGATGAAAGATCGATTTACGCCAGTCGGCAAGCTAGTGAGAAAGCAATGGAAGTGATTTGTGATTAATTGTATATTAAACTAGTCACTTATTAGGTACAGATAAAATTGTTATCTAATTAAGTACCTACTATTAGGTGAGTAATTTAATGTTCTATTAGTTTGATAAACATGACGACTATTCAAATACCCAATAAGTTTTTGATGTCATATGGTGGTAATATGTGTTTCAATTATTAAGTAATTTAGCTAAGTATTTATAATTAAAGTGTTTGTTTAACTTTAATGACTTTAACGCTATGTTTCTGTTGTAATTAATTGTAGGTATAAATGTATAGATCTGGTACATAATTTGTTTACATGACCGAAAGATAACGTTTAAAATGCCTATACTTACGTACCTATTTGACTGTATGATTGTTGCATTCTCAATGAATCTTCTCAAAAAAAAAAGTTGATTAGGAAAATGGCGGATTTCCCGCTATTACATAACTATGTTGCGCAATGTTTATTTGTGAAACAATATTGTCTCATTTATTTGGAAATCTAGTGGAAATGTACACACGGCTACACATCAAGCTATACATTTCCAGTTTACACTGACCTCTCATTGTAAGGAAATCCTATACAATGCGAGATCAGCTTATACTGGGTATGAATAGCTTGATCTGTAGCCGTGCGTACAAATGTAATTCTTGCTTGACCATAATGTAATCAATGATGAATGATTGTTATTGACACATGGCCACGCCACGTCGATTAATTCGAAGGTAATCTGCCTACGTAGATAAATAATGCAGTTATATTTGCAATAATAACTAAATAATAATGAATCATTCATTTACACGATTGGTAATATTGGTAATAAGTAAGATTAACTTTTTTTGGTAGTTTTTCACATTGAGACGATGTGTCAGATTAATATTTCTATTTGTATTGGAAGTTTGGTGATCAGAAACAGTGTACATTTTTGGAAAATTGTGGCCATTGTATAATGTTCTTTTCAACTCTACTGTTATGAAAAAATAACGCACAAGTGTTAAAAAATTTACGTGTTTTGTATCAGACAGATGTTGTTGTTTAAATTCACAGTAGAAGACCTTTGGGGTCAATAATGGTACCATACCATCGCGGACATTTGCGGTGAACCACTTCAATAAGGTTGAAAAGTTGTTCACCTACCTAAGTTTTGGACAGATTTTAAGACAAAGTTATCCAATTTAAGTTATTTAGCGGTACTTAAATAGGTTATTTTTATGGTGTGCATAATATAGAGTATGCTATCTATCTATTGGTACTAAGGTATTCTATGTAGATTGGTACTTAGTTGTACATTTTGTTATGTATGTAATGGAACTTTTTCAGTCTTGTCAAGTACTCAGATAACGAATCAATGTTTGTTTACTTAGTAATTGATAAATTATGAGTGGCCTTAGAGTTGTCGTGGAAAATCTGCTAAAACTATTTTAAGATTTTTGTACTAGGTACCTAAACTAAGGCAGCTAGGTACTTCGGTAACTTTTATTTGTAAAAGTATTGGTAGAATGTTCGATAGGTTTTGTATTTACGTGTGTATTTATTTAAACGTAGATATCTTTTAGTTATTTCGATCTGTGATATGTAAATAAATGTCGTAACTAAGTATAAGTTATTTTATAAGTTCTCTTTTTTCATTAAAATTAATTAAAATTATTCCATTTTTTTTATTTTCGCAGTTCTTTAAACACATACCCTACATTCATAATTCTGTGACAAATCTAACTCTCTAATTAATATCTTTGCTGAAATAAAAAAAAATACGAATAACAGACAAGTTTATTTTTTAATAACAATAGTGCAGCCACCATCTTTCCCGCCCTGTCAAACGTTGTTCTGTCACATTAAATTGATTAATTTTGATATGCAATTTATTGTTGCACATAAATAATGAGCTATAAATAATGATAATAACATTATTATTGTTTAATAACATACGAATATGAGTTGTTTACTTCAGAAACTACGGCCGCAGTACCTACCTTATCATGACATGATTGATTCCTTTACTATTGACCATTAATTTATTGGAACGCATTACTGGCTGGTTTGACCATGTGAACTTTTGGCCTCGATATTTATTTTTAATTTGGGCATGCTGTAGGAAGTTACATAATCTCTAAACAAGTCTCTATGTGGGTTGATTTGGTATGCGGTAACGGTAATTACAGACAGGTAAAAATATACTAAAGCAGTCATCTCCAATGATATTATAAGTACCTAAAAGAAGATAGGTAGTTAGGTACCTACTTAGGTTATACAAGCTCCGCAAGTAACGTGGCACGTCAAAACTTTTCTAATTAGCCAAGTTTTCTTCGTCTTGTCTCTTTTACACTCCCGATAATTACGACATGCCGTCCTACTTCCACGTGTCATCTAATAGTGTGACTTTTTGCATACAACGTCGAACGTTGACCTCTTTTTACCTATAATATCATTGGTCAACTCCATGTAAGGTTGATGCCAGGGGTTGCTTGCCCCCTTCAAGCAAGCCCTGTCATGAAAAGGGCTCAAATCCAGACTTCGGCTGCTACTAAGAAATTCCGCATGAAAAAACCCATAGATAAGCATTTTGGCGAACCTAGGGATCGAACCCACTACCTACTGTCTTCTTACAGTACACAACGTTCACAGGTTTCATCGTTTATTTTCGGAAAATCCGAACTTTGCCGAATTAAAAGTGGTCCAATATGGGAGTACGAATTAGTGCGTCAGTCTATAATAATTTAAGGCCCTGGTTCCAAGCTTGCTTTAGCTCGGTGTGTAAGTGAAATGGCGTTATGGCTGTCTAGTTTGACGCACGAGATAGAAGATTCTCACGCACACCGGAATTATGTCGTAAAAGTGCAAATAAAATCGTATAAAATTAGAAATTAACTATTTAATAAAAAGTAATCCATCACTGGATGCAGTTTGGAATTTGACATTTTATGGTATATTTTTAATTATAATTATAATTGCTAATGAAGGGATAAAAAGCTTTTAAAGATTATTAGGAGGATTGAAAGATTTTTTTGGTGCATTAAAGTATGTTTAATTATGTTTTGGCTTCCATCACTGTATACGAAAAGGACTTGAAAATATCATATTTTTTTTACATGTCAAAATTATTTACGGTTTATGAGATAGGTACACAGCTTTAAAAAAACACCTTTTTGATCGTTTTCAGGAAATCTGCGCCTTAAAATCATTTTCTATTGGTCAATAGTCACATTATATTCCCTTTATTTCGGTTTTCCCGGTCTACATGAATTACCTACTACTTTTTTACACTAGTTGAAATATAATGGAGAAAACAATTTTTCTGCTCTATGTACATTAAATACATTAGTTTGCGTGACCGACATAGCTGTAGCTGTTTCGGTCTATGACTATAGATGTCAACACGCGATGTCCAAATAATGCATTGAACTGTAAAATTATATTGTACCTACGTTGGTATAGTATAGAGCAATGTGTCACTATGATTGACTATCAAGGCCATCATCATAAAATCATCTGCCTAGCCTTTTCCCAACTATGCAGCTAAATACCAGTATTACACATGGAGCGACTGCCTATCTGACACACGCACAACCCAGTTACGGGTTAATACGGTAACCCTTAGTAAAACTGGTTGTCAGACTTTCGGGGCGTACCTGTAACGACTTTCAAAGATCTACTGACAGCAGTGACCGAAGGTTTAACGTGCTTTCCGAGGCACAGGGGTTTCGATATGTGTGGTGAGTGACCATAAAATATTTGAATTTTGAATTTGAATTTGACGTGGATGAACATCAGAAATAAAGCGCGTGACTACGATCACTATACATTGAGGCAATTAAAATATATAATAAATTACCAGAAATAATTAAAGAACAACAAAAAATTTATATATTTCATAAATAAATTAAAACAATTTCTAATACTTATCTAAATGTTATTATAGTGTCCATGAATATTTAAATGATAAATTTTAAATTAGGTACCTACCTACATGTTTTTATGAAATAATTACCTACATTAAATATACCCATTAATTATTATTATCAATCATTTAATATTATCATCATCATTACATTGTATCAGTTATAATCAAATGAGTAGAATAATCCCTCTTCCTCTCTCCTACTTTTTGCTGTGCCCGACAGGGTCCACAATGGTCATATTTTTTGTAAACCTACCACATATTTTCACATGTGGAAGCAATAAATATATTGAGTAAAAGTATTGAGATTGTGGATTTTCTCATTTCGGGGTGGTTTTCTCATTTTGGTTTTGGTTCAACCTACAACTCTCCCCCTGCCTGTCCTGGCCTTGTTGACTATGACATACATTATTGTAAGTAGGTACTCGATTATGTAGGTTATGGGTACAAGACAAAAGATCTAACCAATCAATAGGAAGCCTTGAAACCTTGAAACAGTTACCTGCTTATGTAGAAGAGATATGCACACGAGCATTATGTAACATATGATTTTTGTATGTGACTCACCATAGGTACCGAGTCTATTTACTATGTATCATGGTTTGCTCATCTTCTATATATGTTTTGTTTACTTAGTTATAAACTAAAGAGCAAATTGTAGAGTGCAAGAGTTTTTTTTTAAACTAAGGTAGGTACTTTATTTATTAATTCTTCAGAAAACTTAGTCATAATCTCTTATTTGGGTACATAATGTACAATTAGCGTTTACTTTACAGTTGCCGTTTACCAGCACGCACAATGAAGGGTTCCGTAGTTGGGATGAATTTATTCCAAAACCAAACTTAACATTGTAGTTGAAAAACATTTTCTCCTATACATCGACATACCTACGTCTCGCACGGTCAATTCTCCAACTGTAAATGTAAGTTTGTAATTTACTTTAAAAAAAAAAATATTACTGGTAATACTACAAATTAACGATTTTCGGACTTTTTTCTTTGCTTGTGCTGTAATACCTTGTTTCTTGCCAAATCTGGTCAGCGAGAAGTAGGAAGTGTATTCAGATTTACAACAAGATTCCTAACCAAATTAAAGAACTTCCAATGGTCCCCTTTAGAAGGGCTTTACGCAGGTGGTTAATTGAAAATTCCTTCTATACTATAAAAGAATTCCTTGAGTTTAAATTTAAATAATCTGATTGTTTATTTACCAAAAATTTGCACGTCATTATGTTATGATTAAATATGTTAAGCTACTATATTACTATTGTAAGAACTATTGTAACCATATTTATCAGCAAATAAATCTTTGATTTTGAAAAAAAAAAAAAAAAAAAAACAAATAATCTAGGAAGTTATGAATCGTAGAAAGGTCAAGTAGGTACACCTAATCAAAATAGTTTTGTTTGAAGTCTGATGGACTATCTTTACATTTTCCTATAAGCTTTCAGAATTTCCAGCGTCTAAACTGAACAGTCCTTTACAGCACTGAAACTGAACATAATTAATTACTGCAGCGTTTACCTAGAAATAATAAAACACCTACTGTGAAACCATAATTGTTACGGTGTACGTAGACATGAATGGAAAATAGTTAACCATCGTGTGAAGGTATAATTGGAGACCCTGACCAAATTCGTTACTGTATAGTTTAGGTCAAGGGCATAAGGGCTAGGCAGTGCGTAGTAAATGAACTAGTAGGTACCTACATAACTCGTGACTATCATGCATAACTAAGACACGCTAGTAATACGCACTTAAGGTGGAACTAGTCGATATTTTTTCCAAATAAATTTCGGGGGGTATTACTCCACTGTTTGACATTGTGCATCCAAAGTTAAACATGATATCGTTTTGTTTCACTATTAATGTTGTCTGTGCGGAAACAGAATACTAAAATAAAAAGCCATTAAAAAGTTATGAGCCAACAAAAAATAGTTTTTCTTGTTAATTTTACGCAACTTTGAGCGTAAAAAAGTAACAAAAGGAGTGTAAAATCTCCAAAACAATGTCCGTACCTACCGACAAAGCTCAATTATCGAAAAGTTCAATAAACTTTATTTGTATTTGATTTATGCAGAGGTTTTTTCATAAAACTCGATCTTCCAAATGACTTGTAAATTTTTATGCGCTCGTTTCACTATTACTAGTTTTATTTTACTACTACAAACTATTTATTATTACTAGTGTCTAACTGCTCATCAATGATACTATCTCTGTCGGAAACGATGCCAGGTGAGATAGCGTGCTTTTTGGTCAACCCCATCATGCAGTGAGTTCGAGCCCGCGACTAGTTCAACCTTAAGGAGCTCCTAGTCGGCGACTCGAAGTCGTTGGTGGCATGGCTAATATGGAAGAACTCCTCAACAATTAAAGTCCCTGCATCGGGAAAACCAATATTTTGTAAAAGGTGATGAGCAGTTGGCTATTGTAACTGAAATAAATTAACAAACTGACCCACTAAAAAGTGAAAAATAAAAAACTTTTTTACAAAAAAAAACTGACTTCCAAAAAAAATACTAAGTACAAAGTGAAAAATAACTTTAACTTCGGAAGTCGGTGGAAAAAAATTAAAATACAGATCCAATGGCACCGACTTCCGAAATTAAAGTTATTTTTAACTTTGTAATATTTTTTTGTAAAAAAGTTTTTTTTTAATCCAGACGTAATAATGGTCAGATCATGTGAAGACCATGTAGATTGGTGTCTGAAATGGTCTTTTGAGGAAAGAACCCACAGATTGAGTGGACCTGTCCAGTTAGTGCGCGCATTTGTCAGTAATCGTGCAGCTCAACTCAGAACTTATGGAGCTCAACGATTCGACGAACAATACCAAAGAAATGATATTTGGGTAGGGTTCGATTGGGTAGGGTCTGGATTCCAATGGATGGATGGCAGTAGAGGAACGGTGGGTGTGTTATCACCACTGCAAACGGGGAACACAGGCGTGATTTTATAGTATAGCAGTCAAAAACATCATAAAAACTTCTTTACCAACATAAAACCCGTTTTAAATGGATTTCTTTGGAAATTATAATTAAAATTTTGATATAATTATACACCCTAGCTACGCCCCGCGGTTTCACCCGTAAAAAAGTAGCGTATGTGTTAATCCAGGGTATAAGCTATGTACATACCAAATTTCATCCATATCGGTCCAGCCGTTTAAGCGTGAAGGAGTAACAGACACACAAACACACAGACTCACAAACTTTCGCCTTTTAATATTAGTGTGATTTTTCAAAGAAGTTAATTAATCGGTCCGTTCTACGTAATAGATACTGATAACAAGACGATTAGTTATAAGGTGTGGTCGCTTATCGTAAGATATGCGGATTCAGGATTCCACTTCATCATTTGTAGCAGAAGGTAATCTAGACTTCTTGACAGTGGCGTAACTATACCGTTCGAGGCCCGTGGCAAATTCATCGAATTTTTGCTAAATGTGTACCTAATATTAAATGGTGGGAGTTGGGATTCTCCTCTGACCGGGGGCCCCTTCCGGCTGGGGGCCCGTGGCATTTTGCCGACTTGCCACCCTGTAGTTACGCCACTGCTTCTTGAACTATACCTGCAAGGATAAAACCGTTTGAGATATGCATAATACTTAGATTAGGATAACGTTAGTAAAAGGTTATCATTAGTAGCAGCCCGGAGTCTAGATTTGTGCCCGGTTGATGGCAATAGGCTCGCCCCCTATTACATGGGACTTAAATGTAGGTGTACTACAGGTACACCTCTGACTAACCCTTCGGGAGAAACAGGCGTGATTTTATTTTGTTTGTTTGTTTGTACCGAATAAGCTCCGAAACTACCGGACCGATTTTAACCATTTCTTCACCAATAGGAAGCTAAATTATCAGATAGTAACATAGGTTTTAATTTATTTTCAAAAAAAATTAGAGATCCTTAAGAAAATTGCAATAATGTAACCCAAAGTAGCAAAATTTTGCCCATATAATTCATTATTTTGCCGTGCTCTGATAAAACTATTGATGATACATAAAAATTATGTACTCATTATTACAATTTTAGTTACAATAGTTTACAATTTTAATTTATTTATTTAATTATGTAATTTTATTAATTTATTTAATTTATAATAATGTTCTATTTTACATTCGACATTAACTTGAATTAATTTTTAATAATTTTTAATTTAGTTTTTACAATTTTATGTTAGATAAGTACAGGACCCCTACTTCAATATTTTTGTTTAAGTGTATGTGGCCTTTTGTATGTTTGTCAGAGTACTATCTTTGGTTATTAACATAGTTTTCTAAGTATACCTACTAACATAAATATGGATCTCTGTGTCTGAACTAAATAAATAAATAAAAATAAATTACCTACAAAAAAGTCCTCGAGGGAATATCGAGTCACACATGCAGCTTTTGTGTTCTAAAATTTATTTCCGATCTCACGCGGGCGAAGTCACGGGCAAAAGCTAGTGTTATTTTATAATTAGTTACTAAGGAGAATAATATCTTTGAATACTTTCACATAACCCAGTGGGAGTAAAAGAAAAACTGGAATATAGTCTATGTCAGTTTTCCTCAACATCAAAATTCCATTGGGTATTCTATACATTACATTTTCATTTCATATGAAAACAAACCACTAATTATGTAGTAGTGGATAATCCACGTTCAGATATTTAAACAAGAATTAAGCGTAAACGCCCACTAGTTTTTCGTTTCGTGGAACAGGGTGTCGCGTCATGCCATAAAATAGAGCGTTTTCCCGCGTAATTTAGTTTTGTTAATCTGTATTATGTTAGTGGCGCTGTTGTTTCAGCGAATATGGTGTAATTACTTAGTTGAACCTAAAGGCCATGATATAATGATAATGACTGGCATTTTTCAGTTGATAGGTATTTCCATTTTCCATGAATTAGAAATTAGAACGCTTTCTATTCGTAATCGGTTAAATTCTTTGAAGTTTTCGGTTAAATTGAAAATTGATACGGAATCATTGCAGGTACTATTTATTTACGTTTTTTAAATATTTCTGTAATTCTAATAAGAACCCGAATTTACTGATTGATTTGGAGTTAAATTCATTTAAGTAGTGATTTCCATTAATTAATTTTTTCGCATATGCGCCTCTTGGTGGCATTAGGTTCGCCCCTTATTAAGTACTTAAGGTACACTCAGCAGTAGGTCAAGTTACTATAAACGGTCAAATTTTCTCATTCGATTTTGAACTTTGGGAAAATTTGACAGTATGGCATACACCTAAAGGACAATTCCCGTCCAGGCGGCGGCTGACTTAGCGACACGCGGGGTTGCGATAGTCGTGGAGAAGATCCGGCAGTTGGGACTCGAGGTGGCCCTGCACAAGTCCGAGGCCATGTGTTTTCATGGTCCTCGGAATGCGCCACCGTCGGGTTCCGAAATAACGGTGGGAAGGGTTCACATCGGAGTCGGGTCGACGATGAAGTACCTGGGACTCGTCCTCGACAGCCGGTGGAACTTCGTGGAGCATTTCCGACGTTTGGCTCCCAGACTGGCACGGGCTGGGGCTGCCTTGAGGCGGCTCCTGCCCAATCTGGGGGGTCCAAACGCCTCCTGCCGGAGGCTCTACGCGGGGGTCGTGCGGTCCATGGCCCTTTACGGAGCACCGGTGTGGGCGCGTTCCCTAAGGCTGGGGCCAGCCGGCAGGTTGAACGCGTCCCAGAGGGTCATGGCCATCCGGCTAGTCCGGGGATACCGCACGGTCTCCCGGGAGGCGGCGAGCCTCCTTGCCGGATTGCCGCCGTGGGATCTGGAGGCAAAGGTCCTCGCGCACGTGTGGGAGTGGCGCGAGGAGGCGAAGCGCCGGGGCGTAACTCCGCTGCCGCGAGAAATCACGGTACAGCGGACAGAGCTCCGGCGGGATCTCATGGCGGCATGGAGAGCGCGACTGTCGCAACCCAGCGCTGGGCACGCCACAATTGCGGCGATAAGTCCCCTCTTTGAGGAGTGGTTAGAGAAGCGCCACGGCGTCCTCACCTTCCGCCTGACGCAGGTCCTCACCGGACACGGTTGTTTCGGGAGGTTCCTGTTTCGCATAAGGCGGGAGGAAACGCCCGGGTGTTACCATTGTGTGGATCGCCCGGAGGACACGGTGGAGCATACAGTGGAGGTCTGCCCGGCTTGGGCAGAGCACCGCCGTGTTCTCACGGAGGCGATCGGCGGCGGCGATCTCTCGCGTCCGAGCCTGGTCCAGGCCATGGTGCGGAGCGAGAGTGCATGGGAGGCCGTCACCTCCTTCTGCGAAGCAGTGATGCTCGCGAAGGAGGAGGCGGAACGCGTGAGGGAGAGGCAGCCTCACGCCCTCAGTCGCCGCAGGAGACGCCCAGGGCGGCGGGAATCGCATGGCGATTTCCGGCCACCGTAGGCGCGGGCCTGCGGACGGTGAGCAGCGGGTAGCTCGCCGTCCGGTAAAGACCAGGCCCGAGTCGACGGCGCGTTGTGTTCCACGCGCGCCTCAAAGAGATGTCAGCAAGTGACGGGGTCCAATAGGGCCGACGCCGCTGGGGTCGCGGGTTGTCTGAAAGGGTTACCGGCCCTAGCATAGGCAACTGAAGGAACACGGGTGGGTTTTAGTCAGTAAAAGTCTGACACGCCCTTCCGCTCCACCCAGAGCGGGAGAAGTTATTTGAAAACGTTATACAATTCCCGTATAACGTTTTTAGATACGAGAATTGGCCGTCTGATGTGCCTGATGTGATGTGTCAGTGTCTGTACCTACAATTACATAATAAGAGAGTTAGACATAACTAACTAACATTCTGCATAACCCTCAGGGAATACAGACATGATGATAAGATGTTTTATGATAAAATAGCTACCTGACAGACTATGTCCTGCCTAAAGGAGAAACCCGAAATCCATAGAAACTCGGGCCTGGTGTTACAGGGCTGAAATTTGGCCATAAATTAGAGCATTTTGGAAGGTTTCACGAGCCCAATTTTCACGACTCCCAGCAATGGCCAAATTGGTAAAATTAGACTTTTTAGGGTATATTCATTATTTGATGATTAAGTTGATGGTAACAAATTCTTCTCAGAAGAGAACGGCCACAGTGAATACACACTCGTCGGTGTTCTGTAGGTGTCTGTTCACTCTCTTCTGGTCTATTTCCCTCAAGAGATACAGTATTTGCATGATTCCAGCAAGCTTGCCAGATAAAGTCATTTTCATTTACCTGAAGCAAGCATTTATCATTTGAGCATTTAGCAATTAAACATCTGAGTGGCATATTAGGGTAAACATAAGCGGCCTTATTACAGTCCCACTGCAGGGAAACAGGCCTCCTCTCTGAGAGAGGGAATAGGCCGTAATAAACCATGCAGGTTCAGTTCGGATTGGTGATGCCACATGTCTTTGAATATGAATTTGTTGCAAATTCTGGTAAGTATCAGTTTATAAAATACAACTATCAACAGGCAACTGAACATAAGGGATAACACTATTTAGTTTGATTACATTAAATAAATGTTACGATATGAAAATATCGGATACTAACGGTTTGAGAAAATCATTTCATCTTCCAATCTTCGCCATTGTATTGCAGCGGTCCGTTGCTATTCAGCAATTAATGCATAGGCTCATGATGTCGTTAATTATTTATAACCAGTCCTCAAAAGAACGAGAAAGAGATCCGGTTTTCTAGCAAAGGTCAGCAGGAGTGGCAGGGTACGGTGTCCAATGTCAAGCGCGAGGGTCAGTCATGTCAGAAGGCAATCAATTTCGGAGTCCAGTAGTCGAACAGAGGTCTTATGAAGTAATAAATCTCGAGAAATACGGAAAAACACATTCACTTACGAAAAAATACGAAAGCGAATGACATTAATGACATGACATTACAACCATGACAATAGACAAACGTTGAGGTGGATATTTGCCGTTTACTAGTGCAATCCGTGGTGCAATCGATTTTATCAATTATTTAATTCTTTTAAAGATTAATAATGGTGCTTACGTTAAAAATCAATTTAGATTTCAGACTTTTTTATATTGCATTGATTTTAATACAAAAAAATTATACTCCATTAGTATGGAGTATTATTTAATAATTTGTAACAGTATCGATTTCCACTAAATCGATCATATTCTTAGCGTACGCTCTATTGATATAATGCCAGCGTTCGTGAGGTTTGTGACGTATAATGGAATAAGTTTTGTAACGGTTTACAATGGTTGCTTAAAAATAAAAAATAGAAATCTACTTATTTCCTACACTTGGCCATTGTAATTGAGGCTAAGATTTTAATGGGTTAATCAAGGAAAATAGACGATTTTTTGGTATATATTTGATTCGTGTAACGGTTAAGCCCAAAAACGGGTTTCTCCTTTCAATAATTCATACAACATTCCGTTGTAAATGCACTTTCAGTTTTCCCGCATTTCTCAATTTTCCCGGTAACTTTTCAAACGTTTTCTTTCATACAAACCTTGTCCTGACAATTGCAAACACAATAAAAAAACAACAATGTGGTGCAACCGTTCTGAAGTGATGCGCGTAACATACATTCGGCAATTGATTTTTATTTTTATAGAGATTATAGATGATGGCATTCATCTAAAATTCTAAACCTCTAATGCTATGCTATGTTATCTTCTGCTCACGTCCTTTAAGTCTATTGTTCAATTTTTCCTACGAATTCTGTCCGATAACGATCAAATATTCTTAACTCGAACACGCTCTTCAGTCGTGCTCACAATCAGATTAATTTCATGAGTAACTGTTAAAATCCTTTCTAAGAATTAACAAGGTGACGCAATCAACTATTTATTGCAATGTTGTTCTACAGCAAATACCTACTTAGTTATTATTGTAATATGGCAACGATGAGTAAAACTTGGCTCCATTCCGCCATCTTCGATAAGCGTACACCTGGTTATCGGCGGGAAAACAGCTTTATCTGAACATCCATCTTGATTTGTAAAAATTGTGAGTGGTTTTTAAGATTTGGTTTGCGATTTGTTGTGGAATATCCTTTCAAAACAAATAGATAGCTTTAATGTGTCAATGTGTCATACAAAATATATCTATCTGCCTATCTGCCTAGCCTTTTCCCCAACTATGTTGGGGTCGGCTTCCAGTCTAACCGGATGCAGCTGAATACCAGTATTTTACGTGGAGCGACTGCCTATCTGACCTTCACAAACCAGTTAGTGGGTAATACGATACCCCTTGGTAAGACTGGTTGTCAGACTTTCGGGCTTCTGACTACCCGTAACGACTGTCAAAGATCCACGAATGACAGCCGGGACCAACGGCTTAACGTGCTTTCTGAGGCACGGAGGAATCTCGCTATGTAAAGATGGTCACCCATCTACTGACCAACTCCGGCAAGCGTAGCTTAACCTGACAGATCGACCCGTGCGGCTGTTATTACTTAGCCACGAGCTCCTGTTTATGTCATACAAAATAGAGTTTACAAAAAGATACCTACCTACTCCAGTTGACTTTAAGTTATAACTCGCAATTTGGACTGCCTTCCAAGTTGCATCATCATCGTTGAAAAAACATTTTAAAATCATAAGAAGGTTATCCATAGTTTTTATGAATTATTATAACATTAAGTAGTACACACGGCTATAATATCAATATCAAGCTATACATTTCCAGTGTAAGCTGGCCTCTCATTGTACGGAAATCCTATGCAATGCGAGATCGGTATTTAGCCGTGTGTACCAATTTCCTTTTTAAAATTCATAAAATTACGCCAAAAAACTAAAAACTAGAGACATGGCAGTATTAGATAGGTATAATACATTAAGTATATCGTAAAAAAATATTGGACTAGTATCATTCACGAGAAAGAAAACAGAGGAATAAGTACGGAATTAACACCAACGACCACGTGACCGCGTTTCCTCTTAAAAACTCTTCGATCAATAATAGCACATTATTGATCGAAGTAAAAACTACTTACAGATTAATTGTTCACGCAGGTCGTAAGTGATTGTGAAGTCATTTTCTAACTATTCCGTCTATAATTTTATACCGTTATCAACCTTTATCTAAAATACTACATGAATTACGAGTCATATCGACGCACATACGAGTATTGGCATAGAAAACCTGGCCATAAGTCGAATATTCAAAGTTTGGCTTAGCTCAATGCAAACATCACTTTCTGACAGCTTTTTTTTTTTTTTTTTTTTTTTTTTTTTTTTTTTTTTTTTTTTTTTTTTTGAGTGGCTTCTCACAGTTGACCACGAGGGGTCGAGACTGTTTAACCGGACTTTCCTGTGGCTGCTTTAAGCGAAAGCTTAAAGCCTCCGGCCAGGCTTAAAACTAAGACTTACAACTAGGGGTTTTGAGCGACTCTGCACGTCGCTGCGGTAAGGGTAGGGAGGTCAGCCAGAGGGTTCAGGCTGGGTCGTGACGCGATAACATCCAAGGTACTACTAGGTACGAGAATGATCGTTGGGCAAGGGGAGTTTAGTGGCGGGTTAGAGGCTACAGGCTCGGCTGCGCTACCGGCTGGCGCAGCCTCGCCGGGTAGAGGGCAAGGGGAAGGTGGGCAATTACGTTTCCGACCTCGACGGCGGGGTCGGAACGTAGATCTTAGTTTGCGTTTGCGGAGCGTACTGGTGGCCTTATTACTCTCCTGTAGGAGGGTTATAGGGTCATCAGGTTCGGAGAGAACATGTTTAGGACGGCGGGTCCTACTAATCCGGGAGGGAACATAGTTGGCGGATTCGACAACCAAAGGGTTGCGATGTTTCGCGGCGGTTTCAAAGAAACGCACGGAATTGCGTTTCAGGAATTGTCGGATCGTTGGGATTTTGAGGTCAAGGTGGAGGTTTTCGTTCCGAACGAACCAGGGGGCACCCGTTATCTTTCGGAGAAAACGGTTTTGCAGTGTCTGCATTCTATGTATGTGATGGGGCTTGGCGTGAGCAAATACCGAGCCCGCATAGGTCATGATGGGCCGAATGACGGCTGTATAAATGCGCAATTTGCACTTAAGTGACAATTTGCTACGTGCATTCAGAACGGAATGGAGTCTACCGAGGGCAAAAGCGGCCCGTGAACGAGCGAGCTTTATGTGCTCGGAGAAGCTTAAGTGCTCATCGAGCGTGACACCGAGATATTTGGCTCGCTTCTCCCAAGGGATCGGCTTGTCAAACATCGTGATTGGTCGGGGTAAAGGACGTGTGTGGTACGGTTTCAGAAAGAGAACCGCTTGACTTTTATCCGGGTTGACTTCGATTCTCCACCTACGAAACCACCAGGCGAGGTTATCGACTGAGGTTTGGAGAGTACGAGATATCGCGTCTGGGCTTTTTCCCGTGTAGTAGATGGCCGTATCGTCTGCGAACAGAGCCAACTGAGCCTTTCTACTTTTCGGGATATCGCTGGTAAATAGAGTAAAGATAAGGGGTGAAATTACAGAGCCCTGAGGTACGCCTGCGCGGATAGGGTGGGGAGAAGATAGCGCTCCTTCGATACGGTATCGAAAGGTGCGGTTTGACAAAAAGTCACGTAAAATGAGCACGAGACGGTCTGGCACTCCGAGTTTGTAAAGCTTATAAATTAAGCCGTTGTGCCAGACTTTGTCAAAAGCTTTCGCTATATCGAAAAATACCGCTCCCGTCATCGAACCGCGCTGAAAGCCAACGCCTATGTGTTCGATGATGCGGTGAACCTGATGTACACAAGAATGTTGGGTACGGAACCCGAACTGTTCATTAGGTATGAGGCCCTTTGTCTCGGCATAGTCTCTGAGGCGCTTATAAATAAGTCTCTCATAGACTTTGCCGAGGACACTGAGCAGGCTAATGGGGCGGTAGCTAGAGGGCTCGCTCTTGGGCTTACCGGGCTTATTTATACCGATAACGGTGGCCTGTTTCCAGGCTTGCGGAAATATGTTATTGCTCAAGGCACCATTGAAGATGATGGTCAAGAGCATTATTAAACGGGCAGGGAACAGTTGGACCACCCTATTGGTGATACCATCTGAGCCAGGGGCTTTGCGGGGTCTTAGACCCTTGATTATCTCATGCACCTCATCCGGAGTGACGGGGGGCAGGGGATAATCAGGGTCTTCGACGGGAGGAAGGGAGGCTCTACGTTCGACTTCCGCGTCGACCTCAGAGAGGTGAGTTTGGTCAACCGGTAGAGAGCTGGGTGTGCATTGCGCCTCGAGGCTGTCGGCAAGGCATTCCGCCTTGTCGACATCCTCGAAGGCAATGGTTTTGTCAGGGCGGACTAAGGGTGGCATAGAAGCTATCCCCGGGGATCTAAGTTTCCTCTGGAGTTCCCAGAAGGCAAGGTGGTTTGGCTCTAGTTCGCTCAGCATCTTATCCCAGCCGGCGTTACGCAGTTCCTCCATACGTGTCCTTACAGATTTCTGTAAGTAGCGCATGTGGACTTTGTTCGCGCGACAGGGAAAGTTGCTGTAGGCACGGACCGCCGCGTTCTTCTCAGTCAGCAGCTCACGTACATCGTCCGGCAACTTCCAGCGACGGTCTTCCGCCGCTGGAATTTCCCTTGAACAATCGTTCAGGACAGATTGTACGTGTTCTGTGAGTGAGTCGATCGCGGCCGTCGTGTCAGCGATAGAGTCAAAATGATCGGGTATAGCGTCTAAGTGAGGGGAAGAGGAGGATTTCAGGCAATCGCTTACTTTCGTCCAATCCGTCACTTTATGGGTGCGAGGTGGTTCTGAGGGGTCACGGAGCCCTAAACGGGGGACTAGACTTACGACAACCGGTCGATGGTCAGAGTCCAGTTCATGTATCGCTTCTATAGAGTCCAACCGAAGGTTGATATTCTTTAGAAGCGCTACATCAAGTACGTCAGGGGTATGGTTATGGTCGTGGGGAAAATGTGTGGGAGTCATTGGAGCAATGACGTCAAAGTTTAAAATGGAACAGAGGTCGAACAAATGTCTACCTCTGGTGGTGGTCAAGGAGCTATTCCAGGCGGTATGCTTGGCGTTGAGATCGCCCGCTATAATGACGGAGTCACTCAAGCCGCATAAGATATTAAAGTCGTCAGATAAATTCTGGTAATTCTCTGGGACGGTACGGGGTGGAATGTAAGCCGATACTAAAGTGATCGGCTGGTGGCCTGTCATGCCAAGGCGGCAGACAGACACTTCCAAACGTGAAAGAGGAGGAGGGTCAATGGGGATGCAATAAAGGGTGGATTTATAGTAGATTAGGGTACCACCCGCGTGGCATCGCGTCCTATCATTGCGCACTATACGGTAGTTGGCAATTGATGGGTTACGGTGGTTGGGTTTTAGAAATGTCTCCTGTACAAGGAGGATATCTAACTGGTGGTCGCGAAGGAAAGTGCAGATTTCATCGCGTTGGTTTTTAATGCCATTGGCATTGAAAAAACCTAGTTTAAGGGATCGGGGTTTGGTTCTCGCAATAATTTGTCTATCCATTATTGGTTAGATTTATTGGAGAAGGAGACCAGGGCTTGCGTGATCTCCGGGTAGGCATTGTAAATGTCGTGAATTTTGCGCAAGTCGCCAGCGCTTCTGGCGACGACTAGCTCGTTAGCCATTTGCATCGCACGGGGCGACATAAATGTAAGGAACGTACCGGTAATTACATTGAACGGGTCAATAGTGCTGGTACCGGCCCCAATAGTGTTCGGGGTCACGGTACCGGTAATGTTAGCGGTAGTGGCGGCTACGTTTTTAGGCGCAGCCGTGAGTTTAGTGGGTTGGGTACGGGGTGGCTTTGGGATGCAAGGATCCACTAGAGCCGGCATGGGTAAAAGAGGTGGTTGCGAGGACCTCAACGCAGGAAAAGCCTGCTGGTGGAGGCCAGCGAACCAAGGGTTCGGTCTTTGGGGACTAAGCCGCGGGGGCATGTCGGGTACCTTAAAAGAGTAAGGGCATTCTCTTTGCTGACGAACGTCCGAACGTTTGTTCAGCTTAGAGGAATTATTATTATTTTTTGGGGCTTTAGGGCAGCCACGGTAATTAGCTGGGTGACCAGCTTCACCGCAGAGCACACAGCTCGGGAGTTCGGTGCACAAGGTGCGGTCTTTCGGCCGAGAGCACTCAGAATTGCCATGGTCACCCAGGCACTTGACGCACCTGGGTCTCGCATGGCAGTTCCTTTGAGAATTTCTGACAGCTAAATAACCTGTTCATAATATACTGCAACCCCCGCGCACACACCCCTCACCACGCGGCACACAGGTAGTCGGAACTCAGTCGTCGTCCAGTACGGTCCATTGTTTTCTCGATAACCTTATTTTTTGTGCTCCTAACATTTGCTGTTTTAGTCATTTTGTTAATAGTTGGTGAGATAAACACGACGAATATGGAAGTTCAAGGTATGTTACAACATAAATAATATCATTTCATTTTAGTTATAGACTCACAAATGTTTTTTTTTTTAATTTCGCAAAGTATACTAAAATAATCTTTTTTTCTTTAAAAAAAAAACATTTCAGAAGAGGTTTTGTATGTGTTCCGAGCATTTCCGAGTTATGATCTATTATTTTAAATAAAGTTTAGACTTTTCTAAAGAGAATTATGAAAGAAAATATTCCGCTTTGTTCCGCCATTTTGTTTAGCACACATTCAAACAAAATGGAGAATTAATTTAAAACAAGATTATTTACAGTAAATTCTCTTTTTATTTTTAGATTCCATTGTGAATTTCAAGAATATGTCAAATAAGCAATTATATGATATCGTGCAAGAAGAAGAAAGAAGAAGAAGAAGAACACAACACAACAGCAACAGATGAAAACGATGAATCTGATTTTGATGATTGATTTTTTTGTTTTATTATAATAAACGTTTGAAAACTATCTTAATTTATTTATTTCATAGTTTCCACGTCACAAATGTCACGAAATAATATTGGCCAGGTTTTTAGTACAAATACTCCTATGTGCGACGGTTCATTTATACCTATTAATAGGGAACGCCATTTTCCTTGAGTCACCTCAATAACTTCAAGTGTTTTTCTAACTAAGCAAGCAAAAAGTACAGGTTTTTTGGTTTACTTACTGGTAAGTTGAGTTCTGAGAACAAAGTGCCTATAAGTAAGGTACTTACTACAAATAAGTTTATTGTATTGAGTCACTCAAAGTTAAGTTGGAAAAGTCAATGTTTTGTAGATTTAGGCGTCACGCACGATTCTTTTGAAAAAGTCAATCGATTAGATATTTTTAACTTTATATGGAAACACGGAATGTTGAAATAGCTTATATAATACTTACCTTCTCATTGGACATAGTTTTGACAAAGTTTTCAGACAGGTCCATTCTGGTAATATTTAGTAAATGAAAGCTAATGACATCACCAACCTAATGAAAGATATTCACATCACAAGACATCACCAACATAATCATATCCTTTCTCTAGTATTGCCAATTTTAGGAGCTAGTTAAGAAACTAGTGAGCCAGGAAGTCTTAAAAGTAGACTAACAATGACAAGAGAAGAGGTCACGCGACGACAGCTGCTGGTCGATTCTATAAAAATCTCACCGTGAAAACTTGCGTGGAGTGAGCTGTCAGTGTCATCCCACGGATGCTAGGGATTGACCAAATTACATTTACAATCATAATCGAGGTTTTATCTACCTATATTTTTCATGCTAATTTTATAACATAATCATTTTATATTATTTCTAAGCTAGAGGGTGTCTAAACATTACTATTTAGGGGGTTTTAAAAAAAATAGTCAAATAGAAATTCAGACAAAACTGAATTTCTAGATAGTATTGTCTAGACACTTAAATACTAGCTTTGAAATAATATAAAATGATCACTAGAATAGCATAAAAATATTATTAAAATCTTGATTATGACTGTAAAAATGTGCTTGGATGGACCAAGCACATTTTTACAGTCATAATCAAGATTTAGCCCTAGCTATAGGTGGAATGACACTGACAGCTCACTCCACGCTCACTTCACTTAAGTTTTCACGGTGAGATGATTACAGAATAGCATCTGTAGCGTAGACGAGCCTCGTCTCGGACCTACCGCGGCGGATAAAAATATTTTTTGTGGACAGCGCGCTCTTTGATATATGTATTTTGTTGGAATTTTTTGAATGCTGCTACAGCTGTCGTCGCGTGAGCTCTTCTCTTGTCGTTGTTAGTCTGCTCTAGGACTTCACAGGCGTTACGGGTAGCCAGAAACCCAAAAGTCTGGCAACCAGTCTTACTAAGGGGTCCAAGGGGTACCGTGTTACCCAGTACTGCGTTGTGGAGGTCAGGTGGCAGTCGCTCCATGTTTTTTTTCTCAGTTAGTTTTTTTAATCATGGTCTGGCAGTTTGAGTAATTTATGCGGCCTACCCAAATGTCCTTTCTTTGGTATTGTTTGTCGAATCGTTGAGCTCCTTAAGTTCTGAGTTGAGCTGCACGATTACTGAAAAATGCGCGCAATGACTTGACAGGTCCATTAAATCTGTGTGGTTCTTTCTTCAAAAGACAATTTCGGACACCTACATAGTCTTCAAATCATCCAACCAATATTATGTCTGGACTTCAAAAGAGACTGCGACCTCTATTTTTTTTACATTTTTCATCAAAAGTCGAAAAATGCGGCCAAAAAAAAAAAAAAAAATTGAGAATGCGCAAACAGCGCTCTTTCATAATTATGATATCCCACATGCCCTAGTATTCACATTTCGATTTTTAAGATGCTCCAACAGGGATTTTGTCCCTGTTGCATGAAAAAAAAACAATATTTATTTCTTTCTTATTTGCAAAATAGTTGGGCAAACGTCATCTGAAATTGTTTCAAATTTCAAGTTGATAGCATTACTAGTTCTTGAGGTATCCAGCTGTGACAGACGGACAGACAGACGTAGTCGCACCATAAGGGTTCCTTTTTACCATTTTGGTACGGAACCCTCAAAAACTTGCAATATAAATATTACGCCATTATTAAGTACTAGCTTTTGCCCGCGACTTCGTCCGCGTTTCCGTCGTTTTTCGTAAAAAAAGTACCATATGTCCTTCCTCACGGTTTCGTGGTTTTGATGTAACAGACAGATTAACTTTCGTATTTTAGTAGGGAAATATAATATGTCAATCCACAATACTGTTGAAAAATATCGCAATAAGGAACCGCAGAATATTATTATTAATAGCTGTGCCCGCGACTCCGTCAGCGTGTAACTCCTTGTATGTTATTAAGTTAATGTATTGGACTGCTAAGCTATCGGGAGTTACACGTATTATTGTGAGTCAACCATAAAAGATAGACATATGCTGTTGTAGGATATTTTTTAGATAATTTTATGTAGAACATTTCCGTCATAAATGATTTCTATGTAGCTTTAACCATTAAGGCTGCACACGCGACGGAAGCTTAAAAAATGGAGCAACTTCTCCCGTTTTCCCAACATTTCCCTTCACTGCTCTGCTCCTATTGATTGTAGCGTGATGAAAAGTATACTATAACCTCCCCAGGAGTATGAAGAATAATTGTACCAAGTTTCGTTAAAATCCGTCGAGTAGTTTTTGTTTCTATAAGGAACATACAGACAGACAGACAGACAGACAGACAGACAGACAAAAATTTTACTGATTGCATTTTTGGCATCAGTATCGATCACTAATTACCCCCTGATAGTTATTTTGAAAATATATATCATGTACAGAATTGACCTCTCTACAGATTTATTATAAGTATAGATGACTAATCTATGAAACGTTATTTATTTTGTTTTGTTAGTAGATAACATAAGAAAGCCGCTTATTGTAATTAAACCGATAGATTTTCATGATTTATGGTTGCTGACATAATCAGCTGTTGTTTATCGAACATCCGGATTTTGCGTATGAGTAAATGAATATGAATAAATAATGATATTATTATACTGCGCTCTTATTTTAAGGGGCTCGCCTCGTAGAGTGACATAAATATGATGTATATGGGTCTCGAGAGAGTAGTGGTGTCCCAGTCGTAACGGCTGCGATTTACGATGTCGTAGATTCGAACCCCGACAGGCGCTTTACTTAGTGTAAATTATTTCATCACCAATGCTCTCAAAATGGTGAAGGAAAACATCGTGAGGAAACCGGCATGTCCTAGAACCAAAAATTCGAAGACATGTGACATCTACCAACCCGCACTGGGCCCGCGTGGTGGATTACAGATTACAGCCCACTCCCTCTCGCAGAGAGGAGGCCTGTGTCCCAGCGGTAGGAATAATAACCGCCACACGGGTCGATTGGAACTACTCTTCCCGCGGTTCGTTCGTGGATAGGTAACAATCCATCACATACCGAGACTAAGCCATTGGTCCCGGCTTTCATTCATAGATCACAGCCGTTAATATCGTCGCTAATCTAACTAAGTGACGTACCTAACTGATTCGAAGAAAATTTTACAGGGCAAGCTATTTTTTTTTTTTTTGTAAACTGTAGTTAAATCGGCCTCGATTTTTGCATTATCGTAAGGCATAGGTACAGATTTGCCGATTAAACAGATCGATTCGACTTGGAAAATGTATCAAATTAATATAGTTAGGTCGGCTATCGGCTTAGTTCAAAATGTCAGATACGTCAGTTAGTTAAATTAGCGACGATATGTAGTATATGGGTAGTGAGAAGCTCAAAGGTCTGACAATCAGTCTTACCAAGAAGTATCGTGTTACCCAGTAATTGGGTTGTGGAGGTCAGACAGGCAGTCGCTCCATGTAAAATACGGGTATTAGTGGTATCTAATTGTTGAAAAATCTGCTCTAAGGTCATTCTCTAAATCATACGTAACATTATTCTTATGAAAAAATATTATAAAAATCTGTTTCACACTAATTGCCAACGTACCGAGTCGCCCTAAGATTGAAGTTCTACCAAAAATCGATTCAACCTTCTCGGAGCTACTCTTGCACGTAATACGCATGTGCAACAAAATAACGAGCCCTTACCTTGGGAACAAGCAGACAATAGTATAGGAGAGTCCCGATACCGATTGTAATCGATACCTAACATCGTTAGCCACAACAGCCCGTTGTTCACATAACAAAGACTCGATTTGCTACGATAATCACTGGATCCGATGTTGTTTGTTGACAAATCGATTCGATCGAAACGATTTTTTCCACATCGATTCTTATTACCTACTCGCTTCTAATGAGGTTGGTTGTCAAGGAATAATCGGGTGTTTTATGTTATAACAGTTAAGCCAGGTTCCCACTACGCCGGACCGTGACTTTTGCCGAGCCGGTAAAAGGGATTCAAAAAGTTAGATGTTGCACAAAAGAAAACTTAGCATAATATCCTGAATATTATGCTATATATACATATATGCTATATATATATATTATGTTTTCTTTTGTGTAACATATGTATATATTTTTTTTTTCTTTTCTCCTTTCCTTTTCCATCTGCAATCAGCCCTTGAGCTTTAATCAGATTGGTTGTTTCTTCTTCACTGACAGTCCGAGATTGTTCACATCCTGCGATGCGTCATCTCGTTATTATTTTATTATTAGTGTTGGTTAGATTGACGCTATGCGTTCTCTTTTAAGTCTGTAAGTAGAGTCTGAGGACTTTAGAAGTGTCACAGCAAGTTCATTTTTATGTTGTTGGAGTCTTTCCTTATAATTCTTGTAGGACCTTTCTACAACCTCCTTGACAGTTGGGATTTGTAGGTACTCATGTACTTCAATGTTTTTGGTAAACCAGGGGGCACCACTTAAGGTTTTTAGTGCTTTATTTTGGAAGCGCTGTATTATCTCAATATTAGAGTGTCTTGCCGATCCCCAGAGCTCTATACCGTATGTCCATATAGGTTTAAGGATGCATTTGTAGATTAGGAGTTTATTTTCCAAGCTTAGTGACGACTGTCTGCCTATAAGCCAGTGAATGTCTCGTAGTTTTAAATTTGCTTGATCCCTTTTGGTCTTTATGTGTTCACGCCAGGTAAGTCTTCTGTCGATGTGTATACCTAAGTATTTGGCGGTACTTTTCTGTGGCAGTACGTCTTCTCCGAGTTTCACTTGTGGACAGTCTCCTCTTCTTAGGGCGAAAGTAATATGAACAGACTTGGCAGCACTAGCCTTGATTCTCCACTTTTTCAGCCATGATCCAATCTTGTCGAGATGTTCTTGGAGTTTTGTGGATGCTCTAATCTGGTCTTTATCGCATGATAGGACTGCTGTGTCATCAGCATAGGTTGCAGTCACTATTAGATCTGAGGTAGGTAGGTCAGCAGTGTAGATTGTGTATAGAACAGGGCCCAGCACAGAACCCTGGGGCACTCCAGCTTCTATGGGATAGAATGAAGACAGGCAGTCTCCAGATTTAACTTGGAACACTCGGTCTTCCAAGTAAGACTTGAGCAGCATATATGCTGTGTGTGGTAAGCAAATTTTTAATTTACACAGAAGGCCTTTATGCCATACTCGGTCGAATGCTTGCTGTATGTCAAGAAAAGCAGCTGAGCAGTACTCCTTTCTTTCCAAGGATTGTCTGATTGTGTGGACCACTCTGTGTATTTGTTCTGTCGTTCCATGATGTGCTCGGAAACCAAATTGATGCTCTGGGATTGTCCTTTGTTCTTCAAGTATAGGTAAC
Source organism: Cosmia trapezina (assembly GCA_905163495.3). NCBI lineage: Eukaryota > Metazoa > Arthropoda > Insecta > Lepidoptera > Noctuidae > Cosmia > Cosmia trapezina. Next base: position 19,922,039 of record LR991027.1, read on the forward strand.
AGTCGTTGTAGCAATAATTTCTCGAACAGTTTAGACAATAAAGGAAGAAGACTTATTGGTCTGTAAGAGGAAACTTCAGTAGGAGGCTTTCCCGGTTTAGCTACCATATTTATGATTGAGACTTTCCAGATGAGAGGGAAATAGTGTAGTCTCAACACTGCATTGAATGAAATTGTTAGCAAGACAATTCCTTTTCTCGGCAGATGATTAAGGACTTCTGATGTAATCAGATCAAAGCCTGGTGCCTTTTTCTGCTTTAAGTTTTTAATAGCTTTCCAAACTTCTGTTGGATTACACAGTCGCAACGGTAGAGACATTTGCTGATCACTGTCAAGGATTTCGTCAATTTCCTCTTCTGGATATATAATGTCGGGTTCATTTGGTTTGAATACATCCTTTAGGAATTCAGCAAATAGCTCGGCTTTATCCGCAGGCTTCCTCGCCCATTCACCATTTCGCTGTCTTAAAGGAGGCATGTGTTCTTGTGGCCGTTTTAGTGACTTAGTTATTTTCCATAGGGAATAGTCGTCTGCTTTGTGAGGTGATAAGGTTTTTAGTTTATCTTGCAGAGTGGTGTTATCGTACTCTTTAAGCATTTCTACATATGTATAATTGTATACCTAATTATATTATTATGTCCCCGTATAATTATTATGAACTTCGTTAGTTTATAATTATAATTTATCACGTGAGATTGTAAACCATCGATAAATTGTGACTGTACCATATAGGTACCTACTGCTTACAATATAACTATCACTGGCGGTGTGCCGGCAAAACACCCGGAACGTGAACGAACGAGAACGAACGTGACACGAACGTCGTCGTGAACGTGGACGTATAATGTGAACGAGTTCTCGCCAGTATCAATGCCCCACTCGCCCCGCCCTCGCTCTTCCCTTCTTTATGGCATTGGCATTATGTAGGATCAGACACATGACTTGATCCGGTATAATGTGAACACCTAAGGTCAGACTTTAAAATGACAATTCTACTGTCATTTCGTTATAAAATGAGAACAAGTGTTATTTTACTCCAGCTAATTGAAAGTCCAAGCATATGTCCGGGTGACGGAATCTGGCAAAATCACCGGTCCTTCGTAGTGGGACCCCGGCCTTAGCTACTTAATTTTGCTTGTCGATATTTTTATTTGATACGGTTTAAGGCTCTTACAGACAGAGGCGCTATCGCGTCGCTCCTGTGTGTATGGTGGCGCGCGATTCCATAGAAATTGTTCTACGGCGACGCGATATCGCCTCTGTCTGTAAGAGCCTTTATTGTAGAGAAAATTAAAGAACAATGGAGGAGATTTAAATGGTATTATACCTAAATAGACCATGGTTTAATTATACAGTTTCTATGACGGATAGGTACCTAGTGACTTTAAAATTTTGGTTTTCTAGGAAAGCGGTTCCGTCATATTATAACGGCCGTCATGAAAATCTGTCATTTTCACCAGTATTGAAACCAAAGCTATAGAAAGGTATTGTGATTTTTGTAGGGTTCCGTAAGTACTTACCTTAAAAAGAAAAATAAAAGTATGAAATAAAATCTAACTCTTCTATAATTACATGTTATAAACTAGCTTTTGCCAGCGGCTTCGCACGCGTCGAGGTCCGAAATTAACCCACAGAAACATACTACCGTGATAAAAAGTATTCTATGTCCTAACCCAGGTCATGGTCTACCTACGCATGTGCCAAATTTCATCCAAATCCGTGCAGCCGTTTTAACGTGAAAGCGTAACAAACAAACAAACTCACTTTCGCATTTATCTGCACTTTCGCATTTATCGTCTTGGCGGGGGCACTCCCGTGCCCCCGCCAAGACGAGCCAAGCGAAGCGCAAGGGCACTACCTACCTTTTCTCGAAGCACTTCGTCGTATTTTTGAACCTTCTTAACTTGGGTTTGGATTATACCAGATAAACAAAATTTTCGGGAAATGATGTCAGTGGTTGACTTATTAAACCTATAAAGTTTCAATTGCATGGCTCTAATACTTTAGATTTTATTGATATCTAAAATACCCCGATTACCGATTACCGATTACCCCGATACACTGACTCACTGATGATCATAAAAATTCTTAGGGTACTTCCTGAAGTGCTAGAAAGCTGAAATTTGGCATGTAAGCTAGTATTAGTAGGTACACAAACACAAAAAAATCTAAAACTTGGAACTTTTACCCCACAACCCCTTAAAGTAGGGGATGGAAATTTGTATGAGATTTCCGCAAATAATAAGTACCTACTTATACTTACGAATAATATTATTACACTTGTATATACTTCGATAAGTGTTTATTAATCTCCTACCTAACCTCTCCTAAAATATGTGGCTTGGCCGTTTCGCTACCATCACATGGCCGCAAGGTGAAAAATGTATTCACTGTTCATTACTTTTCTGTTATACAATAGTTCTTGTAGTAACGAAACGGGCAAGCCTCATGTTTTGTCTAAGGTGTAGAGTTTGTGAAGTTAGGGCTTGGAGAGTTAGGTCGTGTAGAGTTAGAAGCTTGGCTCTACATGAGATCTGATAGCTTTTTGTCAGTGCGAGCTATATGTGGTCTCGTCTTGGCAACATTTTACATGAAAATGTTTTTGGTGGGATAATCACTTCACTAGATATTAGAAAACAAAGTCGCTCCCCGCTGTCTGTCTGTCCCTATGTATGCTTAGATCTTTAAAACTACACAACGGATTTTGATGCGGTTTTTTTTTTAATAGATAGAGAGCCGCGGGCATCATTTAGAGAATTTATTCCGAAAGGTTTATTTATGTGTATGATACAGTATATAGGGTGACTGGTTGTCCTGAGCTTTCCCTACATTTTGTTCGCATTAAAGGCTCTTACAGACAGAGGCGATATCGCGGTCGCGACGCGATATTTCGATATTATATCCGTAGAAAAATATCGCGTCGCGACGCGATATCGCCTCTGTCTGTAAGAGCCTAACTCGTCAAACTGTAGGGAACTTGTCAGATTGTCGGTCTTCTGACGACCCGTAACGACAGTCAAAGATCCACAAATGACAGCCGGTACCAACGGCTTAACGTGCTTTCCGAGGCACGGAGTAGTCTCGGTATGTAAAGATGGTCACCCATCCACGGACCAATCCCGGCAAATCTGGACATGAGCTTACGACAGAAATCAGTAGACGCTTATCCGGAAGAACAGCATTACATACTCGTACTTATAGTACAAAGTGCCCTAATCCAGAAAAATCCAAAACTTTATTGGTACCGGGGCGCACTGGCTGAATAATAAACTTGGATCGGTAATTCCGATAATGGAAAGGTTATTGACCCGCCCTTTCTCGTAGACATTAAATATGTACCCCTATTATAGTCTAGACGTAGGTATATCATACGGCTGTTGGATAGAGAGATGCTTATTTAGAGGGTACTAGGGACCCTTTGCTAATTTTTAGGGTTCCGTACCAAAATGGTAAAAAAAGAACCCTTATGGTGACACTCAGTCTGTCTGTCTGTCTGTCACAGCTGGATATCTCAAGAACCACTAATGCTATCAACTTGAAATTTAGAACAGTTTTAGATTACGCTTACCCAACTATTTTGCAAATAAGAAAGAAATAAAAATATTTATATTTTTTTTTGCAACAGGGACTGAAAAGGGGTCTTAAAAATTCAAAATGAGGCTACTAGAGCATGTGGGGTATCATATGAAAGAGCACTGTTTGCACATTTTCAAACATTTTTTTATTTTTTTTTTGTCTGCATAGTTTTCGACTTTTGATGGAAAATGTAAAAAAAAATACCGTTTATCTCCAAAGTTTGCAAAGCGAAAAATCTGAAATTATTCTATGCTAAAGAAGTTTATGTAAAGATTACAGGAAAAATAAAACGATGTCTCTAAATAATACACTTTTTCAGAAATCGGAACGGAACCCTCGGTGCGCGAGTCCGACTCGCTCTTGACCGGTTTTTACTACTAGACCATAGACAAGCGTGACGCGACTCTGGTGGAATAAATCTATGGAGTAGTTGTCACGCCTTGTTATCCCGTCTGTCAGCGGGAGCCTTTAACGTATTACACAGGGCGACTGGTAATTAGTGACCGATACTTAAACCATATATTCATGATAACAATCAACTTTTACTATGGGACCAAACCTGAAATCGCGAAAAAAAAATCAGGTGACCAGTAGGTACATTTATCTACAACTAGCTTTTGGCCGCGGCTTCGCCCGCGGTGTATGTCGGATAATATCCCACGGGAACATACTACCGGGAATTCCTTCCTTATTCCTTGTCTACATTATAAAGGGAACCTCTGTGCAAAATTTCAGCTTTCTAGGTCCAAGGGTTTGGGCTGGGCGTTGATGAGTCAGTCAGTCAGTCAGTCAATCAGTCAGGACTTCTCTTTTTATTTATATAGATAGATAGATCTAAATACAGTACCCGGCGATAAATAATGCACATCGACCTTTGGAAAGAGACAATTGGTTAATTTCGGCTTCGTAGAGCGTTATCTCTGTCGCTCACTACCTATGTGACGTTTTGTCCACAGAGTGTTCAAGTGCGATAGAGTGCGGTCGCGTCCAGTTCAAAATATATATTTAGAGTTTTTAACACCCCCAAATTTAAATAATTTACAGTTGTACTAAGTATCTTTAGGAAAAAGAGGGAAACCTTTACGAAATTATCTAAGTACAATGTTTATAAATATTTTGTAACCGAAGCTGACAGAAACAGCTGTAATTTTCCAAAGTAATTAAATACGTAATCATAATGTGAACATGTTTTTTTTATTTTATTTTACGCCAACCTAAAGCCATCACCTATAGAAAAATTGGTGTATTTTATACAAAGAATAAAAAGAATTATCAAAAGAAGCAAATCGTAATTGTTTTAACAGCTCCTAATTAGATACCGGACTGTTTGTATTTCGTGCGACAGAGATAACGCACTACGAAGCCGAAATTAGCCGATTGTCTCTTTCCAAAGGTCGATGTGCAATATTTATCGCCGGGGACTGTACATCAAATTGGTCAAAATGTAGGGAGCAGCTGATTTTTTTTCGCAGTTTCAGATTTGGTCCCATAATAAAAGTTGTTCATAATGATGAGTACAATGACCACTAAGAGGTTGTGCGTTATTTATTGTACACCTTGTCTAACGCATATTATATCTTTGAGTGTACCAAATTGCAATGACAATGAAATGATTACCTAAGTTGCGGCAAGTTATTTGCCGAGCTTTTTCTGAATATTATCGGTCCATGTCTCGGCCATGGACCTTTAGTCATAATGGGCTGGACCACACAGTTAATATATGGACAGTTAGGAAACTACGTACAAACGGCTGAAACGGCACACTCACACGGACGCACCCACCGACGAGGCCCCAAGCGATAGTCGCGGTGCTCTCAGTACCTACATTTATTGTGGCTTAGGGTCTCGTCGATGTCGCCGGGGTCGCGGGTTGTTCGAAAGAGATACCGTGGCCCTGGCACAGGCAACTGAAGGAACACGGGTGGGTTTTAGTCAGTAAAAGACTGACACGACCTTCCGCTCCACCCGTAGCGGGAGAAGTCATTTGAAGATTTCCCATCCACAAAAAAAAAAAGAAAAAAAAACGGTCTCGTCGATGCGCGCGTCTGTGTGTGTGGCGTTTCGTTCGTTTGTTCGTAGTTACCCTACTGTCATTATTTATACTGTGGCTGGACGCACTAACACTGGGTTGAAAACTGTATTCTATACTACAACTACTACAACGAAATAATGTTACAGAGAAATAAACTGATTGTCGTGCTAAATATAGTAGTCCTTTAAAAGCCCTTTGGGGCAGTAGAACAACCATCGATAACGAACAATACGCATTGTACTGGGAATTGTTTTTCTACAATTATCAGTATTTTGATAACACATAAGGTACCGAAGCAACCGATACGGGGAAAAAACCGTTGCTTCCTGTTCAAAGTCAAAGACAAATTATTTCTCAATACACTTCCTCGAAAACTGGTTCATACCTATCGCACATTGTGAACCTATCACAATGCAATGTATTCCACACGAGTGCGATTTTTAATTTTCCAACACGTGTTTTCCAATACTTAGTCCAAATTGGTTCAATGCCTCTATTCACACCGTCTAGCGCCAAAGACGGTCCTCTCTATTAGGAGGTGAATGTTTTTTCTAATCTCGGCAAAGTCGTCTTTACGGTGTTAATATTTTTTGAAAATTTAAATTATGTTTATAAATAGAATATCATCAGAAACCATGATTATTACAATAAAAATAAAACGTTTTTGAACAAATTAACATTTATTTGTGTTCTAAACTCAAAAATATTTGAATTTTCTATTTTTCATATTAGGCTGTTTATCGGCTTTATACCTTTGCTTCTCCTTCAATCTGGCGAAAGCAAAGCGCGGCAAAAAAATGAAAATTTAAATCATAGTTTCATAATATTCATGACAAAACTATTTTTCCTTATTTTATTTTATTTCTTCAAAAATGTATTGAAAAACGTCGATTGATACACGTGGACATTTATTATTGCAGTTCTCGGCTCAAAAACAACCTCCCCTGCGGCTCGGGTGTTAATTCCGCCTCGAATGCAACAACAAACGTTCGTTGTAGGTATCAAAATGTACCTACTATATTTCAAGTGGGTAGACATGGTCCACCTACTCATGGTGGTGGTTTTCCATTTTTATGGTGTGCATAATAAAGAGTATTCTATCTATCTATCTACATAAAAGGCAATTTTGAGCCTGCAATGTGCTTATTTTTAAAACTTAAGAGGAAATGTGGGTGCTCTTCTCTCCATACAAAAAGATACAAACGCTCTCGCCTGTTGTCTTTCAGGTTAATGACCATAAAGCAATGATTTTTTACAGAAATATAAATATCAGTTACTTGTATGCCCCTATGTTTTCCTTTTTGATGATATATTATTTTTATAGGAACTAGAAGGAACCCTCCAAAAATGCTCAAAATTGCCTATTCAGACCGCTGTCAACAGACGCCTAGTGTACCAATTTGACAACTATTAACGAAAAAAGAAAAACATAGGGGCATAGTATATATCCTTCTTATTCAGTTTATGAAATATCTTTTAAATTGGTCCAATATTGGAGGAGGAAATAGGCGAGAGCCAAACCTCGAAATGTGACTTTTTACATAGGCTATTTAGTCGGATCTGCAGTTGTCCTTATCGCACGAATTCGAGGGCGGAGCGCTCGCAGAGCGACAGCAATACCTTCTTAAAATACCTAATTTTCAAAAGTCTGGCCACCCGCCTTTCCTCTTAAGGCGCAGATTTCCTGAAAACGATCAAAAAGGTGGTTTTTTAAAGCTGTGTAAGGCTGTGTATCTCATAAACCGTAAATAATTTTGACATGTAAAAAAGTATGATATTTTCAAGTCCTTTTCGCATACAGCGATGGAAGCCAAAACATAATTAAACATACTTTAATGCACCAAAAAAATCTTTAAACATACCTCCTAATAATCTTTAAAAGCTGTTTATGCCTTCATTAGCAATTATAATTATAGTTAAAAATATACCATGAAATGTCAAATTCCAAACTGCATCCAGTGATGGATTACTTTTTAATAAATAGTTAATTTCTAATTTTATACTATTTTATTTACACTTTTACGACATAATTCCGATGCGCGTGAGAATCTTCTATCTCGTGCGTCAAACTAGACAGCCATAAAGCCATTTCACTTACACACCGAGCTAAACCACGCTTGGAACCAGGGCCAGACCAGGGCCTTAAGTATCTGTTAGTGCCCGGGCGCGTCGTCGTCCCCGCCGCGCGCCGTCACGCGTCGTCCGCCTGAATTTCATGTTTCTATCTCTAATGTGTGTTGTGCGTTGTCTGTCAGTAATTTTCGATATTTCCGGTGGATTTTCCAAAAATATTCTTTCTTACAAACCTTGTCCTGACAAAACGAATTAAAAAAAAAAAAAAACTGCTAAATCGGTCGAGCCGTTCTCAGGATGGATCTTTCATACAATTGATACAATGCATGGCTGCGGCAATAGATTTTGATTTATGGTATAGCCTAATCGTGAAAACCATCGAACTCTCTGTTTTTCTCATTAACATTTTGTTTATACGTAACTTGAAGTAGGTACAGTCAGCAACAAAAGTCGATTAACACTTGTGTTTTCTAAATCTTAATTATTGAGAAAAATACTTTATTAAAATCGGAACAGAATCGAAGAATCGGAATAAATGAAATGCAATAAAAAGCAGGTTAAAGTATCATTTTGTGTTAATTTAGATGATGTCAAAAAGTAGCACTGTTAATCGACTTCTGTTGTTGACCGTACTTTACAGCCCATCCTACTACTTACTTCAGCTTTTTATCTCGCTCGCACGATACTGCTCGCGGACTGAGTGTGAGCGAGACTGAGTGCGGTGCTGGGCGCCAATAGTTTAGGTCAGGGGTCGGCAAGCAATTTTAAGTGGTATCCAGATACTGTTGAAAATTTTTATCGAGGTCCATAAAAAAACTGGCAATACTTTCTTGTTGAATTTTTTTAAATTTGAATAATAATTTTATAAGTAACCTAAAACACAATAGGTAGGTATTTTTAAAAGTTAATGCGAGAAGTGACACCTGCGGTTTTGAGCCACTTTTTTATATAGGTTAACAACAATTTGGGGGTCCAAGTTCCGACCCTTTGCGGTCCGGATGTGGACCGCGGTCCGCCTATTGGCGACCCTTGGCCTATAAGTAATTGCTTTTTACGGTGAATATAACGGTAATTTGAAAAAAATAAATATTAGACCTGCTTTATGGTTTGTTCAATTCCATAGATATAAGTTTTTATATTTCTATGGTTAGTTCAGTTAGTATCCAAAGTTTCATGATCTAATTTGAAGTATTTTTTGAATACCAGCGGTACCTATAGTGTTCGGGATCCCTACTCGAAATCGAATGACGTGAGATCGAAGAACACTTGCTCGAAAACGGTAGCTCGATAGTACTTGAAATCGATAAATTATGAGCGCGACAGTTCACTACCTCGATGCATCAAAATCTCGAATAACTATAAGCTCGAATCATCGACAGCGCGAAGGCCCAGTATCTTGAAACATCATTTCTCGAACGACCATCTAATCGATTTACATAATAGTTTCAAGGATTTTTATTTGAGAACAATATAATTAGATAAGGAGCTCGTGGCTAAGTAATAATAGCCGCACGGATCGATCGATCCGGTTAAGCTACGCTTCCAGGACCCAGTAACTGGGTCCTGGAGGTCAGATAGGCAGTCGCTCCAGATAAAATTCAGCAGTTTTTTTTTTCATTTTCATTTATTTTTGAATTTTTTTTTAAAAATCCGATCGTGCCTAGCCGTTTCCCAACTATGATGGGATCGGCTTCGAGTCTTACCGGATGCAGCTGAATACCGGTATTTTTTCTGGAGCGACTGCCTATCTGACCTCCAGGACCCAGTTACTGGGTAAAGCCATACCCCTTGGTAAGACTGGTTGTCAGACTTTCAGGCTTCTGACGACCCGTAACGACTGTCAAAGATCCACGAGTGACAGCCTTAACTTAACGTGCTTTTCGAGGCACGGGTGGTCTCGGTATGTAAAGATGGTCACCCATCCACGGACTGACCGCGGCAAGCGTAGCTTAACCGGATCTTCGATCCGTGCGGCTATTACTACTTAGCCACGAGCTCCTTATCTAATTATATTGTTCTCAAATAAAAATCCTTTAAACTATTATGTAAATCGATTAGATGGTCGTTCGAGAAATGATGTTTCAAGATACTGGGCCTTCGCGCTGTCGATGATTCGAGCTTATAGTTATTCGAGATTTTGATGCATCGAGGTAGTGAACTGTCGCGCTCATAATTTATCGATTTCAAGTACTATCGAGCTAACGTTTTCGAGTAAGTGTTATTCGATCTCACGTCATTCGATTTCGAGTAAGGATCCCATAGTGTTCGGTTTGGAGTCATTCCTAATTCGTTGGTTTGAAGGTAACTTTGGAATTTTATTCTATCGAGAAAATTTTATGTAATCGGGTTTTCGTCAAACATAGTGCTTACCACTTACCATTCATCCTCAACTTTAACATATTTTTAATTCAAAAAAATGAATGCTGCACTATTTTCGACATATCGGAATATCATGCTAAGCCGTTTGAGGCTCATAAACAGTACCTAGTGTAATTAGTCAGTGAAAGTTAGCTAAAACGTGTTCAATAGACACTCATAAATTATCCGGTTTTCTATATCTAAGATTCTGTGGGAAAACTAGCGGGACGTTACGAGAGAATAGACAATTTAAGACATCTTAGGCTTTTTCTTTCACCACGGAAAACACTTCGCGGATCTTAAATAAATCTTGGATCTTTGTTTAACCTAAGTGTTTTTGGGATTCTTTTCATCCATGTTTCTTTGACCTTTCTTTCTTAGAAATAGGTTTATTTTTGGGATTCCTTAGAGCAAGGATGAATTGAAATGGTCGCCCATAACTTGTGATTAATTATTAGCGATTTTCTTCTGGTCGAAAAGGTTTTCAGGGTGAAAAATAGTTGCTTTTGTAGATCGAGCTTTGTCAGATATAAGTATCTACCTGCTTAGTAAGATACAATTTATCACTGGCTCACGAAAATTAGGTTAATTTCAAAAAACCTCTACGACTTTTTTGATGTGTGATTCAATAACATAGGGGAGTATAGTTTATTGGCTTGATATACCTATATTGAAGCTGACTAATGTACAGACGCCAGCACATCAAGCTACTACAATCTGTCAAATTTCTTTAATAGATTTTCATCTTTATCGCTAAAGCATTAGGTTCAAGATTGATTGGGAAAATTTTACAGTTTCGGGTGGCTTGACCTGCTGGCGTCTGTACATAAATCTAAACCACCTCTTGAACCGGCGACGCGACGTCTACGTCTCGTTCCTCTTTATTTGAATTGCAAATTCGGCTCGCCATTGTCTTTAATTAAAGTACAGACAACGGCACATCAGGTTATACCGAACTGTCAAATTTCTCCAAATGATTTTAAACCCTAAAATGTTGACTGTTAAGTTCAAAATCATATGAGAAAATTTGACAGTTTGTCTTTTGAATATTGCTACCATTTGTTGCTCTCAGTGCCTAAGGTCTTTATGTGCATCAATAGCCACGATCCCAGAAAACATCCGGCGACGTAGAGGCAGACCCAGGAGAAGATGGCGGAACGAGCTTGGACGTCTCCAGATAAAGACAGGGTTGGTCCTCATTGGCTCAAGACAGAGAGGAGTGGTAAGGAGAGCGGGAGGCCTTTACCCTGGAGTGTTGTCCCGTTGCAGGGCAAAGGGCAAAATAAAATAAATAAATAATAATAGGTACATCCATCAATAGGGGGCTATTACAGTAGCATTATGTAAACTCAAATAAATATCGTGAATCATGTTTGTTAGTATTAAATCTATGTGTGTAGTCACACACACATCGATGCATGCGTCAATAGTATTCGTTTATACAGGGTGAAATAAAATTGAATTCATGGGCATTCTTATAAGGGGTCATTGTGTATATCATTATGACAACTTTTACTATGGGACCAAACTTGAAATCGCGAAAAAAATCAGCTTTCTCTACATATACTTATGTTCACAGAACTCGTCAAAATGTAGGGAACGGGATTATAAATGTAGGGAAAGCTGATATTTTTTTCGCGAGTAACAGTCATACATATTTATACTAAGTATTACGTTGAAAGACATTAAAACTTTTTTACAAAAAATACAACCGACTTCCAAAAAAACACTACAAAGTGAAAAATAACTTTACTATACATATGTACTACTACTTTGCAACGCACCTACAAAACCTCCTGGTCCTCCTGGTCTCCTGGTGGTATGGCAGATTTCACTCCATATGTAGAGTAACCACACCAGCAGCAGTTGTTGTATATTTTTTGCTACCCCATAACATTAGAAAAACCATTAACCTCATTTGTTTTATTAAAGTTGATAAACCACATTATACTAACGCCATGGCAGCAAAATATTATCGGAACTATTTGATAAGATTTATATTTTTAGCCCATTTATTTTAATTGGTCACAGCACGCAGTGTTCATGGTTTTTGCCAATTAACTCGTGATTTAAAATGTTTTAATGGAAAGTTTTTGTAACTTTACCAACAGTATTACTGATTTACAATAAGTTACACACACACATAATGATGCTCCAGGGTAGCCCGCGAAATTCAAAATTTCTTACGTTTTTTGCAATTTCTAGATTAGTGTGAGCTTGTATGTTGATTAAAATATGATTCGCGATCTCATGATTTCATGAAATCGCTAGATTTGAGGTAAATGCTAACTTATGGAGTTGTATTGCTGATTCTAATGATTATAATTCTGTAAAGCCCTATTAGCTACGGCCGCGAATCATATTTTAATCAACATACAAGCTCACACTGACCTACAAATTGCAAAAAACGTAAGAAATTTTGAATTTCGCGGGCTGCCCTGGCGCATCAACTTTAATTAGTTATCGCTAGTAATTATAGTCAAATTACCTACTTTTTATTTAGAAACTAAATTTTCAGTCGGAAAGTCTGTTTCAATTGAAAAGAATTTTCTTAGATGGTTTGGTCATGTTGAGAGGATAAGAATGAAAGGCGAAGATGAATTTCTGTGACGATGAATTTGTGTTTGGGTCACGGAAATTCATATGCATACAGTGAACGAATGTTTTTTTCGTTCACTGTATGCATACTAGTAGGTCCATTAGATTCGGAGCAAATCGGAGCTGTGACAGTCTAACAGACGGAGAGACAGACACACGATTGATCCTACAAGGGTTCCGTTTTTCCTTTTGAGGTACGGAACCCTTAAGCTTTGTCCGCCGTAAAAAACGCGGTCACTGTCGGACTGCATAGAAAAGAAAGAGAACCGCGATGACACAACGCTTACAAAATATGAAGTAATTATCGATTTACAAAAAATCTATTGATTGGGCTAAAAAAGTAATGACATGAAATCATTCCTTATTATTTTGTAGAGAACTGTATTTATGAACACTTTTAATGAAAATTCTAGGAGTAACATGGTAAAAACTAGAAAAAATAGACCTAGATTTAGATTTTTTTCCCTTAGCTACAAACTAAAATAGATTTCATTAGATTTGTAGATTACTGTGTATTTTTTCCTATCAAAAAGATGCTATAGTTACCTACTGTAAAAGATGGTCACAAAGTTACTTAGGTATTTTAGGAAGGAGTAGCCTTAAAGGATCACATGACTGAAATGTATTCTAAATCTCCTACAAATACACATAAAATTCGTCACAAGGGGATTTTTTTAATTCAATTGACACTTTACATTTCTAACGAATGCGTCATATCATGGGATCCCCCGTACAATGGTAACCATTTAGAACTGAATCTGTTCCATAAAAGTTATCTTTATGATTTTATGGGATACGCAGAGAGTCATAGTCATGTTTTGTTGCATCATCATCAGTATTGTTTATTTAAGTACCAAGTAGGTCTTAGGTAGGTACGTTTCGTGTAGGTGTGTATCCGATACCGACCCCGATTCATCGGCGATACTACGGGTTTGCCAATATATGGGCGATATTTTTATTGCCGGTACAACGATACTATTCAAATTTCGCGTTTCAGAGAAGATAATGTAAACGCGTGTTGTTTTGTCTATTTCGTTGCAAACGTGGCACGCCGTACAATGATGTGTTAGGGCGAGCGCGCACTGCGGTGTGTTTCCGTTAATTCTGCCGCACTGGGCGGAGCCTACAGTAACAAAACGCATGACCGCAGTGCGCGCACTTCAAAGACATTCCATACTTCACAGATTATGCGTTAGAAAAACGCACCGCAGTGCGCGCTCGCCCTTATACCCAAACTTGAAAAAAATGGCGCATAAATACCTACTATACATAGTTTCCAAAATTGAGTTCTGTCGCATCTGAGAGATTATTTTCCATCGCTGGGGGCCTACTCCCTAAGTCCGTCCGTTCGTCCGTCCGTCTGATATAAGGATCCATCAAAACAAGTGTACTTAAAAGTAAAATTTTTCGGACGGGCAAAAACACATCGAGAGTAGGGACAACTGTAGTATCGTGTTGCCATTCATACTTCGTTCGGGCGCCGAACCAATCATACGTCCGTAGGTGATAGGGAGTAGGTGATTCCGTAGGTGATACGGGCCTTTGCCCGTACAGAAGCCCGAAAGTACGGACTTCGTGCTTAGGGAGTAGACCCCCAGGTCTCACAACAGACTTGCGAAATTTTGTAGCCTATCATAAATTCATATTTTTAGGGTTCCGTACCAAAATGGTAAAAAAGGAACCCTTATGGTGTGACTCAGTCTGTCTGTCTGTCGGTCTGTCTGTCTGTCTGTCTGTCTCTCTGTCTGTCTGTCACAGCTGGATATCTCAAGAACTACTATATCAACTTGAAATTTGGAACAGTTTTAGATGACATTTACCCAACTATTTTACAAATAAGAAAGAAATAAAAATATTTATGTTTTTTTTGCAACAGGAACTGAAAGGGGGTCTTAAAAATTCAAAGTGGGGTTACTAGGGCATGTGGGGTATCATATGAAAAAACACTGTTTGCACATTCTCAAACATTTTCTTTCTATTTTTTAGGCCGCATAGTTTTCGACTTTTGATGAAAAATGTAAAAAAAATACCGTTCCCCCCCTTATCTCCGAAGTTTGCAAAGCGAAAAATCTGAAATTATTCTATATGATAGAAGTTTATGTAAAGATTACAGGAAAAATAAAACGATGTCTCTAAATATCACACTTTTTCAGAAATCGGAACCCAACCCGAGTCGGTGCGCGAGTCCGACTATCTCTTGACCGGTTTTTTTTTTAATTGTGGTGACAGCTTGTCTTTAAAATAGTCATTGTTGTTAAAATCATGAAACAAAGGAACCTCTCCTTAATTTTATAAACATATTGTCCACTGCTATTAGTCAGTAGTCACTACATACACACACACACACAGGGTATAATTTTGGTTCAGCTATTTATAGCCACATTGTCTCAAAGATCTGTTTGTAAACACAGCTGCTAAAACGTGTTTACAAGAACCAAGATCTTGTTTTGACGTAACTTTCATGTTTTGCTAAATATCTGAAGGCGTTTCCTGAAATCAATCTGCCTAGCCTTTTCCCAACTATGTTGGGGTCGGCTTCCAGTCTAACCGGATGCAGCTGAATACCAATATTTTACATGGAGCGACTGCCTGTCTGACCTCCACAACCCAGTAACTGGGTAATACGATACCCCTTGGTAAGACTGGTTGTCAGACTTTCGGGACTTTTGACCCGTAACGACTGTCAAAGATCCACGAATGACAGCCGGGACCAACGGCTTAACGTGCTTTCCGAGGCACGGAGAAGTCTCGGTGTGTAAAGATGGTTACCCATCCACTGACCAACCCCGGCAAGCGTAGCTTAACCTGATGGATCGACCCGTGCGGCAGTTATTACATAGCCACGAGCTCCTGGCGTTTCCTGAAATAAGATAATTGTAATAATAGGGAATTACGTACAAGAATCATTTATACTGAGTCTTATGAGGTTGATAGCGATATATTGAATCATCATCTAACAAGTACCTACTCTGGTATTTATCTTGTGTCGATACGAGATATATCTGTGAAAATACATAACAACATAAGATTAGACCACGACTGTAATCTCCGAAGAGTTGTACCTATAGTACACCCACATTTCGTCAGTTAGGTTGTCCCAGCGTATTGCCACAAATCCAGACAGCAGCTCGGTCGCTATTGAGAAATTCGAGAAAACTCTGTGCGACTTGGGAATCGAACCCAGTACGGGGCACTACCTCATTCTTAGCAGAGCGCTTGCGACCACTACACCAACGAGACAGTCTGAGATCTGTGAAAATGTGGTTTCAAAGTATTTCATATCATTAAACGAGCAGTGGTCGTAATAAACCAAACTATAACCAGTCTAATATGATACTAAATCAACCAACTCAAAAGTAAGTGACAAACCAAGCAGGCGCTAAATTCTACATGGTCCTTCGAGCCGGATAGCCAAAATAGTTTTGGCGGTAAATGAACTCTACATAATGCTTTGATGAAAACAAACGTGGCTGTGTGAATGTTACCATATACCTACATATGCATAATCCGACGTGTACCTACCCTACTTAGTCTCGTTTACAAACTACTTTGATAAACGTCTTACAAAACGAAGCAATTTTTTAATACTGTAGCATGCACTTTACCTGTTGTAGACATAACAATCTTTTGCTGTTCTAATAAATCCCCGCTTTTTATGAAACTCATAAAATATTATGAGCAGCTTTGGTTTGTGTTACGTTATGGAGATTGGCTGTTGTTAGACCAAGGGTTCTCTTTTAATTAAATTCTGCATAATTTTTAGAGAGCTCTTTTTCTTGATACAGTAAGAGCACTACTTTGATTCTAGGCATAACTTTGGCCCAAATCGAGACAGACATGTTTAGTGTAATTAAATCCACACAAATTTCTAAATAATAGTGAAATATCGGGGCACTCCTACTCCACATAGTCTATTGGCTGCTATCCCTAGAGTGTATACATATATGGAATGTAAATCCGGAGGCACGAAGGGAGGGCAGGCCCCGCCCGCTGTAACAAAGCATATCTTTAAGGGTGCCTATCCTTTAATTGTTACGTAAGGGCGAAGGGGTTGCACTTCCCGCAGCGCCGGAGACGTTGCAGAAGTAGATGGCCCTTTTGTATAAATGGCCTAAGCATCAGCCAGCCAGTTCATTAAATGTTGCATTGATGCCGATAGTTGAGCGGCGCCGTTTAGTGAGAAGGCTAGGCGGTTGACCAAATGGTTAATTAATCCAGTTGGCTGCGACATCTATGATTGCCATCGACACGCTAAGAAAATGAATGTTAATGTATATTATATAAAAGAAAGTCGTGTTAGTTAAACTATTTATAACTCAAGAACGGCTGAACCGATTTGGCTGAAAATTAGTGGGGAGGTAGCTTAGAACCAGGAGCCGTCTCCTGGTTCTGAGCTACCTCCCCACCAATTTTATATACAACAACATACAACCAATTTTACACATAGGATACTCAAAAAAAAAACCGGTCAAGAGCGAGTCGGACTCGCGCGCAGAGGGTTCCGTTCCGATTTCTGAAAAACTGTGCTATTTAGAGACATCGTTTTATTTTTCTTGTAATCTTTACATAAACTTCTATCACATAAAATAACTTCAGATTTTTCTCTTTGCAAACTTCGGAGATAAGGAGGGGGGAACGGTATTTTTTTACATTTTTCATCAAAAGTCGAAAACTATGCGGCCTAAAAAAAAAGAAAAAATGTTTGAGAATGTGCAAACAGCGCCCTTTCATATGATACCCCACATGCACTAGTAGCCCCACTTTTAATTTTTAAGACCACCTTTCAGTCACTGTTGCAAAAAAAAATATAAATATTTTTATTTCTTTCTTATTTGCAAAATAGTTGGTTAAACGTCATCTAAAACTGTTCCAAATTTCAAGTTGATAGCATTAGTAGTTCTTGAGATATCCAGATGTGACCGACAGACATACAGACAGACAGACAGACAGACTGAGGGACAGCATAAGGGTTCCTTTTTTACCATTTTGGTACGGAACCCTAAAAACGGATAAAACGTGGTAGGTATAACAACGACTGGACCGATTTAGATGACATTTTATGCGTATATTTGAATAGGTTCCTGGATGGTTTGAAAACACAGGACTCGGTAGGTGGCGCTGCAGTCGGGTTCTAGGATCGCTCAGACAGGACAACGTCTGTCGGGGCCGCTAGTTTTATATAAACAGGAATGCATCAACTACTTTCTCAAATCTTGTAAACATTTTCGTAGTTATACTATCTTGATGTTATTACACTAAACGCCCCCACGTCTGAGTTTTAAATTACAAATCTGTTTATATTTGTTTTTGTAGTTTGGTAGCCAGGTTAATGGCTAACGCATTTAACATTGGTCAATTTCAAAGGAACTTAAAAAAAACACGTCTCCGTACTTACCACTAACGTTTAAATTAGATGGTTCACAAATTCTCTGGATTCGGGAACAGGGATAAACCTACACCCCTACAAGGAAAACAACTTTAGATAATTTTGTTTATCCATTGAGCCTTATTTGGTTTCTTGTCTCTGGCATCACTACATAGTATAAGGCCCTGCGCGCACTGCCGTGCGTTTTTCTAACGCATAATCTGTGAAGTATGGAAGTCTTTGAAGTGCGCGCACTGCGGTGAGAAAAACGCATGCGTTTTGGTACCGTAGTAGGACCCGCCCAGTACGGTAGAACTCACGCAATACATTCTACCGCACGGCAGTGCGCGCAGGCACTAAAACAAAGTCGCTTCCCGCTGTCCGTATGTATGCAACGGATTTTGATGCGGTTTTTTTTAATAGACAGAGTGATTCAGGAGGATATAGACCTATATGTATAATACATGCGCGGGCGATGCCGCGGGCAAAAGCTAGTACAATATAATTAAAGCAACAAATTACTTGTATCGTCTAAACACTTTTGCCTTTCAAGCGTCGATAATATGTAGTGTAATTTAAAAATGGAACGAATTTTTTACTTCGATATAAATATGGTTATTGGTAACCAAGGAGGTAACATAAAAAAGATTTTATTTAGATTTCGAATAATTGGCTTAGCAAATAGAAAAGAAACAAGTGAAAAATTGGCGCGTGAAAATTACTGTTTTTAGGGTTCCGTACCTCAAAAGGAAAAAAAATGGAACCCTTATAGGATCACTTCGTTGTCCGTCTGTCTGTCTGTCTGTCAATACCCTTTTTCTCAGGAAATGGTATCAGGAGGTATCAAGTTGAAATTAATATCAAATACGTAGGTCTATGTTCCCTTGGAGTCCTAAAAAAAATCAACAATGTCAGTCAACGCAATAAAAAAATAAGGCCATTTATGCGACATATTTTGATACTCGCATGTAAATTAAAGCCTATGGGGTACTTCCCGTTGACCTAGAATAATTAATTAATTATAACTTTATTTCAGTTAAACAAGTACAGGAAAAGTCCGAAAATTATTAATTTGTAATTTTATAACATAACAAAATATTTTATTGGGATTACAATGTTAAGTTTGTTTTAGAGATAAATTCTTTTCAACTACGGAACCCTTCATTGTGCGTGGTCCGAAACGCACTTGGCCGGTTTTTTTTCTTTTGGCAAAAATGACTGTTGATTGATTCTTGAATTAATAATTAACTAGCTGCGCCCCGCGGTTTCACCCGCGTAGACCCGGATAAAAAGTAGTAGGTATATGTGTTAATTCAGGGTATCCGATATCTACATACCAAATTTCATCCAAATCGGTCCAGCCGTTTGAGCGTGAAGAAGTAACAAACATACACACACACACACACACACTCACAGACTTTTTTTTTTTTTTTTTTTTTTTTTTTATTGAAATTACAATGCAGCGGTGTTTCTTAAGTCTAAACTCCTGCCTTGCCTTGCCTTTATAATTTATTTATTTATTTATTTGTTGACAATATATAAGGCCGCCAGTAACAGTCACAATACCCCCGTACTAGTTTATACTGTATTACAGTAGGGTATTATTCCTCATTGCTGTGACCCGTAGAGTAAACAAACGAGTAAGAACTTAAGAAATTAAGACCCGTTAGGAAAATAAATTTAACCAAAGGAAAATTTACACTAATTTTGCAATAACATTGCTAAACTTAATACTATTTAAATGGCTTTTCTGTGATTGTGTTTATGTGAGTATGATTGATCGTAGGTATAAGAATGTGATTGTGTGTATGTATTATATGAATGAATGAATGAATGTATGTAAGTATGGAGTTTGCTATTTCAGGATTTTAAATGTGTCTTCAGTACTATTATAATTTAAGCAGAGTAAGTGTTCCCGCACAATTTTTTTAAAATATGTGTTATTAATATAATGTTAGTGCGATTACTGCAACCTTTGCTAACATCCTATCAACGAAACAATGATCTCATAAAATAACATTAAAGTTAACACTAACATCTTCAAACAGATTACCTCTTGACATAAACAAACAAATAATTTCCCCAAAATCTCGAACACTCAGCTCCAATGCGTGTTTACCATATTTTCTAGGAAAGCCGCCTGCGTAAGTAGATTTTCATGTTCAACCTGTTGGCAATTATCCATATAATTTTGTTTAAGATATTCGGAAATGGCTCATAGAATTTTTTCTTTTCCTTATCAACTCACCCGTGTCGTGGGGTTTTCCCAAAGATGGATTCTTATAATCATGACGATGGAAGATGGGCTTTGGGTGTGTCACCGTAGTCCGTCGCCCGAATTGATGCCCGCGACGCCGACGGGGCGTTAAGCTTTTACGAAGGACAGTGCGTCCGTAAGGTAACGACCTAAAAGGTGAAGGGCCTTAATTCCAGGCATTTCTTTCACCTAGAATCATGAAATTTGGCAAGAAGCAAGGTCTCACAGCACAAGTACTAAAAGGAAAAAGTCCCAAAATTGTTAATTTGTAATTTTATCACATAAAAAAGTTTTTTGGGTTTTTAGGATAAATTCTTTTCAACAACGAAACCCTTCATTGTGCGTGCTCCGACATGAACTTGGCCGTTTTTTTTAATCATTAATAAATCTTTATTTTGGTAAGCCTATAGTGACTTTTCGTGAAAAACTGCTGGCGTAAGTCTCCCGACCTACTTTTCAACCACTGACCCAGTAATATACAGGAATTGTAGGCATAAACCTTATCCCTGGTCACTATAATACCAAGAACGATTGGCCGTAAGTTTTCCCACGAAAATCCGGCGAGATTAACACAGTTCTCTCAAAACCAGACCCTAACATCTTTAGAGGGTGTGAACCGCGTCAAGTTTACTACCTATATTCAAATAAATATTTATGGAATCGTGCAATACGATCAAAAAGCTAGACTTTGTACGCAAATATTATTGTACATTAGGTACTGCATTATCCGGTGGCTAATGTAAATACAACGTTCGAATCTGTCTGATTAGCACGTACGCCAAGACTTTCGTGCGAAAAACGTTGTTATTTCGCGATCACTATTTTAACATTTGAACTTTTTGTAGACAGATGCGGGTGGGCTTTTTGTTTTGTTATTGCTAAAATCAGACCGAGCTAGTAATCTTAAGAGACTCTTGCGCACTTGTACTTACTGTTGTTTGCATTTTAAGGGTTCCGTACCAAAATGGTAAAAAGGAATTTATGGTGCTACTCAGTCTGTCTGTCTGTCTGTCACAGCTGGATATCTCAAGAACTACTAATGCTATCAACTTGAAATTTGGAACAGTTTTAGATGACGTTTGCGCAACTATTTTGCAAATAAAAAAGAAATATTTTTTTCTGCATCAGGGCCTGAAAGCGGGTCTTAAAAATTCAAATTGGGGCTACTAGGGCATGTGGGGTATCATATGAAAGAGCCCTGTTTGCACATTCTAAAACGTTTTTTATTTTTTTTCAGGCCGCATAGTTTTCGACTTTTGATGAAAAATGTAAAGAAAATACCGTTCCCCCCTTATCTCCGAAGTTTGCATAGAGAAAAATCTGAAAACTTTTTCAGAAATCGGAACGGAATCCTCGGTGCGCTAGTCTGACTCGCTCTTGACCGGTTTTTCACCAGGCATTTCTTAGTAACAGCCGAGAGTTTGAAAGTTTGTGGTGTTATACCCCCGTGTCTCGGAAAGCCGTTGGTACTGCGCCATAATCTCTCTCCGGTAGTGTCGGATTGCCGTCCCATCGGACTATGAGAGTGAGGGAAGAGAGTGTGCACCTGTGTATGCGCATATAAACTTGTGCACTATAATATCTCCCGCGCCGATGGCTGGTCTCCGCTGAGATTTGCCTCCATGACCAAAATTCGGTCTGGAGGACTACCAAACCTTTCATATTGTTTACTAGCTGCGCCCCGCGGTTTCACCCGCGTAGACCAAGACAAAATGTAGCCTATGTGTTAATCCAGCGTATAAGCTATCTACATACCAAATTTCATCCAAATCGGTCCAGCCGTTTGAGCGTGAAGAAGTAACAAATATACAAACATACACACACTCACTCACAAACTTTCGCTTTTATAATATTAGTGCGATAGTGTCATTAGTGTGATGAGCTCGTCGTGGCTAAGTAATAACAGCCGCACGGGTCGATCCATCAGGTTAAGCTACGCTTGCCGGGGTTGGTCAGTGGATGGGTGACCATCTTTCCATACCGAGACTTCTCCGTGCCTCGGAAAGCGCGTTAAGCCGTTGGTCCCGGCTGTCATTCGTGGATCTTTGACAGTCGTTACGGGTCATCAGAAGCCAAAAAGTCGGACAACCAGTCTTACCAAAGGGGTATCGTATTACCCAGTTACTGGGTTGTGGAGGTCAGATAGGCAGTCACTCCATGTAAAATACTGGTATTCAGCTGCATCCGGTTAGACGGAAGCCGACCCCAACATAGTTGGGAAAAGGCTAGGCAGATGATTGTTTATTGTGGGCGAAGTTGGGGAAACCAGTGTGGTAATCCAGTGTGGTAGCCTAATAGATAGGGAACCAGCATCATTTGCAATTGCATCATGTATAGACAACTTTAGTCACTCTACTTTCAATCCATTTACTTTCTCAGTTAATATATTTATAGTTCAGGGAGAGTACTGGTGCTCGCCCGTGTGCGTTTGCGTCTTTACGATCGTGAACGCTCGGGAATGAGGATTCTACGCGCGCCATCGCTTCGCCGTCGACTTCGACTTTCACGGTCGGTGTCTTATAACGAAGTTGCCGCTGGGGTCGCGGATTGTCCGAAGGGGTTACCGCGGCCCTGGCATAGGCAACTGAAGGAACACGGGTGGGTTTTAGTCAGTAAAAGTCTGACACGCCCTTCCGCTGCACCCAGAGCGGGAGAAGTTATTTGATGATTTCCCACCCTCAAAAAAAAAAAAAAAAAAAAAAAAAAGGGAGAGTACTGGTCGCGGCCCTTGCTTTCCATAAAGATTAATTATTACCAAGAAAACTAATAAGTGTATAAGCCTTATAAGGCTATGTTACTGTGCAACTGGTTTTTGACGATATAGGTTGCGTTTAAGGATGATGCGCAGTGGTAGCCCGCGAAAATCATTTTTTTTTGGGGTTTTTGCAATTTGCAGGTCCGTGTCAGGTTGTATCTTGATCAAAGTATGATACGCGGCAATAAAACATATGTATTTATATCATTTTAACCTTAAAACTCATCAATAGATCTCTCTAAGTTAGATTTCGTGCAGATTCGTTAGATTTCGTTCGTTTGACGACTCTGCACGAAATCTAGCTTAGAGAGATGTATTGGTGATTTTTATGGTTAAAATTATGTAAATACATATGTTTTATTGTCGCGTATCACATTTTGATCAAGCTGACACGGACCTGCAAATTGCAAAAAACAAAAAAAAAAAGAATTTCGCGGGCTACACAGCGCAAGGGATAACTTATCTTTGCTCTACGCATAGTTGTTCATGCACACATAATCAGCCTATAATGTTCCCACTGCTGGACACAGGCCTCCTCTCGGTGGGAGGGAGTGGGCAGTGCGTGTTGGTAGATGTCACATGGCTTCGAAGTTTTGTTTCTAGAACTTGCCGGTTTCCTCACGATGTTTTCCTTCACCGTTTTGAGAGCAGTGGTGATGAAATAACTTACACAAAGTAAAGCGCCTGTCTGGGTTCGAACCCACGACCTACGACACGTAAATCCGTTACCACTGGGCCATCATTGCTCACAAGCATGCACCATATTGGAGAATTGTAGATTTGTATACAAGTATAGGTACTTCAGATTTATTTTCATTGGTAATTAAATATGTTGTTGTAAGAATACTTTTAAGCACCGTTAAATCACGCCTTGTTTCCCCAAAGGGTTGAGTAGCCCCATGTAGTACCTAATAGGGGACGAGCCTATTACCATCAACCGGGCACAAATCCAGACTCCGGGCTGCGGCTGAAAAATTCCAGATAGAAAAACCCAATAACACTTTGCCACCATGCCCAGGTCGGGGCATCGAACCCAGGAGCTCATGTTCAGTAGTTGAGCTTGAATAACACACACACACTGATCAACGAAGCAGTCAAGTCAAAAGCAACAGACACTGAAATGGGATACTAAGTGAAAAACGATTGCCCGTTCACCCAGACTCTAAATAAAAACAGGGTGTAAGTATAGTGGCAATCTTTTAAGGGGTCATTGTACTCATCGTTATGAACATCTTTTACTATGGGACCAAACCTGAAATCGCGAAAAAAAAAATCCCTACATTTTGACGAATTATGCGAACATAAATGTACTGAACAGCTGATTTTTTTTTCGCGATTTCAGGTTTGGTCCCACAGTAAAAGTTGTTTATAATGATGAGTACAATGACCCCTTAAAAGATTGCCACTGTTTACACTTACATCCTGTATATTAAACATTGTTTTGAACCAGTAACTTAGTTCCCTCATCATTCATTCCCGAATAATATCTGTCTGCCTAGCCTTTTCCCAACTATGTTGGGGTCGGCTTCCAGTCAAACGCTGCAGCTGAATGCCAGTATTTTACATGGAACGACTGCTATCTGACCACCACAACCCAGTAACTGGGTAATACTATACTCCTTGGTAAGACTGGTTGTCAGACTTTCGGGCTTCTGACGACCCGTAACGACTGTCAAAGATCCATGAATGACAGCCGGGACCAACGGCTTAACGTGCTTTTCGAGGCAGAGGAGTCTCGTTTGGTTTGTTACCCCGGCAAGCGTAGCTTAACCTGATGGATTGACCCGTGCGGCTGTTATTACGCCACGAGCTCCTCAATTCCCGAACAATACTTTATCAAAATAAATCTACTTTGTGCACCTAGGAAAGAACAGTCCAATTTATCAATGGAACTGCTGCATCCAATAGATAAATCTGCGAACGAAAAACAAACATTCAATTGTTTTTTAGGATTCCGTATTCAAAAGTGTGCCAACGGGTTATTAAAGCCTCCGCTGTCCGTCCGTCTATCACAAGGCTGTATTTTTTTAAACATACTAAGTAGACACTTGTTTTCACAGAGTTGTACTTCCAGAGCAAGATCCCAGGGCCCCCAGACCTTACTTATTTTCTGATTAACCAAATGTGTTTGATAGAACAGTGTCAGTACGTACTCTGAACGTATGCTAGCTTGGGCCAAACGGCCAGTTTACAGATATAAAATATTACTAACTTTTCTTAAAGTCTGACTGCTGATTTTTATGTATGTTTTACAGAATATTGGTGCCGATTCTGTTGTACACCGAACTAAACTAACTAAACTATCACTAAAATTCCTTACTTTTTTCTATGAGAATCTTAGAGCTATTCTGCAAAAAAAAACCTCTAAATTTAGAAAAAAAATTGACACAACTAAAATTGAGTTTGACAATCGTGACTCCGCGTGGTATAGTGCTCGTAGTATATTTGACCCGGTGGCTTTAATTGGAACTAACGAAATCACTATGAAAAGTGAGAAGGCTTGACATATTTTGTTTACAGACAATCCGACATCGCC
Source organism: Cosmia trapezina (assembly GCA_905163495.3). Classification (NCBI taxonomy): domain Eukaryota; kingdom Metazoa; phylum Arthropoda; class Insecta; order Lepidoptera; family Noctuidae; genus Cosmia; species Cosmia trapezina. The sequence continues at coordinate 19,947,588 of LR991027.1, forward strand.
GCCGTTACCGTGTCAGATATTTTTTAGAACTGGAGGGGGGCAGGGAGGGGGCAGCTTCAACGTGTTTTTGTGGATTTTTTTTTGGTACCTACGTGTTGAGGGTTACGGGTTTAAGGGTTTTATAAAGGGGGGCCAAATTTTCATTATTTTTGCGATAGGACACACCGTTTTCGAGATATGTGGAAAAGAAAAAAAAAATACAGTACTGTTTTTGCACTTGAAGTCAAGGTGTTTGTGTGAATTTTAGGTCATGACAACTAATCTTATTCCACACCTTTTTAATCGCGATTAAAAATAGTCTAATTTAGTTTGACAATCAAAATTTTACGTGAAAAAACGTCAAATTCAGAATAGCAAAATTGCCATTTTCACTAAATTATAATCTCAGTACAATCTTAGTGCTGTCAAACTAAAATTTAGTTAAGTTGTGTCACTTTAATCAATTTCAGAATGGGAAATCGTTGTTTGACAGGAATAAACTAAATTTTAGTGATTTTTAGTCTAGTTTAGAGGCATTTGTGACAAGAGAATCGGCACCATTGTCAATAAATAATAATCAATACTGCCAGAAACTTCCTGTCGGCGGTTCTTTCCGCCAGACGCTTTAAAAGTTTAAAACTCAAGTTTACTAAACTCGGTCATTACGCCGCCGCCGCTGTGCCACGACTTTGTAGGCAATATAATGAATTAGCTAAAACTACGAATTTAGACATCTGCGAGTCGCTGTCTAAATATAAGAAATGTTTATTAGATTTAATTTAGGTGTCTCTAAATGTTATAGTTTCATTTTTTTATGTTTGTTTTTTTTGTGTCCTTTAAAAATGTATTATTTTTTCTTAAAATTTTACTTATTATTAATATTTTAACTTGTTAGCTTAGTTGTTAACATTTTTGTGCATGCTGTGGTCTCCTGTAAGTGAAGGAGTACACCTACTTGATTCCTGATGTTCCCTATATTTATGTTTCATGTATTGTGTATATCTTTTGTTGGAGATCCTATATAAATAAATAAAATAAAACATTCTGTAGCCGCTCTATCAACATAATAATACAAATAAAATAAAGTTAAAAATTAAAGGGGTGTATGTATGTACAGGCGTTTTTGTTTTACTAAAGAATTAAAAAAAAATACATTTAGGTACTGTTAATAATATTGTACGGTACGGAACCCTTCGTGTATGAGTCCGCTTTTTTTTACGATTTCGCTGCTCCCATTATTTTGGACTTTGAACAATGTTTTGATAAGTTCGTAAATGTAAAATGGATTATGTTTAGTAAACTCGACCCAGTAATGGTCTAATTTTATCAAAAGCTAAAGCAATTCGTTGGAATTGATGCTGGGAACGTGATTAGGTTTATTTTTGTTTCTAAAACTGGTGTTTGGGTTACTGTGTGTTGGTGTGATGAGAGGTTTAGTGAGTCTTATAATTTGTGAATGTAAACTAAGTACATAGTAAGCACGAGGAGCTCGTGGCTAAGTAATAACAGCCGCACGGGTATATCCATCAGCTTAAGGTACGCTTGCCGGGGTTGGTCCGTGGGTAGATGACCATCTTTACATACCGATTCTCCTCTTTCCTCGGAAAGCACGTTAAGCCATTGGTCCCGGCTGTCATTCGTGGATCTTTGACAGTCGTTACGGGTCGTCAGAAGCCCGAAAGTCTGACAACCAGTCATACCAAGGGGTATCGTATTATCCAGTTACTGGGTTGTGATAGGCAGTCGCTCCATCTAAAATACTGGTATTCAGCTGCATCTGGTTAGACTGGAAGCCGACCCCAACATCGTTGGGAAAAGGCTAGCAGATTGATTTGATTACAATATCTTCTTGTCTCACATACCGCAATGTATCGACGCAATGTCAGACGAAAGTCTTTAACCAGTGCGTGTTGCCAGTGATGACCTACGGCTCTGGGGGCCTACTCCCTAACTCCGTCCATCCGTCCGTCCGTCCGTTAGTACGTCCGTTTGAAATTACGATACATCAAAACAAGCGCAAAAGTTAAATTTTTCGGACGGTCAAAAACACATCGGGGGTATAGACAACTGTCAAATCATGTTTTCATTCATACTTCGTTCGGGCCCTGATTCAATCATCCATCCGTAGGTGATACGGAGTAGGAAACGCCCGTAACGAAGGCCGAAACTACGGGCTTCGTGCTTAGGGAGTAGACCCCCTGAAACGTGGTCGCTCACAATGGGCCTTATTAGAAGGCTAAAAGTCACCCAAAGGGCAATGGAGAGGGCTATGTTTGGAGTTTTCCTACCATGAAAATGCCATACTACTTGAGGTTTTTTCTGAGGGTTTTGCAAAAAATTCATTCATGACGCTACTTAGGTACAGCTGGGTCAGAACAATGAACAAAAAAATACCGGCCAAGTGCGTGTCGGACTCGCACCGAGGGTTCCGTTCCGATTTCTGAAAAAGTGTGCTATTTAGAGACATCGTTAAAAAAGCATTAGGTTGCTTAGCTTGGGACTAGATGGCGTTGTGTGAAATGTCCAAGGATATTTATTTATTTATTTATTTATCGTTTTATTTTTCTTGTAATCTTTACATAAATTTCTATAACTTCTATTCTATATTTTAAAGATTTTTTTTTTAATGGAATAATTTCAGATTTTTCTCTTTGCAAACTTCGGAGATAAGGGGGGGAACGGTATATTTTTTACATTTTTCATAACAAGACGTCTGAAGTGCTTGCGCATACACAGGTGTACTCCGTCTTTCCTCACTCTCATAGTGCGATGGGACAGCAATAAGACACAATCGGGAAGAGATTAGGCGCAGTACCAACGGCTGTACGTGTGCTTTCCTAGGCACGGGGGTGTCATACACTAATCATTACTATTTGGAGGGATCACGCGGACGGCACACGAAAACTATGCAGACTAAAAAAAATAAAAAAATGTTTGAGGATGTGCAAACAGTGTTCTTTCATATGATATTCCACATGTCCTAGTACCCCTACTTCGAATTTTTAAGACCTCCTTTCAGTCCCTGTTGCAAAAAAAAAATATAAATATTTTTATTTCTTTCTTATTTGCAAAATAGTTGGGGAAACGTCATCTAAAACTGTTCCAAATTTCAAGTTGATAGCATTATTAGTTCTTGAGATATCCAGCTGTGACAGACAGACAGACAGACTGAGTGTCACCATAAGGGTTCCTTTTTTACTATTTTGGTACGGAACCCTAAAAATGTGTGAAAAAAAAAGGAAAGTGCTGATTCTCAGCTCAGTTTAGTTTGAATAAATGGTTTGATTTGATATCCTTTATGAATAATCTCACATTATCTAACATGCGGAATCAATCCGCCAATCTCAGCACTTGGCATTAGTAAGCGGGTTACGAGCGCTTGCGCAAGCTTTGTTTTGACAGGTCCCTGTCAAAACAGAGCATGGCGCCAGTGTGGTCACGTGACTTATTAATATCCGTGTGTAGTCAGTCTATTTGAGTTTCTACATTGACTTATATATTACTGCGTATTATATCAATGGTTTCTGAATATCTAGTGGTTAGTGCGAATTTTCTACTTGCTTTTGTAAAAGGTGATTGAGACCATATTGCTTTGTGCAACGTACACACTTCATTCTCTATTATGTATAAAAATTTGTAATTTCACTAACTTACCTTTGCCTATACTAGAAAGCTTTAGGTAGTAACATAAAGGTAAACAATCTTGATGTGACTTTTCACACAAACACATATTTAAACAAATAAACTACTGCTTAAACTAATGCTTCAATTGATTTAGTAATCATTATTGTTGTATTTACACTCGTTTTTAGTTGCATTTTATTTTTAAACTGTGGTTTGAAAATAATAAAGATAAAAGGACACATCAAGATTGTTTACCTTTATTTCACTGCCTTTCTACATAGTATACCTAGTGGTTAGTGCGAATTTTCGAAGCATTCCCGTTTGAGCACCTATTTATTGAGCACCAAAGGTATTCCCATTTGAGCACCAATTTTAACGTGGTGCTCAAAAGGGAATAATAAAAAATATTGAACTTTATTCCCATTTGAGCACCTGCGGTAGCTTCTAGTGATGCGGTGTTTAATAAAAGTTATCGATACAAATTGGCAGTACTTTTGAACACCATGTTATACCTCGAGGGCATTGACCTCAGGGTCATTGTTCTGTAAAAAGTGATTGAGACCATATTGCTTTGTGCAACGTACACACTTCATTCTCTATTATGTATAACAATTTGTAATTTCACTAACTTGCCTATAGGCCTGCGCGGAGCAGAGAGCTGCTCCGCGCACCCCTTTCACCCAACCGCTAACATCTCCCCTCGCTCCCTTCTTACCGCGCAGGCGATACGCGAGTTAAACGGTCGGCCTATAGATTATATATTTTTTAAAAGTATTTTATTTTTATTAAAGTAAGTATAAGGACTGCCTCCTTGTCTACTGCTGAGCATGAGGTCCTGGGTTCCATTCCCAGGTCGGGCAAAGTGTTATTGGGTTTTTCCATCTGGAATATATCAGTAGCAGTCCGGAGTCTGTATTTGTGCCCGGTTGATGGCAATAGGCTCGCCCCCCTACATGCGACTTAAAACATAACTGCCGAAATGTAGGTGTACTATAGGTAAACCTCTGTCTAACGCTTCGGGGAATACAGGCGTGATGTTATGTTGTTTTTAACCTATTACAAAAAAGGAGGAGGTTCTCAAATTCGGTTCTATTTTTTTTATTGCTACAACAAATGTCACTAAAGCTCTCCATCTGAAGCTTAACCTGAAAACTACTCATTCCGCTGGATTACCTCAACGTTGATCTATGAACCGTATTCCGCAGCTTGTATACAGTGTGAGTCTTCATAAAGTGCACAAACTTAAGGATGCGGTGCAGACCATCAAACTGAACAACTTTTTCCCGGGGACCAACATCGTAATCGTGGAAACAAAAACAGTCGTCCCAATGTCTACTTGACCAAATGTAAGGGACGACTGTTTTTTTTACGATTACGGTGTTGGTCCCCGGAAAAAGTGGTTCAGTTTGATGGTCTGCACCACATCCTTAAGTTTGTGCACATTATGAAGACTCACACACACTGTATGATTTTATTTGTCTTGCAACTAACTCTGCCACCTACCTAAACAAAGTAGCATTTCGGTAAGTGCTGCCAACTAGCGCCACCATTGAGAAAAAAAACATAAGTATGGAGTTATGGAACATTTTGAAATTACCTATGCTCACATTTTTAGTCAGATGAGGAAGAATTTAATGAGGGAAAAAAATTCTACCTCATCTGACTAAAAATGATTTTTTTTCTCAATGGTGGCGGTAGTTGGCAGCACTACTCGCCTTAAATTGTTTATATAGATATTTCAGCCTTGAAAACTTTATCATGATCCATAACGCTAACTAATAGGTAGATATAGTATCACTATATAATGTTACCTTCCGGTATCCCACACCACATCGTCGCCGCTCATTATTGTGTATAATTTCTGTTTATTCCGTTGCTCGAGCAACGGAATAATAGTTATAAAATGGAAATTAAGAGCACAGATAATAATTATCATATTCGGAGTATTCGACTCTTTCTATAGGTACAGAGATATTAATTGGTCATCAGAAGAAGCTTATTAGGAACCCCGCGTATAACAACTACATCTATTTTAGGTACATTTCGATTTGTAGAAATTTTAGAAACACAAAATTTATCGATGAACATATCCCCTTAAGTAATGAATTTAAAAGCGAAACCATCCAACAGATAACATACCTGCAATAGTACATTTTGATATAAGTGGAGAACGTTTGTTATTGCATTCGAGGCGGAATTAACACCCGAGCCGAAGGCGAGGTTGTTTTTGAGCCGAGAACTGCAATAACAAATGTCCACGTGTATTAAACGACCTTTATCAATACACTTTTGAAGAAATAAAATAAAATAACGGAAAATATTTTTGTCATGAATTATTAGGAAACTATGATCTCAATTTTCTTTTTTTTCCGCGCTTTGTTTTCGCCAGGTTGAAGGAGAAAGGTATAAAGCCGATAACAGCCTAAAATGAAAAATAGAAAATTGAAATATTTTAGAGTTTAGAACACAAATAGGTAGGTAAATGTTAATTTGTACGTAAAAGTTTTTTTTAATTGTAATAATCATAGTTTTTGATGATATTCTATTTATGAACATTATTTAATTTATATTCAAAAAATATTAACGCCGTAAACTCTTTGCCGAGATTAAAAAAAAACATTCACCTCCGAATAGAGAGTTGTGAATAGAGGCATTGAACCAATTTGTACTAGGTATAGGTATAAGTTATCTGTGGCAATTTTTATTCCCACACACGTGGGGGAAAATGAAAAATCGCACGCGTGCGAAATACATTGCATTGTGAACCTAATCGTAGTGCGATATGAACCAGTTTTCGAGGAAGTGCATTGAAAAGTATTTTTTTTTCTTAGACATCAAGACAACACAAATTTTACGTTCGTTTCTTGACGTAAAAATGAACACAAACTACGCCAGATGACGTTATAACAAGCATTAAAAAAGCATTAAAACCAGTTTTCTTATAATAGCGCTTTAATACATACGTAAGCGATAAACCTCAATATATTCCAGGATTTGTTTGGATAAGCTATCAATTACTTACGTCTTTTGTTATCAAGCGTGAGATGACGCGATTGTGGTTTGCTTAAATTATGAAGTTTTACGTCAAATTTGATGCTCAAGTAACGCATGTACACACAGCATCGTGCTGCACGTTTTTGACAGTATAAGGCTGGGTTCATACTGTACCTACTAGGAACAATAAGAAATCTTGCTATAAACATCTGGTATACATGACCAATTAAGTTTTAGTCGAATGTTTTGTCATTATTTTTCTTTACTTAACTTTGTCAGCCCGATTCAGAGTTCCAGACCAGACCCTGAAAGTACTGTCGTTTCAAAGAAAGAAAGAAGAAAGAAAGAAAAAACGTTTATTTGCCGTTTCCTGACCTTATTATGATTGAATCTAATTAAATAAATTTGTAGTTGTAGATAAATATAAATATATAAATAAATATAAATATCCTTGGACATTTCACACAACGCCATCTAGTCCCAAGCTAAGCAACCTAATGCTTGTGTTATGGTAACGAAATGGCTGATAAACTACTTATATACATTTTTTTTTTTTGTAAATACATACATATTATAGATAGAAAAACACCCAGACTCGGAACAAATACTTGTAGGTCGTACAAAAATTTGTTCCGTGCGGGAATCGAACCCGCGACATGCTGCGCAGCAGTCAAGCGCATACATAGATACATAGCTGTAAAGAAGAATATAGTGACCTTCGGACTTTAGTTTACTGTTTAGAAAAATTAAGGCCATTTATAGTGTGGCCAATAATTTATGCTAAACAGGCAAAATGTGCTAAAAATTCGTGTGTACCTATTTTTCTGACAACATGCAGCATGTAAAGCATGTAAAGTCATAATAACATGGATGAAGTCGATTTCACTAAAAATTTAAAGAAAAATACGACATGAGCTTGAGAATTTGAATGCTCTAAAAGGTTTTTTTTTCATTTAAGTATAGGGTTTCGTACCAAAATGGTAAAAAGGAACCCTGTGCTTCTCAGACTCCGTCTTTCACAGCTGGATATCTCAAGAACTACTAATGCTATCAACATGAAAATTGGAACAGTTTTGGATGCCGTTTGCCCAATTATTTTGCAAGATTTTTTTTTTTTTTTGCAACAGGGACTTAAAAATTCGAAATGAGTCCTGTGGGGTATCATATAAAAGAGCGCTGTTTGCAAATTCGCAAACATTTTTTTTTTATTTTTTTATGCCGCATAATTTTCGACTTTTGATGGAAAATTAAAAAAAAAATACCGTTCCCCACTTTATCTCCGAAATTTGTATAGAGAAAAGTCTGAAATTATTCTATGTGATAGAAGTCTAAGTAAAAATTACAGGAAAAAATAAAACGATGTGTCTAAATAGCACACTTCTTCAGAAATCATCTAAGATGGTACGTCGCGTCGGTGCGCGAGTCCGACTCGCTCTTGACTGGTTTTTCTCTTGTTTTTTATCAAAAAATTCTGTAGTTCGGTTACAAACATTCAACAGCTGATTTACTAAATAAGAACATTTTGTGAATACTTTTCTTGAATTCCTAACGGGTTACGCCTCCAAAAACCAATGCTAACATGATTAGAGGTTAACGCACATGACCTACCAATGACCTTAACCATTTAGGTTGATGACATACAAATATCTCATCACTGAGTCACTTTGAACGAGTCCTAACTGACTCGCGGCCCACAAACATTCAGGATACATCAATCCTCATTGTAGTCTAGTTCACTCCAATTAACGAGTGGCGAGAGTATCCCCTCTGAGTCAACCTAGACTGGTGATCACTGGTTGTGTATGGTTTGATTAGCGAGCTGATTTTCGGGTGGCTGAATGAACTGGTATTTGTTTGTAAGATGGTTACACAATTAGGCTGCGTTTCCACCAGAAATGAGCGAGGATGCGTAGCGAGGGATGTGTGTAAAACTAACCAATAACATCGCTTCATTTTCATAGCTTGAGCTAAGCTAGTGCTCTTATTGGTTAGTTTTACACACATCCCTCGCTACGAATCCTCGCTCATTTCTGGTGGAAACGCAGCCTTAATTTAGGCTGCTAAGTGCTAATGCTATACCTCAGTCAGTCTATAGCATTTTCCTAGCTATGTAGGAGTCGGCTTCCCGTCTAACCGGGTGCAGCTGAATACCAGTATTTTACATGGAACAACTGTCTATATGACCTCCACATCCCAGTAACTGGGTAATACGATACCTCTTGGTAAAACTAATTGTCAGACTTTCGGGCTTCTGACGACCCGTTACGACCGTCAAAGATCCACGAATGGCCGGGACCAACGGTTTAACGTGATTTCCGAGGCACGCGGGAGACGGTATGTAAAAGTGGTCACACATCCACGGATCAATCTCGGCAAGAGTAGCTTAACTTGATAGATCGACCCGTGCGGTTATTACTTAGCCAGGAGCTCTTCGTTGTTAGACGTTCAGACCATACTTAGAAATCGAAATGACGCTCCAGTCATGCTTTCAACAATCATCTCCTTAAGGCGCAGATTTCCTGAAAACGATCAAAAACGTGGGTTTTTAAAGCTGTGTATCTCATAAACCGTAAATAATTTTGACATGTAAAAAAAATATGATATTTTCAAGTCCTTTTCGCATACAGTGATGGAAGCCAAAACATAATTAAACATACTTTAATGCACCAAAAAAATCTTTAAACATACCTCTTAATAATCTTTAAAAGCTGTTTATCCCTTCATTAGCAATTATAATTATAGTTAAAAATATACCATGAAATTTAAAATTCCAAACTACATCCAGTGATTGATTACTTTTTTATTAAATAGTTAATTTCTAATTTTATACGATTTTATTTGCACTTTTACGACAGCGCGTGAAAATCTTCTATCTCGTGCGTCAAACTAGACAGACAGCCATAAAGCCATTTCACTTACACACCGAGCTAAACCACGCTTGGAACCAGGGCCTTAATTAGTCCAGAAAGAATCCTATCCAAATCAACCTGCACCAGTACTCACTAGTTCACATAATGTCCCACTGACGGTCCAATGACGTCATGTCATCGTCATCAACCATTCGTTCGCTGTCATTACGCCACTTGAGTCGTTTGACGGTCGCGAATTAATTTCATGGTCTGATTATGTTGACTGTACCTATTGACGGTACTATTGTAATAGGCTACTCGGAATTTCAGTCGGATTTCAGCTGGTGTGAGATTCTTGAATGAATCATGGGTGATGTATCATGTTCCGAGTATTGGTATGTATGGCCTACATTAGTTGGTATTCTGAAAAATTGTGGACATAATTTCTGTGTTTGGTAGATGCAACATTCGTATACGCAACTTTTCGCAGAGGAGATTACAGTTACTTGCGGAAAACAAACCACTATTTTTAGGGTGCCGTTATCAACAACCCTTACAGTTTCGCCATGTCCGTCTGTCTGTTTGTCCGCGACTTAGATCTTAGATTGGCATGGGTATTGGTTATACATAATCAGTCTATCATGTTCCCACTGCTGGGAAACAGGCCTCTCTTCGAGAGGGAATGGGCTATTATGAACCACGCGGCCCCAGTGCTGGTTGGTTTCACATGTCTTCGAATGTTTGGTCTATGACATGCCGGTTTCCTCAGACTTTCGGGTTTCTGACGACCCCTGACGACTGTTAAAGATCCAAGAATGACAGCCAAGACCAGCTGCTTAACGTGCTTTCCAAGGCATGGAGGGGTCTTGGTATGTGTGGTCACCCGTCCACGGACCAACTCCGGCAAGCGAAGCGGATCGACCGGTGCGACTGTTATTACTTAGCCAATCCAAGACAATCAAATAATAATTATTTGAGCTCTACTGCTACTGCTGATCTATTACTAATAATGTAAAAAATGTGTTCAAAAACATTAGAAAGACGATATTTCACTCTCTCCCCAAGCCTTATAGGGGGCCTATTTCACGATGTCGGAATAGCCACTACTAGTACTCACCGAATAAATTCAAAAATTGAACAGAATTTGTATGAAATTATCTGCCAAGTTAAGGCCCAGGTTCCAAGATTAGTTTAGCTCGGTGTGTAAGTGAAATGGCGTTATGACTGTCTAGTTTGACGCACGAGATAGAAGATTCTCACGCGCACCGGAATTATGTCGTAAAAATGCAAATAAAATCGTATAAAATTAGAAATTAACTATTTAATAAAAAGTAATCCATCACTGGATGCAGTTTAGAATTTGACATTTCATGGTATATTTTTAATCACAATTATAATTGTTAATGAAGGGATAAACTGCTTTTAAAGATTATTAGGAGGTATGTTTAAAGATTTTTTTGGTGCATTAAAATATGTATAATTATGTTTTGGCTTCCATCACTGTATGCGAAAAAGACTTGAAAATATCATATTTTTTTTACATGTCAAAATTATTTACGGTTTATGAGATACACTGCTTTAAAAAACCACCTTTTTGATCGTTTTCAGGAAACCTGGGCCTTAATGGGAACTGGACAGGTGGTGAAAAAGGGCCTAATTAAATTAATTACTAACTAAAGAGTTGGTAAATATTTAAAGCGTAGACGAGTCTTCACGTGTTTGACGATGTGATTTGGCACGCGTGGTGCCTAACGTGATATGTACCTAAATGATTGATAATGACATGTCAACAGTTTAAACCATTTGTTACTATGCCTACACGTTATAAGCTTTTGTTTGTTTGCGACGAGGGAAATTTTTTAATGTATTGTTTGCGGTTTACGAAAATGGGTCAGACTCGGAAGATAATTAAAATATCAATAGATTGCTCAGTCATAATCAGCCTATAATGTTCCCACTGCTGGGACACAGGGCTCCTCTTGGTGAGAGCGAGTGTTGGCAACGCCGAGTGAAGCTACTTCGAGGGATGGCAGTGGCAACACCGAGTGAAGCGACTCGGGGGAATGGCCGTGAAATTTTGGGAACAAAGGGATTGGTCATTTTGACGCATTGTTGTTTCCGTTTGATTTTGTGTAGTGTCATTTCCGAAGTAATATAAATGTTCATTTAAATAACTAGTGCGTGTTTTAACACCCTCCTTATAGAAATAGTTAACACGAGCGGGCCGTAATCCACCCCGCACTACCAATGGATCGCATCGACCCGAGCAGCTGTTTTTACTTAGCCTAGATGCTTACCTATAGTATTATCTTAATTATGTATATGACGTGTAGAACTACGTAAGAAACATATTTACAAATAAATAACAACACATCTTTCCTTGTTGCCATGTCTACACAACATTTATCAAGATTTTGCTGTTTATTAGTAATAATAACATTAGCTGTGAACATTATCGTATGTTACTGGTTAATGATCCGGATTGCTGACTAAAGGTCTGACCAGATTGAGTTCATGAGTTCATGTTTTATTTGGTTAGAGATTGCGGGCGCCCGCGTCGCCAAAATAAAGGACTTTTACAATAAAACGCTTACGTTTTAAAATGTTTGTGGTAGGTTTAATTAGTTAGGTACTATATTTTTTCATAAGTCTTAGCTGTTAAGGTAACTAATGCTTATCCACCTTTGTTTTAATTTAGAAATTAGGTTGTTTAAAGGTGAATCCACACAGCAGGCCGCCAGCCTTGCCACCGGCCACCACAAATATAGAACCACCACCGTAAGAGAGCTGAACTCAACTTCCAACTGTTTTCACTCTGATTTTTACGGGCATTCCTGAGTGAATTTGGAGTGAATAATTTCATGACGATCTAGTAAATCCTCAAAATTTTTCTCTTTCATCAAGTTGTTTTCAATCAATCAACTTAGCCTATCGCAGTCCACTGCTGGACGTAGGCCTCTCCCAGGCTGCACCACAACACCCTGTCCTCCACCTTCCGCATCCAGTCTGTCCCAGACACCTTCTTAAGGTCGTCGGTCCATCTAGCTGGGGGGCGTCCCACACTACGCTTGCCCATACGCGGTCTCCACTCCAGGACTCGTCTGCTCCACCGGCCATCGGTCCTTCGACAAACATGGCCAGCCCACTGCCAGTTTAGTTTCCTTACTCTGCAAGCTATTTCGGCTGCTTCTTTTCCGGATAACTTCATTCCTCATTTTATCCTTCATAGAAACTCCGAGAATAGCCCGCTCCATAGGGTGTTGAGTGGCCTTGAATTTGTGGACCAGCCCAACTGTCAGTGTCCACGTTTCGACACCGTATGTCATAATGGGCAGGACGCACAGGTTGAAAACCTTAGTCTTCAAACATTGCGGGATAGTAGGTGACGAAACGACTTGTCGAAGTTTTCCAAACGGAATCCTTCTGTCGGCTTCTTTCTCAAAGTTGTGTCTACCGCGCTGGATGACTTTCCCTTGATAGAATACTCCTTTACAACTTCGAGAAGCGACCCTTCAATCTTGATTAGATTAGGCAAAACGTGTGAATGGTACATGTCTTTCTTCTTGTCCAAATTCATGCCGAGGCCAACCCGCCGAGAGGCTCCATTTAAGTTGTGCAGCGTCTGGTCTAACTGTTCCAGCGTCTCTGCCATTATGACGATGTCATCGGCAAAGCGAAGCGAACTGGTTAAAATAATCAACTTCTTCGTCGTGTCGATATTATGGTACGACAGAGTATTTAAAGGTTTGTTGGTCCAAAACGTTGCCACGGCATCATCGCGGGTCGGTGGTAACGCAGATCACTATGGCTGCATTTTTTGGGATACAGAGGGCAGAACAGGAGGAAAGGAGGAAAATAATGTTTATCTAAGCCCTCTAAGTATTCATAACGGTCTCACTGCGTCACAATAGAACTATGTAGTTTTTTGACATTGATACATAAAGTGTTCGATCACGAAGACCTCATTAAGGCTTCTTAAACTGTACAAATAAATATGACGTTCGTATTTACTCAGTATCATGAGACGACCTCCTGCCTTTCATGGTAATTTTAATATCAAATAAAAGTATGGTCTGTGATGTTTGTTTAGAGATGCATGCATCTTCTGCATGGGTATTTAATTTGTCGTCAGAACCGTTTAGGCACTGCTGAATAAACTTGAAACATAACTTACATAAACATATTTTATCTACATATTTTTTTTGGATTTATAGAGGTATGAGGAACAGGGTGTAAAGTTCACAGAAAAGGGAGGATCCTCTGACCATATGGGTGTCGTATCTGGTGGGCTACTGCCCGATGGTTGATGTCGGGATGTTGTTTATACGCCAGTCGCGCGGTAAACTCTGCTAGCGCGATGCAGGATTGTATGACGTCAGGTCTTCCTCCTCCTCGTGTGCCGAAACCTGCTGGTCCCTTATGGATACGTTCGAGGGGAAGAACAGTTGTCGGCCCGGTGCACCCCGGGCATAGACAAAATAATCTCTTAAAACAATCTCTTCTTGAAAAAGAATAAAGAAGAAGATTATTTTTCAATAATCTCTTCTTGAAAAATGTGTTGGAGTTTTTCGGAGAGGGTATTGCACCCACACGGGTCGATCGATCAGGTTAAGCTACGCTTGCCACGGTAAGTCTGTAGATGCGTAACCATCTTTACACACCGAGACCCCTCCGTGCCTCAGAAAGCATGTTAAACCGTTGGTCCCGGCTGTCATTCGTGGATCTTTGACAGTCGTTACGGGTCGTCAGAAGCCCGAAAGTCCGACAACCAGTCTTACCCAGTAACTGGATTGTGGAGGTCAGATAGGCTGTCGCTCCATGTAAAATACTGGTATACAGCTGCAACCGGTTACACTGGAAGCTGACCCCAACATAGTTGGATAGGCAGATGAAGATGATGTATGTCGAAGGTGTCTTAGATTTATGTTTGTGATTTATTTTCTTGTTTATGAAACCAAGCATGATTGAGAGTAGGAACAATAACACCGGAAACTATTTATAATTAACTGGCAACCTCAATCGATCGGGCTAAGCACGCCATTGTATTGTACTCGTAGGTACTATTCTTAGTGTCATTTCTGAACGCTTGGCTGCGTATTAAGAAATGTTACTTTAACAGCTTTCTACAGACATATACAACGTGAAACGTTAAATGCGCAAAACCTCTTAAGGGGTCATTGTACGCATCATTATGAACAACTTTTACTATGGGACCAAAACTGAAATCGCAAAAATAAAACAGCTGTTTAGTACATTTACGTTCGCATAATTCGTCAAAATGTACTGGACAGCTGATTTTTTTTCGTGATTTCAGGTTTGGTCTTATAGTAAAAGTTGTTCATAATGATGAGTAAAATGACCCCTTAAGAGGTTTTGCGCATTTAACGTTACACGTTGTATAAGACCATGTTTGCTGTAAGTAATTGCACGTCTTTAGTCTTTCTTTAAACATAACTTCGGAAATCTTATGGTGTGAAGATGTCGATCCGTAAAGATTTCCTTCGAAAACAAGTGAGTTGGCTTTCGAATAGTGTACCATCACTTTTGAAGTTGAAATAACAGTACTGACAAGTACTTTCAAACCATTATTATTGTTCCAAATGGATAGCTGAATCTGGATCTCCTACATAATAATATAGCATATGCACAACCGACCTATGTGCCCACTGGGATCACATAAGCAATTTTCATTAGTTAGCAATCATGCAAAAGAAATGCTTGTCGATATATGGCAAAGATCTTCAGTACTAAACATTGAATATAATACTAATACCAGCCTATTATTGTCCAATTGCAGGGCAAAGGGGCTTCTTCTAGGAATATTGAATATGTTTACCGTAATTAATTAAGGGCACCAAATATAATTCAACAAAAAAGAAACTAAATGCATAGACTTATAGAAAACCCTCGAGAAATCCTATAATCCAAAAGTGGATGAACATGGATTAAAGAAGAATACAAAATGATACGCATTAAGGCTCTTACAGACAGAGGCGATATCGCGTCGCGACGCGATATTTTTCTATGGATATAATATCGAAATATCGCGTCGCGACCGCGATATCGCCTCTGTCTGTAAGAGCCTTTACGATGGGCGGCGCGGCACCGCTCTGCATCGGTGATATCAGATAGGATTTCCGGCTTTATTGTTCAACCAATGAGGATGCAGGAGTATAGGGTTTCTAAATACGCACATGGTCACGGGTCATCGAGTCCTTGATACGTATCGATCTGCCCTACATAGCTCCTATTACGTTTTAGTACACATGGTGTGAGCTATTGGAAGACTTGTCAAGGACTAGTACATTTTCTATGGTAATAGGGGTCACCTAGTTTGCTGGTGAAATGTTGACCATTTTTCTCTATGGCAACTCAATAAATCTGCCTAGCCTTTTCCCAACTATGTTGGGGTCGGCTTCCAGTCTAACCGGATGCAGCTGAATACCAGTATTTTACATGGAGCGACTGCCTATCTGACCTCCACAACCCAGTTACTGGGTAATACGATACCCCTTGGTAAGACTGGTTGTCAGACTTTCGGGTTTCTGACGACCCGTAACGACTGTCAAAGATTCACGAATAACAGCCGGGACCAACGGCTTATCATGCTTTCCGAGGCACGGCGGAATCTCGTTATGTAAAGATGGTCACCCATCCACTGACCAACCCCGGCAAGCGTAGCTAAACCTGGCGGATCGACCCGTGCGGCTGTTATTACTTAGCCACGCCACGAGCTCCTCTATGGCAACTATTAGGTAATAATTTGTTGTGTGAACAGTCACCAGCAATCAGATTGAAGTCACCGTCATTCAGCTTAGCTTAGTTCTAGTATTTATGAACTTACCTACCTATATAAAATCACAATTATCCTGGTTAAGCTACTCCTCCTAATTTTCGGACTTTTCCTTTACTGCTGTGACAACTTGTTTCTTGCCAAATTTCATTATTCTAGGTCAACGGAAAGTACCCCGTAGGTTTTGATTTACTTGCGAGTATCACAAAATATGTCGCATAATGGCCGTATTAATTATTGCGTTGACTTAGATGTTTGTTTTTTTTAGAACTTCAAGAGACCTACGTATTTTATATTATTTTCAAGATACGCCTACCTACTCATAATACGACTAATAAAGGGTGCGTCCAATAAATAACATACCTTAGGGATAATAAATAAAAATTCATATTAAAAATCAATCTGCCTAGCCTTTTCCCAACTATGTTGGGGTCGGCTTCCAGTCTAACCGGATGCAGCTGAATACCAGTATTTTACATGGAGCGACATTTTAATTACGCAATAAATAAAAAAAAATAATAAGTAAATAATACAATATGAATATAAAATAAATAAATGTATATAATTTAAAAAAAACAATCACTATAATTCTACATTCAATTCTGTAATAATAAAACAGTTTATCTCGCTAACTACTTAACTAGTAATTCAATTTAGCACCTAGTTGTCTTCCTCCTCTCTCCTACTTGATCTATTCTGTGCCCGACAGGGTCCATAATTGTGACTAATATAATAATTTCCCTACCAACTGTATACATTATGGTACGCATTATAGAAATAAGAATTGAGAATTTAATTTCAACTTGATACCTCCACGCGTTCTTGAGAAAAAGGGTTTTGACAGACTGACAGACAGACAGACGGACAACGAAGTGATCCTATAAGGGTTCCGTTTTTTTCCTTTTGAGGTACGGAACCCTAAAAAACGAGTCAGCCAAGTCATGCGAATCAGTCTCCAGGCAATTGGTTATACAAATACATACCTATTGTATGACTTTACACGATATTATCACAAGCATGAGATACCTACAATCAATGTATCAAATCAAAATCGTATAAATAAGATCAATTCCGATCGATCAATGATATTGATGATAGTATTGAACTTATAGCAAGCATAACGTGACTTCTTATATTGTAAGTCATATGACCAAGAATTGAAAGTTGTGGTGTTCATTGGAGTCGTTAAAATCCAGATCAGTTTCATCATGGGTCAATTGATGTTATTTTGTGGAACTAGATGTACCCATTAGCTCACCACGTGTAAGGTAGGTATAAATCCTACTATCGAAGTTTTATCAAATCATTTATTTCCAGTAGGCACTTAAAAGGCACTTTTGAACGTCAAAATTTACAAAAAAAAAATATTCTAGTCGCCCCTGGCCAAACCCGATTTCAGGCCAAACCGTTTTATAACTAAGCTGGGGCACCCAGACCAAATGTATTAGGTTAGGTCAGAACTGTGACCAACCGCGCGCAAGCCGAGCGAGCGAAGCGAGCGGTGTCGCGGTAGCGCCCGGCGAGCGCTACTTCCAAAGACTAGGCTCACCTGCATCCAAGCGTGGTTTCGCTCGGTGTGTAAGTGAAATGGCGTTATGGCTATCTAGTTTGACGCACGAGATAGAAGACTCTCACGCGCACCGAAAATATGTCGTAAACTTAGAAATAAAATCGTATAAAATTATAAATTAATTATTTAATAATAAACAATCCATCACTGGATGCAGTTTGGCATTTGACATTTTATGGTATATTTTTAATTATAATTATAATTGTTAATGAAGGTATAAACAGCTTTTAAAGATTATTAAGAGGTATGTTTGGAGATTTTTTGGTGCATTAAAATATGTTTATTTATGTTTTGAGTTCCATCACTTTAGCGAAAAGGACTTGAAAATATCATATTTTTTTTATTTGTCAAAATTATTTACGGTTTATGAGATACACAGCTTTAAAAAACTACCTTTTTGACCGTTTTCAAGAAATCTCCGCCTTAAGGTGTAAAGGCATCCGTTTTGTCGATAGTACAGACCACAGAACAGATAAAGAGGTTTTCGAAGCACTTGCTCAAAAAAATGACAATCTATGCCACAAAAAGCGAACATAACAATAGTCATTTTTAATCTGTTAAAAACAGGGAAAGAAAATTGTACTGAATTCCATTCATCCTCTAGGGCAAAGGGGGCGAATGTGATTTAAATTTGGAATACTTACCGAAATTTATACTGAACTACATCTGTGTTTACACCATTGAGTTTGTATATAAAGCATTATACATCTTTTTGAAAAAGGAATACGCATTTATTATGCAGTTATGATTATTAAATAAAATTACGAAAACCGACGAGGCCGTATGAGCTTGATGCGTTTGCTTTTCCGACATAAAAATATTAGTCTAGGAATTTGCCGCGTTTTTGTTTTCTTCAAATACATAAACGTTAAGTTTATTTTAATTTATTTTTATAAATAAGTTAATGTTTTAAAAATACGTTACGATGGTAAATCAAAGCGACAGTGACAGTGAATTGTCGGATTCCATCAATGCAAATGCTGCCGCAATTATAAATAATTTGCTTCCAACAAAATCCAAGGAAAATTATTTAAAAACTTATGAAGAATTTTCGACGTGGAGAAGTGCGAAAGGCCTATCAATTTCAGAATCAGTACTTCTTGTCTATTTTGATTATTTATCCAAGACAAAGAATCCGAATACACTTTGGTGCATACACTCAAACTGAAAGCTACAATAAGCATCAAACACAGCATTGAAATAAATAGATTCACGAAATTACTGGCTTTTTTAAAAAGAAAATCAGAAGGGCATTGCGCAAAGAAGTCTAAAATTTTTACGACTCAAAATGTGGAAAAATTTCTTAATGAAGCTCCTGACGATATTTTTCTGGCCACAAAAGTAATTATACATGATTTAACTATGAATATTTCGTATCTTAGTAATGGTAATTATTCTATACCTATATTTACCTGTTTTTTATCTTTGTTATAGGTGGCCTTAATTTTTGGACTCAATGGTGCTTGCCGCGGATGTGAACTTGTAAACTTAAAGGTGGAGGACGTTGAAAATCATTCCAATGAGTTACTGCTGATTAATGTAAAGGAAACTAAGACAAAGAAAAATCTGTCATTCATTGTACAAGGACAATATACTAAAATCATTCATAAATTTCCTTTGGCATATTGCAAATTTTATTTTTGCCGATGGCTTGTCGAGTACATTTCCCATTCCGATAGTTTATAAAAAATCTATTGTTTTCCATGTTGGTGGGACGTAATGCTTGGTAGCATTACGTCCCACCAACATGGAAAACAATAGATTTTTTATAAACTATCGGAATGGGTACTGTACTCGACAAGCCATCGCCAAAAATAAAAATTGCTAAATATTTAAAACTTAAAGATGTTGAACTCTACACCGGTCACTGCTTTAGAGGAACTTCGGCGACTTTCTTGGCGGATTCAGGGGCGGATATTACGTCAGTAAAAAGACACGGTGGTTGGAGCTCTGATAGAGTAGCTGAGGGTTATATCGAAATCTCGATGGCGAATAAAAATTTCCGGCATCTTATCTTCGTCCGTAACTCACGATGCACCACCACCACTATCTCCGACGTATACTATCTACAATGAAACGCAAGTTCCTCAGACGCAAGAACAGAGAAATACTCAAATCAAATCATCAACAATAAATGTACCAAACAAAAATGTAACTCTCTCTATCAATAATTGGACCAATGTTTCGAATGTTAACTTTTACTTTTAACTGTCATTATTTTTAATAAATGCTTATCTCATATTATTATTGTGTTAATTTTTTCGCAAATGGTACGAAAAGTAGAGTATTTTCCTCGGTGATAAAGCTGTCTTAGTCTTGGGTGAACTTAAATCCCTCGCTACACTCAGGACTCGTCTTAAATCCCTCGCTTCGCTCGTGATTTAAGTTTTTAACACCCTCGCTCGGGAGTAAACCTCGAGTCCTTGGTTACGCTCGCGATTTAAATCGTCATCCGCGACAGAAGACACTGCTATATCCCCTTGGTTAATAATCTACTATTATCTGTTCTGTGGTACAGACAGATGGATTATGACGATATTATAAGGGTGCCCTTTCGAATACGAAACCTTTAAAAACATGCGTATATGAGAGAAATTCACCAACTGCGCAATAAGCCCTTTTGTTTACCTACTTGAGAGGCTTATTGAGTATTAACGATGTTATTGATACCACCAATAATAGCACATAATGTGTTACACTATTAACGAGTCAAATGCCGTAATTACAGACACAATTAAAAAGAATGGCTTTTTAATTGTGTCTGTAATTACGGCATTTGACGTGTCTTGCGTGGATCCACGTTAAACGAAGGGTTAATAATAATAATACCGCAGTATTTCTACGTTGACGTCGTGGTGGGGCTTGCGGGCTCCGTATTTTAGGTCTGTGCCGGTAGAGTTCACTTTGCCGGAACAAGTCTAGGATGAGGAGCCAGACTAAGAGAAATACAGAAACCCGCAGGGCAGCATGTGGCGAGCTGTTGGGCAGTAGCGACCCCACGGACCCTATCTCCCGGGAGAAGTCTTGTTCCTCACCTCTCGCTTGCCTTTATTGGCCGGCTGGAGTGAACACTGACGAGGAACAGAGCTCCCACCTCTTTCTTGCCTTTATTGGCCGGTTTGAGTGGAGATTCGCAAGAGCAAACGTGCTCGGAGGAAGGAAGTATTCCAGTAAGTGTTTGTAGGGATCTTGACCATCTTCCGGGCTCTGGGATTGTTCTGAGAACCGTGGGATACCTCTCCACTCCTCACAAGCACCTCAGGACATGTTGCCCCCTTGCCGCTACGACACTATGTGCTAGCGACCTTTTCGGGGGCCCATTATTGTGTGTGCAAGTCACCCCCTGCCATTTTATCCGTGTATTACAAAACATTGATCCGGCAGGGGCCATAGTCCTTTCATAGTTCTAGGCAACCAGTCCACTTTAGCCACTCAAATCCATAGTCCAATCTCTTTATTTCCATATACTGCAATAGTCCTGCACCAACCGGGGGTTGTCCTTGGGTGCACTTGCATAGTGCGTACAGGGATAATCGTCGGTTGGTGCCTCATTTCATTGAAAGCGTCTAACGGGCCTCTGCGAGTTGGCTTTGGCCCCTCGTACGCCTTCTAAAGGTCCGGGACTCCAGGGTCCCGAGAATTGTCAAGACACATAAAAATAATAATAATAATAAAGCCATTTATTCCCAAAACACTATACATGTTATTATAAATAACATATTATTAAACATTTAATTATATAATTATAAATATAACAATTGATATTGAATCTTTGTTAAATAACAATTGATTTAATAAAATAATAATATGATAAAAACGATTCAATTAAAATATTCTCTCACTAAAAAGAGATTCTAATTATGATAAAAAGACAGTTTAATTAATGACATTAACTTTACAAAATAATTATAATAATTTAATTATTAACAATAGGTACGATAATAGCAATTTAATTCAAATAGTAATAAAAGTAACAATGATTATAATTATTTAATTTTTATTAGTTTTTGGGTACCCAATATTGGGCAAAGGCCTCCTCCATGCATTTCCATAACCTTCTATCTTTAGCGTTCCTGGTCCAAGTGGGTCCCGCGACCCGCGCGACGTCGGTCGTCGCTCCAGCGGCGGCGCGGGCGACCGCGGCGGCGCGACTCGCCTCGCGGCCACCAGTGCAGCACACGCTCGCTCCAACGTCCGTCGTCTGCGTGGATCCACGTTAAACGAAGGGTTAATAGTACCTACAATAATGTAGTATGTTTTAAGCCGTGTCTCATGCGCGTCTTTTTGAGAAACATTACACAAAAACATTTTTTTCATACGCAAGCTGTCTCCTGCGTAAGTATTCAAATATTTTTAGTTACATATTTTGTGTATAGATGTAATGAGTTCCGACGAGGTAGACGTGCTATCAGCTTGACAACAGATGTGCGCGGTGCGCGTGGCAGTTGAAAATGAAACAAACCCTTCCCATATACCCCGGCGCGGGGAATGTTTTTCATGCAGCTCTGAAAACAAAAACATCGTGATTGAAACAACAAATGTGAATGTGATTACAAATGTGTATGGCCACGCTTCTTAATTGCTTCGATGTTTGTAAATGTTTCGCAGGAGACACGGCGCAGGAGACACGGCTTTACATGCGTTTACTTGTTTGTATACATATCCACTGTGTTGCCTAAGGGATCTCCAGCAACCAAAATGATTTCGGGTCCCTATTTTTTGTTGAGCACTTTTTTGTGACGTAAGGCAACACAGTGGATATTTTATTTTCTTTCAATAGAGCAATGAGAACACGTCTTACTAAATTCAGTCTTACCAAGGGGTATCGTGTTACCCAGTAACTGGGTTGTGAAGGTACGATATGTAGTCGCTCCATGTAAAATACTGGTATTCAGCTTCATCCGATTCATTCCAAAACGTAGATCTCTATGGAGAAGCACGGTAAGACACTCCAAGGAGACTCCTTTAAATCAAAATATTACAAATTCCGGTGTAAATTATTCTTGTTGCTTCTGTAATGTGAGAACAATGCAAAAAATATTTTTAAAAAATTCAAAATTCTTTGATACAACGCCGTCGCCATTCTCTGCTAATACCTATCTATTACAGCATACACAGATGTTGATTCACATCAGGGATCCTTACCAGTTGAGTGGTAACCTAGATCACGTGCGTGTGCGCACGTACAGACGCTGACGCCATCGGGAAGAGGGCTTTAATCTCGGGAAGTAACGTGGGATTTAGACTTGCCGAATTTTGGAAGTAGAGATTTTAGTTCTTCGAGTCAAGAAATTTTCTAAGTATTAAAAAGTCAAGCGGAATTATTGTTTGCTTATTATTAATCATGAATTTCACCAAGCTGATTTAGAAAGGAATAAAGTTCTTACATTTATTCAGCACAGATTAAGCGCACGAATACTTTTCAAAATATTTTTTTGTTGTATATGTGACTCACTATTGTATTATCTTAGAAGATATTTCACCATAATATTTCATCAATGTTTCTCACAACAATTTGTTGAGTCATTATTAGAATTTTTATTCGTTTAAACTCATACTGCTCTCATTCGTGGATCTTTAACAGTCGTTACGGGTCGTCAGGAGCCCGAAAGTCTGACAACTAGTCTTACCAAGGGTTATCGTATTACCCAATAACTTGGTTGTGGAGGTCAGATAGGCAGTCGCTCCATGTATGTCGCTGGTATCAGCTGCAGTCTAACCGGATAGTTAGACTGGAAGCCGATGCCAACATAGTTCGGAAAGGCTACGCAGACGTGGTTGTGAACCAAAAGCACGAATCTTAGATGTGTTTCCTTCGCCACGAGAAAACAATTTATTTATTATTTATTTATTTATTTATAGTTAATTAAAACGGTTATACACCAATTACAATAATTAACCTAGAAACAATACTAATATTATAATATTTACTACATACTTAATAAATAACAGTGGAAATTCTCTCATACTTTCTCTCGCAAAACTTCAGACACACTCTTATCTCTCTCCATTCATCGGCAAACAGATCACAATCAGGATTGACTGCCAGGAGGGCATTGAGGGCTTCCAGAGTCCAACACACTGGCGACTCTGCTCTAGCGACCGTACGACATGCTGGCCGAGCAAACAATTTGTGCCTCTTACTGTGGCGGCACAATGTATTATTACAAAGCCATCAACATCTAGTATTCTGTGAAAAATAAACAAATAAATTCTTCAGGGGCCGCAAATAATGTTGTTTTAGTACCGTAATTCAGTTTGTTTGGTAATAAATTGGTAATGAACGTCCATTTAGTGTAATACTTGTACATTTCGAAGAAATTGTATATGGTTCTAGTCTAGTGAGATCTTCCTTCTGTATCGACTTTTCCTTATTGCTTTGTGGTTTAAAAACAGTTTGATGTATTTGTTTTTCTTACAATTTGAGTGAACTTGATTTGGTTGTATGGTTCGCTTTTATTACGTTCTAAATGTGTAGCTAGAATTTGGTATGATTATATTAATGTACTTTTCTGAATGAAGTAGGCTTTCTGAGGTTTAATTTTTTATTTATCTATATAAGGTCCCATTAAAATAGGTGGACAAAACACGGTGGTATAGTTAGAAGGTATGTATTTCTATATTTTGAGTTATGTTGTTGCAATACTTATGATTTTTACTGGAATGCGAATTTGACATTTAAATTCGAAACAATCAAAAGTGAATTTCACGAAAAATTTCAGATAGGACGTATTGACACTTCGCCGTCGATATATTCCTTCTCATTATCTTCTTCGCTTATTGAGGTCAATCCTTTGTTTCTTCGATAAAAATCGAGACCATCATCAAAATATTCAATTGCTACTTATATTTCTTCTTCTTCCTCATAACTTCGTCGTATCGATAATTCCAAATTATACTAATTGTACTTCGTAAATTCACAAACTTATAAAAAAAAACCAGAAATTTATTCATGAACATGAATAGACTTTATCGATATTCTTTTAAACCAATCATATAATAGTTATTTATGCAACTGTTGTATACTAAGGGATATTAAAACACGAATGTGGGTTTATCACACGAGGCGAAGCCGAGTGTGATAATAGTATCACATGAGTGTTTGTAGTGCGATATGAACCAGTTTTCGAGGAAGTGTATTGAAAATATATTATTTCCACGACGTTAGTTTTTTTGGAGAGGTCATCACACGTTTGCTGATCCAGTCAATTTTATACTTAAAGATTCATTTGCTCTAATGAGTGGCTTGCTTCCTACAGACCTTCGTACCTTCTTCTTACAGATATTCTGTCTGTATGTCCCTTGAAATTGTATCGTCTTAGAACCAATTACTTATCATTCCCAAGGTTACATTCAAATGCAATATCTTCATCATTCTTACCTTTATCCGCGAACCAGTGGGCACGGTCCACGACACGTATACCAAAATACCCTTTACTCGCGTATCCTTGAACAGCTTCTGGTTCATTCGCCTCGAATGCTCTATTCTCAATACTAACTAGATCACTGACGTAATGCTTGTAACTCCTCAGTTCATTCTGAAAGATCACGGATTATGGATATTTGGTTTTTTTAACGAGCTTTCTTTACAGAAAATTTTAGGTGCGTGATCTTCTTTTGTTTAAATCGTTCGTTCGTTTTACTTTTGTTTTTTTTTTGTGTTTTTTTGGATATCGAATTGTAACTGCCGAAGTTAACCATTTATACAAAGTGAAAAAATATTTTAAAATTAATCGAAGTGCCAATAACTTCTCACTGTCGAAGTCAACACGTGTCCCATGGAAATTAGGAGGTAATGCCATAGACTCGGTGGTATAGTTAGAAGGTATATATTTTGATTTATGGTATTTGCAATATTTATGATTTTTACTAGAGCATGCGAATTTGACCTTTAAATTCGAAACAGTAAAGTGAATTTCACGAAAAATTTCAGATAGGGACGTATTGACACTTCGACGTCGTTATATTCCTTCTCATTATCTTTTTCTCTTATTGAGGGTCTTTTGAAGAAGGTAGGTTTCCGAACTACCTAAAGAAAGCTATAATAAAACCAGTACACAAAAAACATTCTAAAACCGATCCCACTAACTACCGTCCTATAGCTCTTTTACCTACCGCATCGAAGATAATTGAGAAAGCGATGTGTAATCGTGTTTATTCTTTTTGCGAAAAGTACAACATCTTTAATGAATCTCAAAACGGTTTCCGGAAAAACCGCTCTACAGTTCTAGCGGTATATAAATTCATCCAGGAAGCTATTAATATAATTAATAAGAAAAAGTACGCTGTGGGTGTACTGTTAGACATGACTAAGGCCTACGATAAAGTGCAATACAATATCTTACTTAATAAGTTACAAGGAATAGGGATCCGCGGGAAAACTTATGAATGGTTTAAATCATACTTGGAAGATAGGGAACACCAAGTTGAAGTTGAATATTATAATAAACATACTAACCAAATACAACACATTCGATCGGACAGCAAAAAAATCTATGCCTCAATCCCCCAATGGACTGTAATTGGATGCCTTTTATTTATAATTTATATAAACGACCTCCCAAAAATCATAAATGAGTCATGTATATGTCATGTAGCATAAATGTGTCTGTTTGCTGACGATATCTCAGTACTAACTTCATTTCAGAACAATAGCAACTTAGCTGAAACACTTACAAACACACTCAACAAAATAATAATATTAAACTCAAACTCAAACTCAAAGCATTTATTTCAAATAAACCAATTACAGGCACTTTTGAATTGTCAAAGGGTCGGTCTTGGGTCGGTCAGTCAGAAAAATGAAGCTAGATTGCCCATTCCAAAGCGTAGATCCTATGGAGAAGAACGGGCAAGAAACTCCACGGCCACTCTTTTAAAATCAAATATTTTACAAAATATTGGTTACATCGTTCATATTGAAAATATACATGTGAGAACAATGTAGAAAGACGTGCACGTTAAAAGCGTCCGTAATAAAAAATAAAAAAAAGATAAAAACTAAAAACAACTAAATTAAAAAATAAAAATAAGCCGTGGCAGCTAAGAGACGACCAGTCCCAACTGACGGCACCCGTTCACGAACATGACGCATGGATCAGCATCAATTAGCTCAACCATTTTGAAGGGAACTTAATGATCCAACAGACACGCCATCACCAGCGAGACATTTGAGTGAGCATGACATACTCTCAACCGCCAGGGCACATTCAAGTCAGTGAAAGACGAACCCAGTAAAAGGTAGCTTTATATTAGCTACATAGTGCTCACACATGTGCTATGCATTTATACAATACTAAGAGATTGAATTTAAAGAATGCAAAGAAAAATTTTGTTTCTTTAATCTTCAGCAGGTCCAACATTATTTTTGAATGCTAATCAATTAGTTTACGCGTCCTTGTGGAGCAGGACCAGCATTTAGCCAAGCATTTTTGTCAGCGATGTAATCTCCTTGATGTAACTTATAATATGCCTGGCTGCATAGTGTGCGTTTTATACAAGATTTAAATTTCGTTTCATTCAGCTGGAGTATGTGCGGAGGTATTTTATTATAACATTTTAAACAGTACCCCATGAAGGCTGAGTCTACTTTAGCTAGTCTGAAACCTGGTTGAACTAAATGGTCCCTATTTCTAGTCCTATAATTGTGTCTTTCACCTCTTTTTCCGAAAAGATTTAGATTTTTCCTTACGTACATGATGTTTTCGTATATATATTGACAAGGTACCGTCGTGATGTTAATATCTTTAAACAGTTCCCTTAGAGAATCGCGCCTGCGGAGGCCATATATTGCTCTGATGGCTCTTTTCTGCAGAATAAAAATAGACTCTATATCAGCAGCCCATCCCCACAGTAAGATACCGTAAGACATATTACTATGAAAGTAACTGAAATAAACTAGCCTCGCGGTATCTACATCAGTAAATTGACGAATTTTTCTCACAGCATTATGCTGCTGAACTTAGCCGTCCCGCAAGAGATGTTAAATGAGGACCCCATTGCAGCCTTGAGTCGAGCGTGATCCCCAGGAAAACCGTTTTATCGACGAATTCTAGTTTCTCTTTATTCAATACTATGTCACAATCAGTACTTTTAACATTTGGTAAAGCAAATCTTATACATTTAGTCTTTTTCCCATTTAATACTAAATTATTAGCAGTGAACCAATTTTGAACCTGCAGTAGGGCGTTATTTACGTCGTCAAGATTTGATGCACGTCTATTTATCTTAAAAATTAAGGATGTGTCGTCAGCAAATAACACCATTTTTGTGGTTGGTTTTTAAATAAATGGGGTAGATCATTAATATATACTAAAAAGAGGAAAGGACCCAATATCGAGCCCTGTGGAACACCCATTTGTACTTTTAGACCGAGTGAATTGACACCATTTATTTGAACTTGCTGTTGTCTATCATTTAAATAAGATTTTACTAAACTGAGCGCAAGTTTACCTAGTCCGTAATGCTCAAGTTTCAAGAGTAAGGTTTCGTGATTTACGCAGTCAAATGCCTTGGAGAGGTCACAAAAGATTCCTATGGCATCTTGGGCCTCCTCCCACGCTGAAAATATGTGTTTTAATAAAGTGACACCCGCGTCAGTCGTGCAACGTCCTTTGGTGAAACCAAATTGCTGATCGTGCAATATTTGGTTATTAGACTAAGAGGTCACAGGATTTTTCGTAACGATCATGGATACGGTTAGATTTACTTCGATGGGTTGTAGAGTAGTCCCCTAATATGAATGACGTCGGTCTGCCTGCTCTGAGTGGTTGCAACTTCTAGATATAGCGCTTACAAGAGGCGTGATTGTTGCGAAAAAAAAACGATCAGAGAAATGGTCAGTTTTGGTACACATTCAAAGTATGGCGTCTCCGCAGATGAAATAAGTTGGTCTGCCGGCTCTCAGTGGTTGCATTTCAGAGCTATGA
Organism: Cosmia trapezina; assembly: GCA_905163495.3. Taxonomy (NCBI): domain Eukaryota; kingdom Metazoa; phylum Arthropoda; class Insecta; order Lepidoptera; family Noctuidae; genus Cosmia; species Cosmia trapezina. The sequence continues at coordinate 19,976,325 of LR991027.1, forward strand.
TGCGCGCAACATTGTTGCGAAAAAAAAAATAAGAGAAATGGTCAGTTTTAGTACCCATTCGAAGTATGGTGTCTCCACAGGTGAAACGAGTTGGTCTGCCGGCTCTCAGTGGTTGTATTTCAGAGCAATCGTTGTTTATGCAAGACGCTTGTTTGTGCAGAAAGTCTAAAAAATACATCGAAAAACGGGACAATAGCCGAATTTTTCAAGTGCACGCCGGCTAGTGTCGTACCCCCACCATACACCTGCGCCGAGCACCACCCGCTGCGCAACCGTCCCCCCTCTAAAGGAATAGGGAAAAGCTAGAGGTGTCAAGAGGTGTCAATAAGAGAAATGGTCAGTTTTAGTACCTATTCGAAGTATGGTGTCTCCACAGGTGAAAAGAGTTGGTCTGCCGGCTCTTAGTGGTTGTATTTCAGAGCTCTGTTATACGCTTATGCTAATGATACAACTCAAAAAATATAGAATGTTAGAAGTAAGTAAATATTTAACTCTAAGTCTTAGCTATATTCTACAAAATTATTAATCTGTGATTTAACCAAAGTAATAAGTTGAATTATTAGAAATTGGATTTCTTCGATTTCATTCTTTATTTTATTGATTACCGTTAAGTTGAATTTTTTTATAACTAAGCGCCTTGCGTATAACAATGCTCTGAAATACAACGACTAAGAGCCGGCAGACCAACTCGTTTCACCTGTGGAGACACCATACTTTGAATAGGAACTAAAACTGACCATTTCTCTTATTGACACCTCTTGACACCTCTAGCTTTTTCCCTATTCCTTTACAGGGGGGACGGTCGCGCAGCGGGTGGTGCTCGGCGTAGGGTGGGGGTACGACACCGGCCGGCGTGCACTTGAATAATTCGCCTATTGTCCCGTTTTTCGATGTATTTTTAGGCTTTCTCCACAAATAAGCGTGTTTGTATACACAACGATTGCTCTGAAATACAACCACTCAGAGCTGGCAGACCAACTCGTTTCACCTGTGGAGACACCATACTTCGAATATGTACTAAAAGTGACCATTTGTCTTATCGTTTTATTTTCGCAACAATGTTGCGCGCATCATAGCTCTGAAATGCAACCACTCAAAGCCGGCAGACCAACTTGTTTCATCTGCGGAGACGCCATACTTTGAATGTGTACCAAAACTGACCATTTCTCTGATCGTTTTTTTTTCGCAACAATGACGCCTCTTGTAAGCGCTATATCTCGAAGTTGCAACCACTCTGAGCAGGCAGACCGACGTCATTCACATTAGGGGACTACTCTACAACCCATTGAAGTAAATCTAACCGTATCCATGATCGTTACGAAAAATCCTGTCACCTCTCGGTCTATATGGATGACAGAACACAACCTTGAGATTAATTTTAATAAAACTAAAATCATGTCCTTCCACCCACGCCAAAAAGCACCTCTAGATATAAATTTTATTTACAATGATATAAAAATAGATACAGTACAAGAATTCACCCTACTTGGCCTATCCATAGATACCAATTTAAATTGGAAATCGCACATAAAAAAAATTCGGTCAAAATTATCTAAATTTGCTTACGCCCTCCGCGAAATTAAAAAAAACCACAAACCTTCAGACAGCCCTGGTTACGTATTATGCCTATGCATATGCATGGTTAAGCTATGGCGTAATATTATGGGGAAACAGTACACATGCACCTACAATTTTCACACTACAAAAATGACTGATCAGAATCCTAGTTAACATAAAAGACACAGACAGCTGCAAATCACATTTTCAAGAACACAAACTTTTAACACTACCCTGTATATATATATTAGAAATAAGCAAATTTGTTAGAAACAACCAACAATTATGCTTCGTGATCTCGTCCTCATTGTATACTGTGTAGTTTGTACCTCGTACACACTCGTCAATCACATTATTTAAAGATGAAAGCCTTCATCATAGAAAAAATACTAAAAAAAAAAAAAAAAAATTATCTGTGGTCCGTCCGCCGACGCGCACTGTCCTGACATCTGTCAATCATTGTACTTTTTTGTGCCGCGCGTTGATCACGTTTTTCGTTAAAAACTTAAGAAAAATTTTAACGAAATGGAAAAATATCGAAGAATCCGAGACAAGGAAATGGAGGAGCTGAACGAACGTCTGCGAGATCTGGAAAATCGAGTGGAAAAGCGAAAACGGAGTCGTCTTGAAACTCAAGTAAGTTTCTTGATACACCTAACAATTTGCCTTTATTTTAAATCATTTTCCTATAATTTACCTTGGATGCCGCAATATGCACATCAGTCTCTCTAGGTTTCACGAGAGGTTAACCATGAGAATTAACTGTGCCATATACTTACGAAAGAACTACATCACACGATCCGATGGTCTATACTTTCAGTGTTAAAAACACGTCCATTCTGGATGCTTAACAGTCTTGTAACAGTTCTTACGAGAAGTTAACCATGAGAACATTAACTGTGCCGTATACTTAATAAAGAACGACACCACATGAGTTTTCACGAGAGGTTAGCCGATGGTATATACGTTCAGTGTTAAAAACACGCCTCTGTTGGATCCTTAGCAGTCTCTTAAAAGTTTTCACGAGAGGTTAACCATGAGAACATTATCTGTGCCGTATACTTACAAAAGAACGACCACACGAGCTTTCACGAGAGGTTAGTCGATGGTCTATTCGTTCAGTGTTAAAACACGTCTCTGCTATTAGACCCCTAGGAGTCTCTAAGAGTTTTCACGAGAGGTTAACCATGAGAACATTAAATATGCTGTATACTTGCAAAATAACGTCACCACAAGAGCTTTCACGAGAGGTTAGCCGATGGTATAATACGTTCAGTGTTAAAAACACGTCCCTGCTGTGTCCCTAGAGCTATCACGAGAGGTTAGCCGTGGATTTAGATGTATGCAGTCTGGAACTGAACTTCAATTGTTCTTTGTAGATGAGTATGAAGCCCGCTTCCGTGGAATACACTACAGTCGAACACGTTCAAGGAGTTGTGTATCACTTGACCGAGTCCGACGCAGCCAGACTCAATGCTGCCAATTTTAATTGATTTATTTATCAGACAACTTCCAGTTGTTTTTCTAAAATTCCAAAATACTTACAATTCTAGATGTTGTATACAATCTAACTTAAATATACTATGTTAATACTTAAATTCTACTACAATACAACTAGAAGGAGGCTGTGATTGTAATGGTATCTATACCACAACCTAAAGTCTTACCTTCAAGTATTGACAATTTACTCAGAGAAGAGGGGGGTGGTACAGTTAGCTACCTTACCTATGGAACAGCACGGCAGTCTGGCCACATGGTGGTCAGGTCACCAATTATAGATAGCAATTAAGAAGCAAAACATTTAAAAGAAGTATGAAACACCTGTAATCTTAGTGGCAGAAACAGTAAATGAAAGTGGAATCAACTGCAGCGGATTACAATGGCTGTTGCCATTAAATCCACTGGCAAAGTCCTTAACAGTTTAATAGTCTCACAAGGGAGCGCATCAAATCAAAACGTTAAGTGACTGAGATATACTACTGTGACATTTATCATGATCATTGCATCACACGGAGATCATTAATGCTACCCAGCCTTAATAAGGAAATGAAAGAATGGATGGAACAAACAGATATTAATTATCTGATTAGCTGGTCGGGCTTCAAGATAAATTCAATGACATCAAACGGTACTGGAACCGAACTGTAACTAGCTCAGATACACAATGGTAGATTGCAGTATTTTTCTGAAGTATGTAATATTATTACTAGTAATCCAATCATACATGAGTGAATCAAGGACTAATATAAACTACCTTTCACTGAGTTTCCTTTTGAAACTTCTGAATAAAAACTTCATTCAAAAAGAAAGCAATCTTAATATATCCATACAAATTTCCTAAAAAATTAGATAATGTTTTGTATTTTATGTATGGGCCTAGTTGCCTGATAATAAAATGGTTATTATTATTTTATTATTATTAATAATCTCTTACAGTTAGGTGCCATAGAAACATGTTCTACTGTCAATAATAAATTTTTATAATTTTCCCCAAAATTAAATGGCACTTTGAGATTAAAAATACAATAAGTATACACACTGAACTAAACTGGTAGATTTAAGGACAGTAGGTATACTCTTTGCCTACAATAGATAATTTATTATAATAAATGCATATTATTTATTACCCATAGGAAAATAAATATCTTAGAGGTATCTCCAGTATATATTTGTATTTACAAATCACGAAGCCAGGTGGCTGTCACCTGAAGTTATTAGTGTCACTTTCTGTCACATATATCTTGACAATATTCTGTGTCTTGCCGATTCAAGTATGTAAAATGTTAGAATGTGTCTACTACTCAAACTGCGTTAAAAAATCTAAGATTTATTATTAATACTGAAAAGTGTGTCCTAGAGCCCAGACAGTGCTGCCAGTATCTAGGTTTTTTGTTAGATTCAGTCCAGTTTGCCATTTCACTTGCTCAGAAAAAGATAGTTTATCTTTTATTCCATAAAAATGAGATGCAATTAATAGAGTTTGCGTAATTATTAGGTATTCTTGTTACAGCATGCCTAACTGTAAAATATGGTGGCCTGAAAAACAATAATGAAAATAACAAGGCCAGAACTAGATTCAAATTAAAATTCAAAATCATTTAGGTATTTGCAAGTTCAACAAAACTAGAATCAAATTCAAAATCATCTATTAGCAAAGGTTATTGGTTGTTTCACATTTCAACAAATCACAATAAGATTAAACAACTTGACTTTGTCTGAGAAATATTCTCTGATGCTTTTCAAACTGGCTGGGGCCTGGTATGTAATGATATCAAAAGCCATGGGATCTGGACTGCTAATGATAGAAAGTTCCGTATAAATTACCTTGAACAGTGTTCAAGCGTTTGTAGGGCTCAAAACATTTGCAAGCAAACTCAGATACTGTGAGGAATTACTTAGAATAGATATCACAATGTCATAGCCTATATCATCATAAGATGGGTGGTACTTGTTTTACTTATCTAAATAGCTTAACTAGACTTTAATTGTAGCAATGGTGAGAGGAAAAACAAAATATATGGGTTTATGCATCTTACATTAGTCCAAAGAAAACACTATGGCAAATGTAGAACCTAGACAACCTAGAATAAAAATTGAATGGAAGTGATGTGATACAGCCCACAACTCATTTGTTGTTAAACTGTGTCAGCCCTGCATTGACCCTGTTTGCAAGCAGCTCCACTATAAGTGTCAGAATGACACATCATGGCTACCTGACCCAGGTACTTACATGATCTGTAGATGCACGGTCTCACACCGATTGCCGCCATATTATTATCAGGAACGCTTTCCTGAGAAGAGGAAGTCTGATCCTTTTAATTAATAGCTTCCAAAACAAGAAAACAATATGAATCTACTCTAAATCAGCAGATTCCCTTCTGTAGGAATCAAGATATTGACCCCTCCTAGGCTCAGTCACCATGGTGATATTATTTTTGACCACTAAGTTTTATTGTGGGATTGTCATATGGCTCACTCAATGCCCTAATGAGTGCGCTGTATAATAATAGTAAACAATTTTTGTAGTTTTAGGCCCCCACATTGGCTCATATGATAGTGTCAAGATTTTGGAGGGGGAGGGGGGGGGGGCCGTGAGAGGGGGGTTCTTATATTTAAATTAAGACCAAAGAACCCTAAGTATGAAATAGTTTGGGACCCCAGTATCGTTGGGTTATCTAATTTATTTCCTAACTAAAACCTTAGTTTACAATAAGTAACAAAAAATTTGTAAGTAACCATTTAGCTCTTTTAACAGCACATAGAATTCAAACCTTGTCACTCATTAGTATTGATAACATTTGATAATGAGGATAACATTTACATAAAGATTCCAGAAATAATTGAAACTTCTTCACCTGGTAGATCTCAACTCAATTTGATATTATCATTTCTTAAAGAGAATGTATCCTAGCCCCTTTTTTCCCTATCTAGATTTTACTAAGAGTAGGTATAAGAAAAGATTGTAAATCATTAATTAGAACTATGAGAAAACCTTTTCATGCCACCTCTACTGCAACCATTAGTAGATGGATGAAACAAAATTTAAGTAGTAGTGGAATAGATATTTCCAAATTCACATAAACAAACATGCCTCTACTTCAACTTAAAAGACCTCTGAAGGAGGTATCAACATTGAAGTCATAAGAAAAGCTGCTGGTTGGAACACAAAATTATCAACCATTAGTAATCCCTGTGCAAGCTAGAGCTTTTGCACAAGCTGTGTGCTCTATACACAGTGGTTGTTACATTTTAATGTCAATGTTAAATGTCTGATTGTAAGTAGATAATTGATGTGTGCCATATTTGATTATTAATGAGACTAGTTGATTCAGGACTGAATAAGAATTCCAGGAACTAATAGCATTTAGAGAATTTTAAATTATGTTAATGTAACTGGAAGACTGGTTTATAGATAGAAATACATTTATAATGAATGAGTAAGTAAAAAACTTAGAATAACATGTTAAGTTACAATGTTCAACTATTATACAATATGCTGAACTTATTACCAACACAACTTTGTTCTTTGAACATCTACACAGTATACAATGAGGACGAGATCACGAAGCATAATTATATAGATCGGACTAACTTACCTAGTGACGTCCGATCCTTAATTATGTGAAGTGATCTCGTCCTCATTGTATCCCAGCCCTTCCCAGATAATCAACCTACTTATGTGTAATGGATTGCCTTATCTAAACCCCCTCTAAAAGTTGTGTTGTGCTGTATGCACTATGCCGGGACTATACGATGCCCGTATCGGTCATCGTGAAGTCCCTTTCTTATGCTTTGAAAGAATGATTGACAGATGTCAGGACAGTGCGCGTCGGCGGACGGACCACAGATAATTTTTTTTTTTTTTTTTAGTATTTTTTCTATGATGAAGGCTTTCATCTTTAAATAATGTGATTGACGAGTGTGTACGAGGTACAAACTACACAGTATACAATGAGGACGAGATCACTTCACATAATTAAGGATCGGACGTCACTAGGTAAGTTAGTCCGATCTATATAATTATTCACTACACGAGAAAACATACAAGCTAAATATACACTACGACACAAAAATAGACTAAACCTACCTGGCGGATCTAAGCTGAAAATGCACTCAACAAGCACTTTAGTAATGTCAGTTAAAATATACAATAAATTACCCGAAGCAATTAAAAATGAACAAAAATTTAATATATTTATAAATAAACTAAAAAAATACCTAATCCATAAATGTTACTATACTATTAATGAATATTTTAATGATAAATTAAATGAATAATTAAAAATGAATAAGTATCAAAAATAATAAATAAAATCAAAGTGGAAGTGGGTAGCAGAAAAACATTTATATTTTACTTTTTCCAATAATAATATACTAATAGCCCTCTTCCTCTATCCTATCTTGCTGTGCCCGACAGGGTCCACAATGATCTAAAAATTATGTATATTTTATAATGTACCTACCACCTACGTTAACATTGTGGAATGCAAATAAATATATTGAGTATTGAGTATTGAGTATTGAGGTCAATACTTTGTTTCTTCTATAAAAATCGAGACCATCATCGAAATATTCACTAGCTACTTATATTTCTTCTTCTTCCTCATATCTTCATCGTATCGATGATTCCAAATTATAGTAATTGCACTTCGTAAATTCACAAACTTATAAAAAAAACCCCAGTTTATTCATGAACATAGACTCTATCCAATATTTCCAATATTTTCGAACTATCAAACAGCTATTCATAATTTTTATAGAAAATAGCTAATCGGCTACACTTTGATTTCAAGACAGGAGAGCATCTTCCCAGAATCAGTCTTTAAAGTTCGACAACCGGTGTTAGTACTTATCTTGTCGTAAATTTATTTATACTGTGGTCGATTTAAGCTCTTACGATTTTAAGGTTCTGAAAACGGGATTTACGTCACATAGTGAGGTTACTAAACTTAGAATGTAGGGCGGCTGCGCGTGAGTGGCTGGATGGTGTTGTGTGGATTAGATGGACTATTGATGGATGAGTTGAGGATGTTTTAATCTGAAGATCATGTTTAACGAGTAGTGATAATGATTTGGAAAAAATATACGTTAGATAAATTAGAGCATTTTCTTAGATTATGTTTTTATTACATAGTGTAATTAATTCTTAAAGTTATGTCTAACGCGGATAAAAAAACTGAGAATCACGCATAAACTATCAAGCGTATTTTTATGAAACGTATTTAATTATTTATCTATTAGATATGTGCTTTAATAGGATACCTTTTGCTTTATGTAGGTATAATAAATCAATATTGCGTATAATTTGGGACAGCGCTCCTCGATGAGCGAGTCCTATAGCAGAGAACACGCAAGCTAGCCACTCAAGGCCATTGGCGTATATCTGCGTCTTAAGAGTGAGAAGAGTTGAAAACTTAACCGAAAGGTAGAACCTAGGAATGAGCGTGAGGAACCAGCTGACGAAATGTCAATATTGTCTGGAGTCGGAAGTAGGTAACACAGCCATAGAAATAATATCTATAATAGAAAGGTTTAGGTATTTAATTATAGGTAAACAACATAGACTTATAAAAAAAGATGGACTCCGCGCCGCGCATATCGAAAGTGAAGCACCGTACCGATCTATGTGTGCGTGATTTGAGTACCTGCGAAGACGCCGCGCCCGCCGTCGCTCGTATCACGTAATGGCGGCCGGTCGGCATACTATGATGTAAATGTGTGCGCGAGGCGTGTTTGTACAAACGGTTCGGCATACTTACTGTGCTTCACTTTCGATATGCGTGGCGCGGAGTCCATCTTTTTTTATAAGTCTATGGTAAACAATCTTGATGTGACTTTTTACACAAACACATATTAAACAAATAAACTACTGCTTAAACTAATGGTTCAATTGATATTAATAATCGTTATTGGTGTATTTACATTGTTTTTTAGTTGCATTTTATTTTTAACTGAGGTTTTAAAATAAAAAAGATAAAAGACACATCAAGATTGTTTACCTTTATTTAACTAGGTACCTAAACCTTTCTAGTATACAGTATTCTATGTTCTATCTTCATACAAACGGGCGAAACGTGAGTCATACATACCTACGCGCCTTGAGTTCGGTATGCACTCGGTAAGCAAACAGTCGCGAATGCGCCGCAGTGGCGAACGGACGTGCGTTGTGATCGTTTTGTAAGCAGTAAGCGTGAGATTTGTGACAAATATTCATTGAAATAAGTACAAAGTACTTACTTAATATGGCAAAGAGCAACTGTAGGCTATATTGTGCTGTTTTTGGTTGCTTGAATTCATCAATAACGCACCCAGAGATAACATTTTTTAAATTGCCTGCAAACTCCGAGAGGTAAGACTATTTTTTTTTTCGTGGTCGGACTGTCGGCCTGTGCAGTGGTGCGTTGGTGTCACAACTATTATTAGTGGTGATAAATGAGCATATTTTACACCTACTAGTACGTAATCTGTTTCTTTTTAGGGTTTCGTACCAAAATGGTAAAAAGGAACCCTTATGGTGCCACTCTGTCTGTACTCTGGGAACCACTGTACAAACGCACCCGGCGATTTTATATACTAGCTATTTTTTTTTGGGTACAATAGACCTTTTTTAGTGTATTATTGAAAACAACAAAGTGCGCAAAATAATAGACGCCGAAAAAAAAAAAATTTACAGTACGAGTACCATTGACCTTGAAATCAAGGTCAATGACCCTGAGGCTTTCATCGTCTAATATACGAGACATTCACCGCCTCACCTAACCCAAATGATTCACCAAAAATAGAGGGGATATGGCGCTCGGCGGCCGCTGCCGCGGCACCGCTCGCTTCGCTCGCTCGCCGTCGCGCGTTAAGGGTCACTGTTCTAACCTAACCTAACCTAACCCAAATGATTCACCAGCAATAGAGGTAATGGTCACTATTCTAACCTAACCCAAATGATTCACCAATGTGAAGTTTCGGACGCGCGGGTGTGATAGTACAGTGGAGCCGTACTCTGTATGTCTGTCACAGCTGGATATCTCAAGAACTACTAATGCTATCAACTTGATATTTGGAACAGTTTTATATTAACATTAACAGCTATTTTGCGAGTAAGAAAGAAATAAAATATACATACTTTTTTTTTTAAAATGTAAAAAAAACATACCGTTCGCCCCCCTTATCTCCGAAGTTTGCATAGAGAAAAATCTGAAATTATTATATGTGATAGAAGTTTATGTAAAGATTACAGGTAAAATAAAACGATGTCTCTAAATACCACACTTTTTCAGAAATCGGAACGGACCCTCGGCCTCGGTGCGCGAGTCCGACTCGCTCTTGACCGGTTTTTTTAATAGGTAGGTAGGTATTTCGCTTTTTCCACCGAGTACAATACCTAGATTAATAAATAAATAAGTGGATAGGCGAAAAAAATACCTGCTTAGCTACTTACCTAGTACGTGGTTTCCTAGGCTAGGCTATTTACTTACTTATGTACTTAGCTACTTAACTTTTTAAGTCAGATTTTGTAGTAGTAGTGAGGTTTTGATTGCTGTAGGTAGCGCACCCACAATGAGGTGGTTGATATTAAGTAACGTTTGCAGCGGTTCGACATCGGATGGGTGACCAAAAAACAATTTATTTCAATTTGCTCCGTGCTGTAGGTAATGGGGACGTTAATAAGCTGAGATGAAAAGAGATATTATAATTACTCGTCAGCTGTTTCATGCATTTTGTTGAAGTTTGTAATGTCGCGGCCACACACAGCGGGATATGACGTTGACTATCGCGATGAAAGTTGAACGTTAAATTATACGTTCAAAACCTACGTTCAACCACAGATTAATGCAGATGGGACACTCCGTAGTTTACGTATGAAGCTACAAGTACGCGGCGGGCCCCGTCCGCGGGGCTAATTCAGTAGGTCAGAAGGTATAACAGTAACGCGATAGAAAGAGAGGCAACTTGTAGTTAAATATATAAGGTAAAATAAGGTAAAATAGGTAATAAGCGTTGTGCGACCTGAATTGCACTTTATTGTGTCGTAACAAGAGTCGCTTTTTATTTAAATGATTTTGCGGAGTGTCCCATCTGTATTAATCTGTGGATCAACGTCCTTCATCTCGATAATCAACGGCATATCCCGTTGTGTGTGGCCGCGACATATTGGAGTTTAGTAACCTTCGGCGACAGCAGTTAATTTTTTTTACCCAGAATAAAGGGAAATATTTTTTTTTTCAGACGCCTTGAATGGCTGCAAGTGATCTGTCGAAATGATTTAGAAAACAAACCTAACTTTGCTGCGTACCGGGTTTGTGAAACACATTTTAATGTGGAGGACATACGACAATCATTAAACCGAAAACTATTAAAAAAGAATGCACTTCCATCATTGATGCTGCCAAGCTTATCAAGTACAGTTCCACGAGGTTCTTGGAAAGAAGACAAAGAAACTCAAACAGCTGTGTCGATTGGAGTTGAAAATTGTATTATACAGACTGAAAATACAGAGAATGAAAGTTATGCTGAAACCTCAACGAGTCTCCCTTGCAACACTCCAAGGAAAAGAAAACTGAAGGCTGAACTCCTCCAAGGCAGAAAGAAAATAAAACTACAGGAAACTGAAAATAAAACACAAAAATCTGAAAAAAATACTTTCCATCGACTTTGCGATAAATTTTTGAATAATAAACTAGCTCTCCTAATAAAAGAACAAAGTAACCTAAAGAAACATGGAAAAGGAAATCGATACGACCAGGACTACATCATTTACTGCTTAAATTTATACTACATCAGCCCACAAGCTTACCGGTTTTTGCAAAGTGCGTTATGTCTTCCCTGTCCTTCAATATTATACAAACATTGTTTCCCACTCACAACTGAAATTAATGAAAGAGCTATGTCTGTTCTTAAAATGAAAGTTGCACAAATGACAGAAGTAGAAAAAAATTGTTCAGTTATGATTGCTGCTATGTCATTAAAAGCAAATCTATTCTATAATATTAAAGACGACAAAATTAACGGATTCCACGAAATTGAAGAATGGCAGTCTCCTGAACCAGCTAAAAATGCGTTAGTAATGATGGTTCGTGGTATCTTTGTAAACTGGAAACAGCCAGTAGCATACGCATTAATCTCAGAATGTCCAAATTATGATGAAATACATAAATGGATTGATAAAGTACTACAAAAGTTATTCGAAATTGGTCTTATCATCCGTATTTTAGTGTCCGACCAAGGGACAGATTTATGGAAAGCTTCCAAAAAAAGGACAGTTTGTATTGAAACACCTTATTTTTTTATTAATAATAGAAAAATATATTATGTCTTTGATGCACCGCATTTAATCAAAAACGTACGAAATAACCTGATGCAATATGATTTTCACTTCGGAAATTCTATAGCGAAATACGATCATATTATACAGTTTTATAATCAAGATATAAAAAAGAGTGTCAGGCTTGCATCTAAAGTTACCAACAGCCATATCAAACCCACAAACTTTGAAAAGATGAAGGTTTGCCTTGCAACACAACTTCTTAGTAAGTCCGTTGCAAATGGCATTTGTACGTATATAGATAATAAAGAAATTGAAGAATCCGGTAGAGGCACTGCTAAATTTTTAATGATAACGAATGATTTGTTCGATTCTTTGAATACCTCTAATTTGAGACACAGTTATGAATATAAAAGAGCGTATACAGGCGATGAATCACAAAAGGCATTTTTCAAAAAGATGATAAGCTTTTTTCAAGAGTTAAAATTAATAAACCCAAAGAATGGTCGTGATCACACATCAAGTGCTAGATTCATTGATGGTTTCCAAATTACTATCACATCGTTAATGCTCTTGTTTGATGACTTGCGGGTGGAAGGATATAATTCTCTTATGACAAGAAGATGCAATCAAGACGCTCTTGAAAATTTATTCGGACAGATACGAACAAAAAATGGCGTGGCTCGAAATCCAACGTGTAGACAGTTTGCATCGGCATTTAAAAACTTATTTTTCAGCAACATCATAAAACCCTCAAAAGGAGGAAATTGTGCAGATGATTTTGGGAAACTTCTTGTTCAAACGACTGCTGAAGAAATTAATAGCTGTGCAATACCTGTACCAACCAACGAAATATCAAATACAGATAATGAAGAATTTTCCAGCGTCCAAATTACTAGTTCTGATTATAATCAGCTAGACATGCCAGAAAAAAATTCGCTTTTTTATATCTGTGAGTATCTTCTTAAGCTTTGTTTGGAAAAACATGATGATTGTCAGGCTTTTAAGTCGTACGTGACGCTCCATGAAAGAAGTCACAATTTCAGCGCAGAGAGTCGGTATTCAAGGTACTGGGACTACATTAAGAGTAATTCACAAAATTTTTTAATAGTACCCAGTGATGATTTCGTGGAATATGTAGAAAAAATGGAGGAAATATTCCGAACGTCATTTAAAACAAAACATATCAATTGTAAAGTAGCTGCAAGTATCTATAACCAAGTGAAAGATATTCCGTTTTCTTCTCCTTGTCCATGTTTCCCAAAAGTATTTTTATCTAAACTTTTTATCCGAATGCGGATTTTTTATACTATTAAATTTAACAATAAGGCTTTTCGTGCGTCTCAGTTGAGGCGCAAATATTTTTCAGTCTCAAATTTATAAAGGTGTTTTTTTTATTAAATCTACTAATCAAAAAACACAACATGTATTTTTATTGAACACTTCCTATTTCATTCACAACGAATTTCATTATTAAAAAAAATATATTTCCAATCACAAAACTAGAAGAGAAACTCAAGTAGGTTGATGAAATTAAAATACTGCTGTAGGCGCCGGCCTATAGCCCTATCGCGTGTTTAAGTACCGCGCGGCTGTAGGATTATTTCTAGAACAGGGCCGAGTCACAATGCTGATTATCTTTTATAGTGTGGTACAGGTAAGCAACTACAATGATAAATTCGACAAAAAAGTTTGTTGAACAGGACTACATGTATAAATTGCTTGGTTTGCTGAGTTTTAAAATTATACAACACGGTGAATAGACCCTCTAACCCCACCCCACGCTCAGCACCCCAGGCCCAGGACCCCACGCCCAGGACCCCACGCTCAGCAGAGCAGTCCGACACGGTATTAGTAACGCAACATAGGACACGCTATTATTGTCATAGTCATGAAGAATTTTAGCTTAGAGGGGTTGAAGTTTAGAGGGCTCGTGGCTAAGTAATAACAGCCGCATGGGTCGATCGATCAGGTTAAGCTACGCCTGCCGCGGTTGGTCCGTGGGTGAGCTAACATCTATACCTACATACCGAGACCCCTCCGTGCCTCGGAAAGGTCCCAGGCTGTTATCGGTAGATCTTTGACAGTCGTTACGGGTCGCCAGAAGCCCGAAAGTCTGTCAACCAGTCTTACCAAGGGGTATCGTATTACCCAGTAACTGGGTTGTGGAGGTCAGATAGGCAGCCGCTCCATGTAAACTACTGGTATTTAGCTGCATCCGGTAAGACTGGAGGCCAACCCCAACATATAGTTTGGAAAAGGCGAGGCAGATGATGATGACATGAGCTCATGCCGCCTGTGATACAGGTTTTAACCTAGTACAGGCACCTAACATTATATTAGCTTTGTAAATTATTTCTAAGATTTTATGTCAATATTTTACCAATTATGAATACTGAATAAACATTCTATTCTATTCTATTCCATTCTATTCTATGAAGAATTTTAGTAAAAAGACAAAAATTACATAAGATTCAGCTTTTGAAGCGGACAAATCCGCGGGCACAGCCATAATCCCACATAATGATATAACTGCCCAGTTAACCCCACTTCCTTCAGACGTCATCGCTGTTTATATATAACTCGCAAATCTGGGTTACCCCACCCAACTGGGTTACTGCGTTGTTTTCACCCATTTTCAAGCGAAATGTTTTTATGTAACCCCCTTTTTTTACGTGTAATAAAATCAATGTGGTGTTACATCAGGGTTTGATGTAATCTTTCAGGATTTCATAATATACGAAATGTGGAGATTTTTATCTTGTTTACGTGTTTTGACGAGGAGCAGATATGTGAAGGAAAAGAGAGTAAGGCCCTTTGTACAATGCGTTTCAACAAAGAATAGGAATGACCTTGCGCCATATTGTGAAGATTTAGCAAAACAGCACCTCGTTTACACATTTGCAAAGTCAGTGACATAATTTAATAAAAACAAATTCCAAAAACAGAACTGAAATGGATAAGGATAACACTACAAAACTTTACAAGCCTCTAGTTTCAGTTGATAGTTAGAGGTCATTGACGTTCCTATTCTTAGTTGAATCGCATTGTACACACACGTTTTTCTTGCCTTGAAAAACTAGGGTTTATTCGCCGTGTGTAGGCACGGTTGTCAGTGTTGTATGGATCACTGTGGAAGCTTGTTGACAGAGACGTTTTTTAAACCGTAAAGAAACCGTGCCGAGTACTTACAAAGGTCCTTAAAGGTGTTCTTTACGGATTCTGTTAGGAGATGATGAAAGTCAGCAAATCATTACTTGTAAAGGTATAGGTACAAGATTTATAACAATATCTAATGGACTAATGGCCGATTACTATAATTTACGGACCGTTATTGGTTAAAATGAAGACTTTGTATCTTTACCAATAATGAAGCAATCAGTCTCATAGCTTTGCATAGCAGACCCTCCCATATGGAAGTAGCTATCACAGGTGATATTGCCCAGTATGGCAATAAAAAATGCTACCAGTGGTAAGCAAAACGATTCGTTTTTGTTTAAAGGAATCGAGCATGAGATGACTTTATTTAAACTGTCAGTTATGGAAAGCTAAGAACATAGTAGGCACTGCTAAAAATGTCTCGCCAAATGAAGGGCGAAAAGAGACACTTGACCCAAATGACAACATTTGGCAGGAGGGTTGATAATTGGAGGTATTCCACTTAGAGCACTGATTTGAACGGCACTTCCTCGAACCGCACCTGAGCACTTCCACTAACGGCACTGAAACAAAATTTTGTAAAGTGCGGTTCGGTGGAACAGTTTATTTATAAGACAAAAGACTGGCGAGACCCATTTTATTCACTTATTCCTAGACATGAAAACCATGAGCTACCAGCTATGAGTTAAGATCATGATATAGGTATCCAACTACCTATTAATTGCCGGAAGAGGTCAAAATCAATCTGCCTAGCCTTTTCTCAACTCTGTTGGGGTCGGTTTCCAGTCTGTCCGGATGTAGCTGAATACCCAGTATTCTACATGGAGCGACTGCCTAACTGACCTCGACAACCAGTTACTGGGTAACATGTACGATACGCCTTAGTAAGACTGGTTGTCAAACTTTATGGCATCTGACTACCCGTAACGACTATCAAAGATCTACGAATGACAGCCGGGACCAACAGCTTAACGGATGGCACCCATCCACGAACTAACCTCGGCAAGCGTAGCTTAACCTTCGATCGACCGGTGTGGTTGTTATTATTTAGCCACGAGCCCCTCAAGAGGAGGAATAGGTCAAAATGTAAGTTCTAAATACGAAGTCCATTATTATACCTACTGTCCTTGAAAACCTCGATTGTCCTACTTTTAACTTCCAAATGTTTGTGTGTTCCACTTTTTATTCGTAACACTTTCGATAACACCAAACATCTGAAGCAACACAATTGGAATTTAATTATCGTATTTCGACATTTATACACCCGTAAATTAAAGTCGACACTTCTCGAGAAGTTAAAAAAACCGGTCAAGAGCGAGTCGGACTCGCGCACCGAGGGTTCCGTTCCGATTTCTGAAAAAGTGTGCTACTTAGAGACATCGTTTTATTTTTCCTGTAATCTTTACATAAACTTCTATCACATAGAATAATTTCAGATTTTTCTCTTTGCAAACTTCGGAGATAAGGGGGGGAACGGTATTTTTTTTTACATTTTTCATCAAATGTCGAAAACTATGCGGCCTAAAAAAAAAAAAAAAAATACTTTGAGAATGTGCAAACAGCGCTCTTTCATATGATACCCCACATGCCCTAGTAGCCCTACTTTAAATTTTTAAGACCCCCTTTCAGTGCCTGTTGCAAAAAAAATATAATTTTTTTATTTCTTTCTTATTTGCAAAATAGTTGGGTAAACGACATCTAAAACTGTTCTAAATTTCAAGTTGATAGCATTAGTAGTTCTTGAGATATCCAGCTGTGACAGACAGACAGACAGACAGACAGACAGACTGAGTCTCACCATAAGGGTTCCTTTTTTACCATTATGGTACGGAACCCTAAAAACATCAATTTCCTATATTTTTTTATTCTTTTTTAGGCCGCACAGTTTTCGACTTTTGATGAAAAATGTAAAAAAAAATACCGTTCCCCCCCCCCTTATCTCCGAAGTTTGCAAAGCGAAAAATCTGAAATTATTCTATGTGATAGAAGTTTATGTAAAGATTTCAGGAAAAATAAAACGATGTCTATAAATAGCACACTTTTTCAGAAATCGGAACGGAACCCTCGGTGCGCGAGTCCGACTCGGTCTTGACCGGTTTTTTTTTTTTTTTCATGAATCAGATACGACTTTCATAGGAAAAGTTCTTTAGTTTGACAAGTAGAACCACCGCCTTGACGGATGCAGATGACTTAATCGCCAGAATATAAAATAAGTACCTAATACTACAACCATGTTTCATAGCAACACATGTATCTACATTGTTGGAGAGATTCCATTAAGCCATTTCACTTGGCCCCCTGACCCAATCACAAGACGTCAATGAAGCCGATCGATCAAAGGCTACGTCAGATACGTCAGCTTTTACTATCGTTGTGTACCGAAACGATAACATGAGCTAACATGGGGGCCATTACTGGACTGTTTATTGACTTTAAAGATGTCAATATAATCGGTGTTGGTAAAGTTTTGCTGCAGAATTATTATGAATGATTTAAACAGTGCAGAATGACATAAACATAACTGGCGAAATAGGGCTTATAGAATACCTATATGATAGAATAGAAGAGAGAGAGAGCTTCTTTTCGTGAGAAGTTCAGTCCTTTTACCTAGTACGGTGAGACAGAATCCTCCCTCTGCAACTGAGGTGACTTTATTGTTAACATTTGACTGACGTGTCTATCAGACGTCAGCTATACTACCCTAATTTGCTTAAATTTTGACGATTTATTATATATATGCATATTTTATATGTTGTAGTGGTTCTTATACTTTCAAAATAAATAAATATCAATAGTAATAAAACAATGCATTGACTAATACGAATCACTTTTAATGAGATCAACATTTTACACATTTGGTGACATACAGGTACAAAATATAATTTAAAAAAAAACTTGATGCTTATTTCATCTTTGAGAAAACATAATTATTTTTAACCGACTTCTAAAAAAGGAGGAGGTTCTCAATTCGGATGTTTGTATTTTTTTTTTTTTTTTTTTTTTTTTTTTTTATGTTTGTTCGCGCATAACTCCGTCGCTTGCCAACCGATTTGAAAAATTATTTTTTTGTTGGAAAGGGTATACTTTCCAAATAGTCCCATTTTTGTCAAAATCCAGTTCTGATGATGGGATCCTGGAGAAATCGAAGGAACTCTTCAAATATTATAGGCACACCTATAGCGATTTGGGTATTTTTTATAGTAGCTCGTGCATTTGCTCTCGGAAAGCACCACTTGGTGAAGTGGAACTGATGATGAAGACCACAGATGGCTACCGGAACTACTCAATGATAAATATTTCACGGGTTGCGATTCGATTACTTTAATTATGGTTGCTAAGCAATTTCCGCTCGTCACACAATGCGTGTGGTGAGTGGTTGTTGAGGAGTTTTCCTGGTTCTTACCAGCAGAACTCCTCAACAATTAACGTCCCAGCATCAGGAAAAGCAATATTTTGTAACATGTGATGAGCAATTGACATTAGACTATTGTAACTTATACAAATTATAAACAGACCCACTAAAAAGCGAGAAATAAAAACTTTTTAACAAAAAAAAAAAACCGACTTCCAAAAATCACTACAAATTGAAAAATAACTTTGATTTCGGAAGTCGGTGGCAAAAAAAAAGAAAGTAAATAAAAAACGAAAGACACCGACTTCCGAAATCAAAGTTATTTTTCAATTTGTAGTGATTTTTGGAAGTCGGTTTTTTTTTTTGTTAAAAAGTTTTTATTAACATTACAATTAAAAGCTATGAAAAAAAAATCAACAATATCCTATGGTAGGTTTAGGCACAAATCACTCTCAAAGTCAACCCTTATTTTATTATCTACAACTTACAGTTTTCACAAATTTGAACCGGGCATTGCAAGCAAATAGCTTTTTTGCAAGCACAGCAGCTGAATCTTGTCTGCCTTTTCAATCTGCCGGGGTATATGCTACATAGTCTTCTTGCTGATGGTCCAGGTTGTGGAGGAGGATGAGTAGGGGGACGCAAATCCTTACCTAAAACCCTTCTGATTGTCAATCGGAGCTCTCTCGGCAGTCTGTCATTATAAACGCGCTCTTTCACGCTTAGAAGTACTAACTCTCTTGCTAAGGATAGTAAGAAGTCTCCTCTCCGCAATTTGGCACCAGGACAGCCTTGGTACAAAGGCATTCACACCAGCTATATCCAACATCCTGTAACATATATGCCATTGGCCAGCGACGTGTCTTTCGAGTGCTATCGAACATTTCTTGTCGAATTCGGATGTGGATTCGACATCTGAAAGTAGTAGAAAAATAATAGACTGAGGTTACGTAGGAGAGACACTATGGCAGTTTACATATTTTACTGAGGTTACGAATGTTGGACACTATGGAACTACAGACGATCTTTATGAGGTAACGTCTATCAGAATCAGGTGTCCTACTCCCTAAGCACGAAGCCCGTAGTTTCGGCCTTCGTTACGGGCGTTTCTTACTCCGTATCACCTACGGATGGATGATTGGTTCGGGGCCCGAACGAAGTATGAATGACAACATGATTTGCCAGTTGTCCCTACTCCCGATGTGTTTTTGCCCGTCCGAAAAATTTAACTTTTACACTTGTTTTGATGGATCGTAATTTCAGACGGACGGATGAACGGACGGACGGAAAGACAGACGGACTTAGGGAGTAGGCCTCCAGATCTTATTACTGTACTTACGTCTAAGGGACACCAAATGCTCGTAGCACCAAATGTGTAGATCGCACGACCGCTCCCGCCTTACTGCCCGATGGCACGGATCAATACAGGAAGGTACCGAGCGAGACAGAGCTTCATCAAGCGATATTGCGAAATGGCAACGAATTTTATGATTGACGGTGTCTGACATACTACCACCTCAGTTGCAGAGGGTTAAAAGGATTAATTGAACATGGGCGATGAGAAAGAGGCAAAGCTGGCTGTGCATTTTAGAACGCGGCCTGCCGGAGGAGTAAAGGCTCTTACAGACAGAGGCGATATCGCGTCGCGACGCGATATTGCGATATTATATCTGTAGAACAATTTCTATGGAATCGCGCGCTACCATACACACAGGAGCGACGCGATACTGGCAGAAATCGTCATGTAACGAAAAAAGCATTATGCCGTCAGTTTCAAGTGTCTAAAGTTTTTGTTGAAACTTGAGACCATACTATCACAGTCTAAAAATCATACAGTCGTCCGACGAAGACGTCTAGACAGGGCAATCGTGCGGGGTGTGAGGGGCGAGACGCGGGTAAGCCGATCCCGAACTGCGAACAAAACGATGTTAGTAGTTCGGGATATGTTATTCAGGGCTAACGCGTGTTTATTTTTTATTTGTTTATTTAAATAAATATATTGTAAAAAAAATGTAAAGGTTATCGCACAGGGCATCCATCTGTTTGGAAATCCTACTTATATTATAATTGTGAAAGTGTTTGTTTGTATGTTCCGTGTCAAGATGGTGGACTTTTTTATTATTCACTAAGGGTGAATTTCGAGATGGTGGACGTAATTTTTTATAATTTGATATGGGTGTCAATTTTGAGTTTAATTGGGGTGCTTGTTACGAAAAAGCCATCCTTTTTTAAATCCAAGATGGCGGACGTAATTTTTTTATAATTTGATATGGGTGTTAATTTTGAGTATAATTGGGGTGCTTGTTACGAAAAAGGCATCCTTTTTGAAATCCAAGATGGCGGATGTCATTTTTTTATAATTTGATATGGGTGTCAATTTTGAGTATAATTGGGGTGCTTGTTACGAAAAAGCCATTCTTTTTGGAATCCAAGATGGCGGACGACGTAATTTTTTTATAATTTGATTTGGGTGTCAATTTTGAGTATAATTGGGGTGCTTGTTACGAAAAGGCATCCTTTTTGGAATCCAAGATGGCGGACGACGTATTTTTTTTATAATTTGATATGGGTGTCAATTTTGAGTATAATTGGGGTGCTTGTTACGAAAAAGCCATCCTTTTTGAAAATAACGCTCATGACAAAAAACTTGAAAATTTTCGCAGTCGCCATGTTGGATTTTCATTTTGACTTCACTATCGGCTTTACCGTCGTCTAAAACCATGGAAACGATACCCATGACGAAAAATTTTAAAATTTTCGCAGCCGCCATCTTGAATTTTGATTTTAACCTCGTTATCGTTATCAGCGATATCAAAAACCATGAGAATGACATCTATGTCGAAAAAAAAGTAAAAAGAAAAATAATAAAATTATTAGAAAAAAAAAACTTAAGAAATAAGCAGGCACTCAAATGTCGTTAATGGAAATAATAATGTTCATCTCAAATAAACAAAGTAATTAATACATAATAACAATTGTTACATAAATAAATAAATAAATAAATAAATAAATAAATTAATTAATATCATTTACAAACTTGGGAGTTGGGACAACCCTTGCTGCTGCGACAATGTCTAGACGTTGTCGGCATTTACCACGACATCAAAGGCGTCGTCCTACTGTATGTTTTTATACTGTGATACTATACAGCTCCATTTACAATAAGGTTATACATTTAAACAAACCTTTTTTACAGTCCGTTCAACCAATTTTGACTTCTATACGGAATAGAAGTCAAAAGGCTTAAGGATGTCATTAAAGGCAAAAAAGTAGTTACAATACCAACTGTTTACTGCAGCTGCCATTTGTCATGCCACCAACGCAATAGAAGTCAAAATCGGTTGAACGGACTGTAAAAAAGGTTTGTTTAAATGTGTAATCTTATTGTAAATGGAGATATCGCTCTGTATTTAATTAATACATAATATACAGCGCAAGGAACTTTGTTCCAACCGGATGTCATGTCCCACGACACCACTCGACTTTTTTTTTTGGGACTTATACATTTAGATGTTTCTACTTATCCATGATGCCTTCAGTCAGCCCTCGAACAACTTCGCAATAACCTAATACATTACAAGTTGCAACACCCAGATACCCCTAATCTATTAATATCCTTATCAAAAACTTGTTCCACTTTTGATTTCAAACTAATTACTAGTTTTATCTGCATATTTCACTATTCGTATCCTTATCAAGTACCTATACGGCGCACTTCTATTCCAGCGATATCCAGATAGTTGAAATCCGCTCGAAACCGGTTTGAACTGGTGATAAACTACCATAAAGAATGTAATTATTTGATAGAACCAATTGAGGATTGGTTATATAAACAAGCTTGGGATAGCGTACTGGTTGATTGAAACTATTGTTCCTGAACAATTTCGAGATTAATTTCTCAGCCAGTGTGGAAACTACACAGTATTCACTATCTGATGCAGCTCACCTACCTATGAAAAAGGCCTTAAAAAACCGGCCAAATGTGTGTAGTCGGCCCACGAATAATAAAGGGTTCCGTAGTTGAAAAGAATTTATCCCAAAAACAAACCTAAAAAAAAAAAAATATGTGATAAAATTACAAATTAATAATTTTTGGGCTTTTTCCTTTACTTCTGCTGTGAGATCTTGCTTCTTGCCAAATTTCATGATTTTAGGTCAACGGGAAGCACCCCAAAGGTTTTGATTTACTTGCGGACTTATAAATTATTCGTAGCTTGCGAGTATCTAAATACTCGTATATCGCTTAAATGGGCCTATTTTTTTATTGCGTTGACTTCAAAGCTTGATTTTTTAGAGCTCCAAGGGACCACAGACCTACCTACGTATTTGATATTAATTTCAACTTGATACCTCCACGCGTTCCTGAGAAAAAGGTCTTGACTCTTGACAGACTGACAGACAGACAGACGGACAACGAAGTGATTCTATAAGGGTTCCGTACCAAAATGGTAAAAAAGGAAGCCTTATGGTGTGACTCAGTCTGTCTGTCTGTCTGTCTGTCACAGCTGGATATCTCAGTAACTACTGATGCTATCAACTTGAAATTTGGAATAGTTTTAGATGAGGTTTACCCAACTATTTTGCAAATAAGAAATAAATAAAAATATTTATATTCAGACTCAAAGGGGGTCCTTAAAATTTAAAGTGGGGCTACTAAGGCATGTGGGGTATCATATGAAAGAACGCTGTTTGCACATTCTCAAACTATTTTTAATTTTTTTTTGGTCGCATAGTTTTCGACTTTTGATGAAAAATGTAAAAAAAAATACCGTTCCCCCCCCCCCCCCTTATCTCCGAAGTTTGCAAAGAGAAAAATCTGAAATTATTCTATGTGATAGAAGTTTATGTAAAGATTACAGAAAAAATAACACGATGTATCTAAGTAGCACACTTTTTCAGAAATCGGAACGGAACCCTCGGTGCGCGAGTGCGACTCGCCCTTGACCGGTTTTTTTTTTGTGGTAGGGGACCCTAAAAACACGGAGACTGTAACCCAGCACCAGAAACGGTGCTGGCCACAACAAACCTCATCATCATTTTCATCATTCTCCTGCCCTTATCCCAATTTATTTGCAGTCGGCGCAACATGTCTTGTTCTTGAATGAGAAGTATTAGTGATCTGCTCGTGGCTAAGTATTATTACTTAGCCACAAGCAGATCACTAATACATAATAGCCACACGGGTCGATTGTTCAGGTTAAGCTACACTTGCCGCGGTCGGTCCGTGGATGGGTGCAATGGCCATCTTTAGATACCGAGACCACTCCGTGCCTCGCAAAGCACGTTAAGCCGTTGGTCCTGGCTGTCATTCTTGGATCTTTGACAGTCGCTACGGGTCGTCACAAGCCGGGTCGTGATAAGTAGTTTTACCAAGGGGTATCGTATTACCCAGTAACTGGGTTCTGTCGCTCCATGTAAAATAATGGTATTCAGCTGCATCCGGTTAGACTGGAAGAAAATTAAACTTTATCTCAATTGGATAAAGTTCTTGTCAGAATGACAGTTGTCGTGTACAGTCTTCATTGAACAATCCTTGTGTCGTTGAGTTAATCATCACAGTTATTTCATTTTCATAGTTTCATTTTTATTATTTTGAACAGCCTGTTCGTCCCGGTATTATTGACGCTGACAGAACTTATTATTTTGAACAGCCTGTTCGTCCCGGTATTATTGACGCTGACAGAACTTATTATTTTGAACAGCCTGTTCGTCCCTGTATTATTGACGCTGACAGAACTTATTATTTTGAACAGCCTGTTCGTCCCTGTATTATTGACGCTGACACAACTTATTATTTTGAACAGCCTGTTCGTCCCGGTATTATTGACGCTGACAGAACTTATTATTTTGAACAGCCTGTTCGTCCCTGTATTATTGACGCTGACAGAACTTATTATTTTGAACAGCCTGTTCGTCGCGGTATTATTGACGCTGACAGAACTTATTATTTTGAACAGCCTGTTCGTCGCGGTATTATTGACGCTGACAGAACTTATTATTTTGAACAGCCTGTTCGGCCCGGTATTATTGACGCTGACAGAACTTATTATTTTGAACAGCCTGTTCGTCCCGGTATTATTGACGCTGACAGAACTTATTATTTTGAACAGCCTGTTCGTCCCGGTATTATTGACGCTGACAGAACTTATTCATACACTTTCGTGTGACGTAGGCACACGAGAGGAGGCGTGACTGCGGTCAACGGAGTTGTTTTCCAGCTCTGAAAGTGAAAGGAAAATGCAATGGGATATTATTAGCTATTTATCTACGTATTGATAACCTTGCGGTCAACCCGCCAGCGACGGAGACGTGGAACTAAATCACGTCATGGTAAATACGCAGTTGAATTTGAACGTAAATGTTTTTTTTTTAATTGGCATTGGATTAGTGTTGGGTCCGCATGGTCTTGCTCAATTTCAAGCTCTTTATCAATGCAGTACCTACATATATTTATAAAGTAGAACAGAATTCTGGATATGAAGCAGTAGCTTGGAATATCCGGAATTTTACTGAACAAAATACATAATTACAATATACCTACGGGGTGAATTTTTCAAGTGGGCGTGGATGGCTAAATCCGAAACTATGAGGAATAGCGAAAAGTAGGTACTCAAAGAAGTCTCGGGCTCGATTTTGATGAAAACTAAAACTGCGTCATTGGATTTTTCAAAAATCTATATTTCTCTTTCTTATGATACCCCCCCCCCCCCTTGTAGCCCAACTTCAAATTAAGACCCCTATAGCAAAAAAAAAAAAATTTCTTTCTTTGTTGCAAAATAGTTGGGCAATTTCATCTAAAACTGTTCCAAATTTCAAGTTGAAAGCATTAGTAGTTGACTTGAGGTATCCAGCTGTGACAGACGGACAGACAGACTGAGTCACACCATAAGGGTTCCTTTTTAACATTTTGGTACGGAACCCTAAAAAGTCAGAAAGAACGCTAACCAAAAACGAGGTAATAGCGCGGGCTGGAAATGTGGCTCTTATTTTTAATAGATTGTGGTGTCTTACGACTTCCATGTGCGATAAGAGACTTCCTAAAATCTTCGAGACTGACATTCTAGGAAGTTGGCCAAAGTTCATTGTTTCATAGAGAACGTTAAGTACTATCCGCACATTACATTGGGTATCAGCTCTGGCCCTCCCACA
Source organism: Cosmia trapezina (assembly GCA_905163495.3). Classification (NCBI taxonomy): domain Eukaryota; kingdom Metazoa; phylum Arthropoda; class Insecta; order Lepidoptera; family Noctuidae; genus Cosmia; species Cosmia trapezina. The sequence continues at coordinate 20,002,298 of LR991027.1, forward strand.
TTCAGTGGTGAGTAAGACAAGGTGTTGACGTATTACGGACAGGGATAGTTAACATTTTGACATAACAGTCTTTTCCTTTTGATAGCGGCTGTCGTAACTTTCTAAATTGTCAAAATTTGCATTAATAATGTGTGGAAACTGTTTTGGATTATGTATTGCTATTTTGTACCGTTTTCTTATTATATTGTATCTGTTTGTTTCCCAAATAAAATAAAATAAAAACGAAATAAAATAGACAGCGTAGCTACATGTAATATTGGCAAAAGTAGGTAAACAAAGAAGTTAGGTTATGGTTCCTTTAACTTAAGTACAGGCGCCAGCACACCAAGCTACTACAATCTGTCAAATTTCTTTAATTGATTTTCACCTTTATAGTTAAAGCATTAGGTTCAAGGTTGATTGGGAAAATTTGACAGTTTCGGGTGGCTTGACCTGCTGGCGTCCAGACTAGGCAGATAATTTCATACAAATTCTGTTCCATTTTTGAATTTTTTCGGTAAGTAGTGTCTATTCTGACATCGTGAAATAGGGCCTAATTCTGATAAGTTGGTACAATTACATTTTTATCGAATTGACGGAAATCTGGTTACCTACCTACTTACATAATATTAGGTCGAAGCAAAGTGTGCCCCAATATATTCATATCCACGTTGTTCTTAGAGGGATTTGACATTTGACCTTATTTAGGCTCATGGGGAAAAGGATGTTCCTGATCAATTATTGGGAAAAGTGGAAGGACATAATTTACTATCTACATAGATAGTCTTTACTTTGGTACTAAACAGAGTTTAAAGTCACAAAAGTGACGGAGAGCTAGGGCATCAAACGATCAATCATTTTAAAGTTCTCATTGACTGACTCTCTCATTAATCGACTTCCAAAAAGGAGGAGGTTATCTCATATATGTTAGCTATCAAATCACCTCACTTATACTATAGTTAGGGTTCCGTACCAAAATGGTAAAAAACGAACCCTTATGGTGTTTCACTCAGTCTGTCTGTCTGTCTGTCACAGCTGGATATCTCAAGAACTACTAATGCTATCAACTTGAAATTTGGAACAGTTTTAGATGACGTTTACCCAACTATTTTGCAAATAAGAAAATAATAAAAATATTTATATTTTTTTGCAACAGGAGTCCCTGTTGCAAAAAAGGGGGTCTTAAAAATTCAAAGTGGGGCTACTAGAGCATGTGGGGTATCATATGAAAGAACGCTCTTTGCACATTCTCAAACATTTTTTTTCATTTTTTTAGGGCGCATAGTTTTCGACTTTTTATGAAAAATGTAAAAAAAAATATACCGTTCCCCCCCCCTTATCTCCGAAGTTTGCAATGAGAAAAATCTGAAATTATTCCATGTGATAGAAGTTTATGTAAAGATTACAGGAAAAATAAAACGATGTCTCTAAATAGCACACTTTTTCAGAAATCGGAACGGAACCCACGGTGCGCGAGTCCGACTCGCTTTTGACCGGTTTTTTGTCTGTCTGACATTATAGTCATGTTATGTTATGTCATTTTAGTCTAGCAAATTAAAAATCAGAGTATAGACTCTTGGTTGGCAAACCCTGTCATAGTATGTGTAATTTACTAACGATCCACGTGATACAAAGACGTGGTTTCTAGTAAAAAATACCTCAAATCTGTTGTGTACAAAAACTGTAGTCACGTGAATCTGAGAAAATATACGCATTAGTGAGTGTCTTGTTTATTATCTTAATGTGTTCCTGTATTAAGTATTTTTTACATCTATTTTAGTGTTAATGGTATCTTGTGAAATTTGAATAAAAAGTGTAAACCTAGTGTGTTTTGGCAGGTGTTAGAATTTTATATTATTGTACTGAAATTGATATTGTTGATATTTTTGGCTTTGTTTATACGTTTTTTTTAATTTTCTCGTATCGTTTTTATTATGAAAGTTTGAAACGCTGACTGCTCAGTTCTAAAAGACAAAATCTGCCTAGCCTTTTCCCTACTAAGTTGGGGTCAGCTACCAGTCTAACAGGATGCAGCTGAATACCAGTATTTTACATGGAGCGACTGCCTATCTGACCTCCACAACCCAGTTACTGGGTAATACGATACCGCTTGGTAAGACTGGTTGTCAGACTTTCGGGCTTCTGACGACCCGTAACAACAGCCGGGACCAACGGCTTAACGTGCTTTCCGACGCACGGAGGAATCTCGGTATGTAATGGTGACCTGATGGATCGACCCGTGCTGCTGTTATTACTTAGCCACGAGCTCCTCATAAGGAGTTAATGTATTTTAGGACCAAGCCAGCGTCATTGCGATGCAACAACGTAACGCAACGAAGCAGTGAGGCTTCGCTTTTAAAACGAGTACCTACCTAGTGCCGCCAACTAGCGCCGCCATTGAGAAAAAAATCATAAGTCTAACTAAGGAACATTTTGAAATCCTATGCTCACATTTTTAGTCAAAAACGGCCGTTTACCTCCTAGGTTTGAAGTCTTAGCAGTTAGCTTGGCGTTAACTGCTAAGACTTCAAACCTTTTTTGATTTTTTTGATACAAAAAATTCTACCTCATTCAAAATTCTACCAAAAAAAGTGGAGGTCTTTTCGGAATTAAATTATATAGCTATCGAGGAAAGTTAACCCAATTGTGTTTTCCTTCAGTCAGAGTAAATCAAATAGTCAATAAACATATATATCCCAAAATGAAATCCATACATGCTGAAAAAGTGACATAAATGGTTACGAAAAATCCCCCAATTTATTCAACATCCAATGATAATTTACTTACCTATTGAATGTCACTAATCTGTCATTCACTCCCCAATTCGTAAACGAAGCACGATTGTACATAATTGTAAATGTATGTACATCCTTGTCATTAGGATATGAGTTACAATAGGAAGAATGTTTAATATCTCAACACAACACATTATATGTTTAAGTCATAATGCGACCCGATATCCGGATGCAGACTGTTAGGAGTTGAACACACTGTGTAATTTAAAAATATAGAAAAATAAAATATTTATTTTTCTTATGAAAATGCCTTTCTGGAGTTACTTAAAGGCACTTTCAGTGGCTTGAGTGGACATTGCACGCCTTTCCGTAACAATAAAGGCAAAATTAAACTTTTGCTCTGCAATTTATGCTTAAATGGGATACAAATATTCTAAAACAAAGTGGTTGATAAGAAACTCAGGTAATAAATAAGAAGTTAGGTACAAATATTATTTTAACTTGAATGAGTACTTAATCAATATTTTGTAACAATATTTTAATTTAAAAGAGTGTCCATGGAGTTTCTTGCCCGTTCTTCTTCATACGCTTTGGAATGGGCTATGTTGTATATCTCTTCCAATAGTTTGAGAACTCCTCTAATCCAGAGACAGAAAAAAATATTTTTTTTAATGTTGCTGTGCCCGCTTGCTAGTGAATTGCTAGTGAATTTAGGTCTTCTGCAGACAGAAAATAAAAGAAGGTCAACAAAGATTAAACATGAGCGTTGTGTTCAAGCCCTTATTTAAGGAAATGTTGTACAAATGTGCAGCACAATGTGCTCGGAATAGTTTATCTTTCGTGTGTCCTCGGCTTATGATAATTGCTCGCTATATAGACCCACGTACAGGAACGAACTTTAGTTATTTAGAAAATTAAATAATTGTAACTCTACGTACTTACCTTTTGTTAAAAGCAGTCACTTTTCGTTGAATATAAATTAGAAGACAATGTTATTTCCTTGCGTCGTAGACGGAAATTCCTTGTTTTTACTTGGTAGAAACGTAAAAAGAGCACAGCAGTTTACTTATAACACAGGTCCTGAAAGATTAGAAGTTTTCTTCTAACTGGAACTTCTGTTGGTCGGAGGATCCTCCCTTTTTAGGGTTCCGTACCTCAAAAAGAAAAAACGGAACCCGGTCTGTCACAGCCAATTTGCTCCGAATCTAATGGACCGATTAAGTTGAAATTTGGTAAAGATATGAAATTCTGTGACCCAAACACGGACGGGTAAAGCAACGGGTAAAGTAAATAAATGAAGTTTGAGTTTTTAAAAAACTACGAATAGTGCATAGCTAGCTTTTGACATTTGTTTTTAGTAAATAAATACATAGGCACGCAATAATAATTTTATGTTTGTGCCAAATGCAAAAATCCGATAAGTTTAAGCAACGAACTCCGTCTCTGCATTCAGACATGACAATAGTGTTCTAAATATGAAATACAGTTTAAAAATAGTTGTCATTGGCTGATAGCACGTACCTACAAGCCAAAAATAGATGATCACAATAACATTTAATGTTTTATTTGACTACGAGGAAATACAAATGGTTAATATTGTATGCAATGCATGCTCTTTGAACATTAATTTAAAACAGGCAAAAAGAATTAGGAAATATGGAAATAGATAATCATGAAAATATTGGTGTTTTTAGGGTTCCGTACCTCAAAAGGAAAAACGGAACCCTTATAGGATCACTCGTGTGTCTGTCTGTCTGTCACAGCCAATTTGCTCCGAATCTAATGGACCGATTAAGTTGAAATTTGGTACACATATGGATTTCTGTAACCCAAACACGTATGGCTAAAGAAAATATATGAATTTTGAATATGGGGGTCACTTTTAGGGGCAAATAAGAAAATTAAAAAAAAAGTTTCTCAAACTGTACCGTGTGATATATCAAATGAAAGGGCTTACTATGAGGGTCTCAAATATTTTTTTTTTATAATTTTAAAATAAATAGTTTCAAAGTTATTTAAGAAAATAGACGAAAATTGACCATTCCCCCCTTATCTCCGAAACTACTAAGCCTAAAATTTTGAAAAAAATACAGAAAATAGTTCTATACCTTTAGATTACAGGAAAACCTATAAGAAGTTTGTGGTCTTATAATAACATGGTAAATCACTCAATATTGTGAGTGCCAACTTACATTTACAGTTGGAATGTATGGGAGAACATGTATTTCAACTATAATGTTAAGTTTGTTCTTGGGATAATTTCATCCCAACTACGGAACCATTCATTGTGCGTAGTCTGTGACTCGGAAAGCACGTTAAGCCGTTGGTCCCGGCTGTCATTCCTGGATCTTTGACAGTCGTTACAGGTCGTCAGAATCCCGAAAATCTGACAACCAGTATTACCCAGATGTATCGTATTACTCAGTAACTGGGTTGTGGAGGTCGGATAGGCAGTCGATCCATGTAAAATACTGGTATTCTGCTGCATCTGGTTAGAATGGAAGCTGACTCTAACAAAGTTGGTAATCTGCTATTTGTGGTTTTTTTATTTCGTTGCATTTATAACGAGTCAAAAGTTTAAATAAAATCTAAAAATCTACCTTTAGGCCTAGGTTTATAGAAAACACATTGAAAAAATCTAAAGATAATGCTCGCGGGCATTTTGATAAATTGTTTCTTGATAATCTAGGTAAATGCAATGCAATTTTATCGGTCATTGTAAAAGATATACGTGATCACGACAAAAATAACGTCATTGTGCAAAAATAATAAATGTAGGTAACAAGGTACCTAGCTGTTAATAACGTAATCAATCGGCCTAATCTTTTCCCAACTAAGTATATTGATAGGGTTGGCTTCCAGTCTAACCAGATGCAGCTGAATACGTAGTATTAAGTATTTTATATGGAGTGACTGCCTATCTGAACTCCACAAACCAGTTACTGGAGAACACGATAACCCTTGGTAAGTCTCATTGTCAGACCCGTGACGACTGTCAAAGATCCACGAATAACAGCCGGGACCAACGGCTTATCGTGCTTTCCGCGGCATGGAGGGGTCTCGATTCTCGATATTATGGTCACCCATCCATGAATCGACCGCGACAAGTGTAGCTTAACCTTCGATCGACCCGAGCTGCTATTATTATTTAGCCACAAGCCCCTAGCAAACTATTAATAACTGAAACAATAATAATTCAATTATCACGCCATTCAGTGTGGTTTATGAATGACTCAGATATAAGTATTACGTATGCCTCTTAATAAGTATATCACCTGACTAAAAGATAATTTAATTTAAAACCCTATATTTGATATATAGGGTTTTAAATTAAATTATCTTTTAGTCAGGTGATATACTTGTAACATTGTTATTACGAATTTATAACACTAATGATATCTATTATTATCTAGAATGTATCGCTACGTGTCGATAAAATGACAAACAAAGAATTTCGCATTAAAACGTAAACGATGTAAATGATAAATTGATAACTAATGCATTTAGGGCCTATTTCACGATGTCCGAATAGCCACTACTCGCCGAATAAATTCATAAATGGAACAGAATTTGGTGCAATAGGCCTTAACGAGTCAATCTGCCTAGCCTTTTCCCAATAGGGGTCGGCTTCCAATCTAACCGGCTGCAGCTGATTACCAGTATTTTACATGGAGCGACAGCCTATCTGACTTCCATAAGCAGCAGTTACCTACTGGGTAACACGATATCCCTTAGTAAGTCTGATGGTTGTCAGACTTTCGAGCTACTGACGACCCGTAACGACTGTCAAAGATCCACAAATGACAGCCGGGACCAACGGCATAACGTGCTTTCCGAGGCACGGAGGAGTCTCGGTATGTAATGGATGGTCACCCATCCGCGAACCAACCACGGCAAGCATACCTTACCATACCTTCCATCGCCGTGCGGCTGTTATCATTTAGCAACGAGCTCCCTGTTTGTGTTTTAAAATTTAAAACACGATTTTTTTTTTCATTCCTGAGACAAAAACTTTTTCAATTTCATTCGCGAGTCCCGTACTGGCTGGCTGCATTGTTTTAAAGTTAATTTCCCTTTATGAATGTTTTTGTTTTTATTATTTTTTCATGGCTTTGAAGTCATTATTATTTTTCAACTGAAAGTAAAGTTATTGCTTTCCATTTTCAAATAATGTTTATTGTTTTTTATTTAACTTTTTAATCACACTTCTAGTGACCAGAGGGCTGGCTCGTTTTTAGGCCAAAGAATTAGCATTGCCATTGAACGTAGCAATACTGCCAGTCTTCTGGGCACGTTTCCGGATAACAGCGATGCGGACGAGTACTTCGTGGGCACGTTTCCGGATAACAGCGATGCGGACGAGTACTTCGACGTCTATTAAGTGTCCTTTTGTTTTTGTATTCAATTATTTGTTTAGTTAAGTAGTTTGTTAGTACAGTCATTTAATTTAGTAGGTATATTGTAAATAGTTAGCTGTGTTATACAGGGCCCCAAGTCTGCTATTTTTTAGAAATTCGTCATTCCAACACGATCCCATTGTCACTGCATTGTCATTTTGATAAAAGTTCGTAATCTGCTAAATTCATAATTTCTTACAATGGAGTGTCAGTAGTTGACCATTGGAAAGTCATAATGACGTCATTTTGACGCCATTATATTAGTAGATTACCAAACTTGTCAAAATCAACAATTATGAAATCAATGATAGACCATTCTGACACTATTGTAATAGCAGACTTGAGGCCCAGGGTGTCTGTACCAGGGGGTCTACTCTCTAAGCACGAAGTCCGTAGTTTCGGTCTTTGTTACGGTCGTGTCCTACTCCGTATCACCTACGGACGGGTGATTGGTTCGGGGCCCGAACGAAGTATGAATGACAACACGATTTTACAGTTGTCCCTACTCCCGATGTGTTTTTGCCCGTCCGTAAAATTTAACTTTTACACTTGTTTTGATGGATCGTTATGTCAGACGGACGGAGTGACGGACGGACGGAGGGACGGACGCAGTTAGGGAGTAGACCCCCTGGTGTCGCGAAAATTAAAGGTGTAGTACAGATCATTAAACTGAACAACTTTCTCCCGGAGACCAACATCGTAATCGTGAAAAAAAAATCTGTCGTCCCATAAAAAACTTCAATTACTACTCGACCTAATTGTATATACTTACATAGCATTTTCATGTATAAGATACCTATAAAGTTTGAAATAACTTTTTAACACTTTAGATACCAGACAATAGACACAATAGAAAATTAAATCACAAATGTTGATTTTTTTATTTATTTACTTTTTATTGTTGCTATTTTAATATGCTGTTATTATTTTGTGTGCCTCCTTAATTTAGTCTGTGCTAAATAAATGTATTTTCTTTCTTTCTTTCTTTAAATGTTCGCCTATAACCTGTTAATGAAAATCCTTGCTGCCATGTTGAAATTATTGCGTTTTTGTGTTTTAAAACTATACCTTTATAGTTAAATTTTTTACATACATTGAATAAAGAAGAATAGGTCGTTTGTAAAGTATTTCGCTCAGATTGTTTAGCTAATTAAAATTGTGTGTGAGCCTAGTTAACTGCTTGCTTCAGGAATAAACCCTTTATTATTTTTCCGAACATTGACCTCGATTTTTATCCGACTGCGCGACGCAAAGGAGGGTAATCACTGAAGTAATTTCTTTAATTTTCATGACTTTTGAACTATTTTTGACCTCAGACTAAATGAAAAACCAAGACATAGCGCTGCGAACAATACAGTGAAGCATGCTAAAAACTACACCTCGCTATGTGCATACACGCTCACACGCACACATTTACACCAAAAGACAAGACCGGTCAAGACGAGTCGGACTCGCGCACCGAGGGTTCCGTTCTGATTTCTGAAAAAGTGTGCTAGTTAGACACATCGCTTTATTTTACCTATAATATTTACATAAACTTCTATCACCTAGAATAATTTCAGATTTTTTTGTATGCAAACTTCGGAGATAACGATACGGGGGTAAAGATATTTTTTTACATTTTCATCAAAAGTCGAAAACTATGGGGCCTAAAAAAAATAAAAAAAAGTTTGAGAATGTGCAAAAAGCGCGCTTTAATTATGATAGTTTGAATTTTTAAGACCCACTTTCAGTCCCTGATTGCAAAAAAAGGTTTCACTTTTACCATTTTGGTACGGAACCCTAATGCCTTAATTAGGGTCCTTCAAACAGACGGAGGCGGTAGGAGCTAGGAGCCTTTAAGTTGAATTTAAGAAAGTTAATTTTGTATTTGTTTCTTAAACAATTTTGTTCAGTGGTGGCACTATTGATTGATAAAAAAAAAAATCCTTAGGTACTGTATGCTGAAAAAAAAACATCATTAGGCTTTAAATTCGGCCAGTGACACTATCTCACCGCACCTTTAGTTTCCAAGTAACAAACTCGCCATAAAATAAAAAAACAAAAATATTCTTCGAATTAGTTACACCTCGGTCCCAAAGCATTCATTACCTTCATTTCTGAGTAAAGAACGAACTAATGAATGAATTGTCGCACCTATCAATTAGCGAATGAATAATTTACACAGTAACTGCGTATATTTAGGCAGACATGTCTATTATATTGCCTTGACCTAGTTTGATAAAGCGTTATGATGCGTAGAACGAATGTGGAAATGTATGGAGTTTAAAATTCTATTAGTTTTTTGTTTTTGGAACGAAGTTCCTTATCGCGCGTTATGAAAGGGGGCTAGACGGAAAAAAGTCTCACGAAAAGTTGTCACGACACTTTTTGCTATAGGTAGCTATTGTAAGCCGTGCGGCGTGCGCATGTTTCTCTGTCTCTCTCTCTCTTTCTCTTATAGAAAGCAAGCCAGATATTTTAATTTCTATTTCGCATTGAACAGTGTGGTGTCGCGATGATGATGATGATGATGGTGAGGATGATGATTATGATGATGATGATGATGATGGTGATGGTGATGATGATGATGATGATGATGATGATGATGGTGATGATGATGATGATGGTGATGATGATGATGATGGTGATGATGATGATGATGATGATGATGATGATCATGATGATGATGATGATGATGATGATGATGATGATGATGATGATGATGATGATGATGATGATAAGTATAAAAATAAACTTTTGTTACAATTCCTTCACTAATTAATCGAAAGGAACTTCGTTCCATCCGGGTGTCCCTTGACACCTCTCAAGTTTTTTGTTTTTTTTGGTAGGTTAGATTTGAACACGTGCATTTTAGTATTCGGCATGTCCTGTAAGTATTGTTATATTTTTAGGCCTTGAACGATAGATGTGACCACCTGCATAAAACGCTCTTTGATTAAAATATTTAAGAGGTCGTATACCGAGTTCCCTTATTTCCGTGATTTTACAGACGTAATTTTACACTTAAAATACTATACAGGGTGATTGGAAGATGGGTGCAAAGCTTTAAGGCGAAGATAGTACAGACAAATTAGAACCATTTAAGCCATGGTTGTCTTGGACGCGAAGTCTTACCATTTTTTAACCTAATTTTTATAATTTGTATCGAAAGTTCCCAAATTTTTAACTAAACTGCTTATTTATGGCCAAATTGAATGATAAATGAACTTATTTTTATTTTATTTAAACAAAGTAATGTGCAAACAATCTAGCAAAAAATGATTTAGGCCTTTAATTAGTCTCCCTAAAATTTTAAATTTCTCCCTCAAATTGGTTTGTAGGTCCTAATTTCAATAATTTGTAAGATATCAACGTAAATAATACCTCAAAAGAAATTGCGCTTATCAAGCATGTTTTCAAAAAGGTTTGAACAAAAAAAGCACCCTCCTTTTTTTTTTAAATAAGGTTTACAAAAAGTATAAATTATGAATTTTTTATGAACTATAAAAAATGTCTAACGACACAGAGGCCTAAAACATGTTTTGCTAGATTGCTTACACATTAAATTAATAAAATAAAATAAAAATAAATTCATTTATCATTCAATTTGGCCATGAATAAGCAGTTTAGTTAAAATTTTGGGAGTTTTTGAAAAAAATTAGGTTAAAAAAAATGGTAAGACTTCGTCTAAGACAACCATGGCTTAAATGGTTCTAATTTGTCTGTACTATCTTCGCCTTAAAGCTTTGCACCCATTTTCCAATCACCCTGTATAGTATTTTAAGTGTAAAATTACGTCTGTAAAATCACGCAAATCAGGGAAATCTATACGGCCTCTTAAATGTTTTAATCAAAAAGCGTTATAGGCAGGTGGTCACATCTATCGTTCAAGGCCTAAAAATATAACAATACTTCTAGGCCATGCCGGTTCTAAATTGTCTGTACTATCTTCGCCTTAAAGCTTTGCACTCATCTTCCAATCACCCTGTATTTTTTGAATGCACAACATGAAAGATCATTTCAATTATAATCTAATGTAACTATGAGCTACTTTTTTTGAATGCCAAATGGTTTTAATTTGTCGCATCTTTTTTTCAGGAAATGGATTGATTTTGAACTGTAGTTTATTGCTGTTGTTTTAATTTTATGAACTAGAGTTCTAAGTAGCCGAAATAAAAAGCAATTCTTTGCCAATTTTCTATAAAATTTTTGAGTGAAAAAATATATACTTAACTTAGTCAAAAGTTAAATATTTTTTTACTCTAAAATTTTATATGAAAGTGGTAAAAAGTGATTCATACATTGTATAAACAACTTTTACAAGAATACAATGTAATTTTTTCATACCCTTTAGACGTCAAAAAGCCTACTCAGCAAACCTACTCAGCAATTTTACTATTTATCTTCAGTCAAACAATCAAATCACAATACGTGTAGGTACTGTTCGTTATTGAGGAGTACCATTTTCGAAGGTTTTTATCAAATATTCACCAAATTTAAAAGAGGCACCCTTGGAAGAAACCTCCATTCAAAAAATCGAAGAATCGTTAAAATCAATTAATAATTGGCGAAGATATTATAGCTGAACATACGTAATTACAAAAAAAAAACATTCAGTCGAATTGATAACCTCCTCCGGGTGAAGTTCTATTGTGATTGTGTTACTAATGCGCTGTTCTATCTTGATATAGATTACCAGGATCGCAATGATGGCCCAAAAAGATTGGCACACTAAACGTAATCTTATGCCCCACTGTAGTGACTGCTACTTACTTGCCGAGAGAGACCTTCATGATAGAACATGATACGATAGACTGAGAATATCTGAAGGCCTTCACGAGTGACGATATTTAATTACACATACGTTGGGACACTTTTACTATGGGACCAAACCTGAAATCGTGAAAAAATAATCAGCTGCTCCCTACATTTTAACGAGTTTGATGTACAGACGCACATCAAGCTACTACAAGCTGTCAAATTTATTTAATAGATTTTCATCTTTACCGCTAAAACATTAGGTTCAATGTTGATTGGGAAAATTTGACAGTTTCAGGTGGCTTGACCTGCTGGCGTCTGTACGCACGGCTACAGATATTACACGACAGACAAGCTATACATTTCCAGTATAAGCTGATCTCGCATTATATAGGATTTCTTTACAATGAGAGGTCAGTGTAAACTGGAAATGTATAGCTTGATGTGTAGCCGTGTGTACTTAGATAAATGTAGTAAACAGCCGATTTTTTTTTTCGCGATTTTAGGTTTGGTCCCATAATAAAAGTTGTTCATAATGATTAGTAATTAAGATCGAGGAAGATAACATTAAAATGTAGGTAAAGAAGAAGAAAGAAAGAAAGAAAAAATGTTTATTTGCGGTAAACATGACACAAATTACAATAAAATAAAATAACTATTTAAATACAATATGGGGGAAAATATGCGTCATATCTGCTTGTTAAGCAGCTGTCTATTACACCTACATTTTAGAAAACAGATTTTTCTAATACAGATGGATGTTGTTCTACCGTGAATACATACTCACGCCTTCTTCTTATAGGGATAGGCAGAAACTACAGACAGAACGCCACCTGCTACGATGCATACATATTCCTTTTGCTTCGTTTACGTTCATACATCTGGGCCCCAAGTCTGCTATTTTTTACATTCCAACACGATCCCATTGTCACTGCATACCTAGTCATTTTGCTAAAAGTTCGTAATCTGCTAAATTCATAATTTCATACAATGGAGTGTCAGTGTTTGACCATTGGAAAGTCATAATGACGCCATTATGACGCCATTATATTAGTAGATTACCAAACTTGTCAAAATCAACAATTATGAAATCAATGAGAGACCATTCTGACACTATTGTAATAGCAGACTTGAGGCCCTGAGGACCAATTCTCGTACCTGAAAACGTTCAAATTCTAGTCGCAATCTCAAGCCAGCGACAATCAACTGTCAAAAATGTAGGTAAACGCTAAACAATTTTTGACATATTGAGACTGAGACGAGCTTGCGAACGTTGTTAAAAATACGGGAATTGCCCCTCAGGTCATACACGCCGGTTGCGAGTACCTACTACGCACCTGACCTTTCTGAAAAACATCACCGATAAGGTCACTACAAGTCTTCCTAGGGCGTCCCGCCCAGCGTTTCCACTCACACTGCCTTGTAAATACCTTTTGTTAGTCGCCTTTCATTACCCTCAACATGACCCAATCATAAGCAACTCTTTTTTTTTTTGTGGATGGGAAATCATCAAATAACTTCTCCCGCTCTAGGTGGAGCGGAAGGGCGTGTCAGACTTTTACTGAATAAAACCCACCCGTGTTCCTTCAGTTGCCTATGCCAGGGCCACGGTACCTTTTTCAAACAACCCGCGACAACCATAAGCGACTCTTTTAATCATATTTTTACCGTGAATGTTGTGCTTTATTCCATTTAAATATGACAAAGATTCATCTGAGTATCCCATTTTCGTGTCACGCACTTGGCTAATGAAGCTTTATGGAAGTAACCGCACACAATTACGGTCCATTTCATCAATTCGCATTATTTGGCGCGACCACCAGACATCGCAGTTTATTTACCGGAAAGTTGTAAATACGGAGGCGTTTACCTTCAGCTCGAGGGTTGGCAGACGGCCAGCTGCTTCTCGGAATTGTATGACGACGGAGTGATGGGATTAGGGTTGGTTGTCATGGGAAATGTGTATGTAGTCGTAGGTAGGTAGGTACCTATATTTTTCACACCACTTACGTAGGTACTAACTTGGGCAGAATTAATGCGTTTGTAGGCAAGTTGGAGCTGATGTTTAGGGTCCCCGAAACGATCAATTGCAATTGTCAATTTTAACGTGGTGGTAACATATTGATGCGTAAATTGATCGTCTACCAAATGCAATTGAAGCGTTTGACAATTTTACTACAGTAGAAATTGATGGCAATTGATCGTTGCCGGACCCCTTTGAGATTTTGAATAATATTAGGTCTTTACCTATGAAATTGCCGTTCTGCAGTACTGGCCATTTCAAATCAAAATAATTTTTGTTTGGCTAAGAATTCTAATTTCAAATTTATTTTATTTTAAAAACATGGATTTTTTTTTTCCAAAAGTAGTCATTTGTTTATTGATTAGTGTTACATTTACATCGCATTTCAATCTTTTTCGTCATCATGGATACGTTAAAAATTCGAGTAATTATGGAATATGAGTACCGTCGTGGCAGCAACGCGGCACAAGCGGCACGCAACATCAACGACGTTTACGGAGCTAACACTTCAAACCAACGCACCAGCTGTTATTGGTTTGCTCGCTTCCGTTCTGGAAATTTCGACCTGAAAAATGAACCTCGCGGTCGTCCGAAGACTTTGGTCGACAATTACGAATTAAAGGCGATTGTGGAAGCTGATGATACACAATCTACGGCTGAATTAGCAGTAGCTTTCAACGTTAGCGTCAAAACAATATTGGTTCATTTTCGTCAAATTGGCAAGGTAAAAAAGCTTGACAAATGGGTGCCACACGAACTCAATGATCGCCAGCGCGAAGTACGCGTCGAGACGTGCCTTGCACTGCTCAACAGACACACAAATGAAGGAATTTTGAACCGCATTGTTACCTTCGATGAAAAATGGATTCTGTTTGATAACCGCAAGCGCTCAGCAAGTTGGTTGGATCCTGTTTCAGCACCTAAACAATGCCCTAAACGAAAACTTACCCCTAGAAAAGTGATGGTCACTGTTTGGTGGTCTAGCGCCGGTGTGATTCATCACAGCTTCTTACCAAACGGGGTGAGCATTATTGCAGATGTGTACTGTGAAGAACTGAACACAATGATGGAGAAGCTGGCACATCTCCAACCAGCATTGGTCAATCGCTCGTCTCCGCTGCTCCTGCACGACAACGCGCGACCTCATACTGCACAGCAGACGGTCTCCAAGTTGCAAGAACTGGGGTTGGAAGCTCTCCGTCATCCGCCCTACTCACCAGACCTTGCGTCTACAGACTACTACTTTTTCCAGAATTTGGATAACTTCTTGGCGGGAAAAAAATTCAATACCCGAGAGGCAGTACAAAATGCCTTTGAAGAATTTGTTGCCTCCCGACCAGCTGATTTCTTTAATAAGGGCATCAATAAACTGCCACTGCGTTGGCAAAGATGCATTGATTGCATGGGTGATTACTTCGATTAATACAAATAAAAAATACATTATCGATTAATACAAATAAAAAATACATGAAAAAAATTCGTTTAAATTTTTTCATACAAAACGGCAATTTGCCCATCACCCATGCAATCAATGCATCTTTGCCAACGCAGTGGCAGTTTATTGATGCCCTTCTTAAAGAAATCAGCTGGTCGGGAGGCAACAAATTCTTCAAAGGCATTTTGTACTGCCTCTCGGGTATTGAATTTTTTTCCCGCCAAGAAGTTATCCAAATTCTGGAAAAAGTAGTAGTCTGTAGGCGCAAGGTCTGGTGAGTAGGGCGGATGACGGAGAGCTTCCAACCCCAGTTCTTGCAACTTGGAGACCGTCTGCTGTGCAGTATGAGGTCGCGCGTTGTCGTGCAGGAGCAGCGGAACGAGCGATTGACCAATGCTGGTTGGAGATGTGCCAGCTTCTCCATCATTGTGTTCAGTTCTTCACAGTACACATCTGCAGTAATGCTCACCCCGTTTGGTAAGAAGCTGTGATGAATCACAC
This sequence comes from Cosmia trapezina, assembly GCA_905163495.3. Lineage (NCBI taxonomy): Eukaryota > Metazoa > Arthropoda > Insecta > Lepidoptera > Noctuidae > Cosmia > Cosmia trapezina. The sequence goes on from LR991027.1 coordinate 20,018,108, forward strand.
CGGCGCTAGACCACCAAACAGTGACCATCACTTTTCTAGGGGTAAGTTTTATAATTACTCGAATTTTTAACGTATCCATGATGACGAAACAGATTGAAATGCGATGAAAATGTAACACTAATCAATAAACAAATGACTACTTTTGGAAAAAAAAATCCATGTTTTTAAAATAAAATTAATTTGAAATTAGAATTCTTAGCCAAACAAAAAATATTTTGATTTGAAATGGCCAGTACTGCAGAAGGGCAATTTCATAGGTAAAGACCTAATATTTACTGGTGCAATGCGTTTTTTCAGCAGAATCATCAGTCTAGATTTTCTCCTACTATCTGCAAAAAGGGCTCTTCATTTGTAGGTAGGTACTAAAATCATTATGGGATTATCAGCCAATCTCATCCACCCATACTAGCAAACTTGTGAAGATCAACGCTCCATCTTTGCAAATAAGTAATCAAATAAAAATCAATAAATAAAAAATAAAATAATATATAAATAAATAAAATAAATTAAAAATACCAACCGTTTCTATCAACAAAGACCTTTAAGCTAAGCAAAGCTAAGCAAAAAAACATTTAAAAACAATTCGCAATAACCTTCCCAAAAAACCAGCCAAAAAAGTACAGGAACACTTTTTAACCAAAACCTGCAATCGACAACCCTGAAACTCTTTCAGTTTTTTCTGCGCTCTTTTTCTTTCATTCGCAACTGCGCCATATAAGACAGAGACGGAAGATAGGACGAATTGGTTACTATGTAGTATAGAAAATATACGTATATACCTACTATAAATAGTAAAGAAGTGAGGGCGTGTCGTCCACCGATGTCGGTGTAATGTTGTAGATTTGGCACGGTGCTGGTTTCGTCACTGAATTTAATGGAAGAGGTGTCGACAGTCCCAAATTGTGCTTTTCATCGATGTTTTAGAAAGTGCTGGAGAATGTCAGGAGTCATAAGTGCCTTCTGATAGATGTCATTAAAGCAACTTAGTATTACTTCTTGAGTAAGAACAATCTTTTCATTGCGTTGCAGTAAATAGCGCGGAAGTGGTTTTTCGAATAACACTGAAATAAAAATCATTTCCCAGCTATAATTTTTGCTTAATTAGGTGTTTTGCCACATGGGGCTCGTGGCTAAGTTATTAACAGCCGCACGAGTCGATCGATTAGGTTAAGTTACGCTTGCCGGGGTTGGTCCGTGAATTGGTGAACATCTTTACATAATGAGGCCGTTGGTCCCGGCTGTCATTCTTGACAGTCGTTACGGTTCGTCAGAAGCCGGAAAGTCTGACAACTAGTCTTACCAAGGGGTAATGTGTTACCCAGTAACTGGGTTGTAAAGGTCAGTTAGGCAGTCGCTCCGAAGAGCTTGTGCTGTGCCCGACTAAGTCCGTAATTGTGTCATTAATTTTAAGACTACCAATAAATTGTTTTACAATATGGAACGCAATAAAGAATTGACAATTGAAGTGAGACCGCAACATATAGCTGGGAAAAAACTAGGCAGCTTGAGGTACTTCACCACAAAGCGCCATTTACACGGCGCCAGTTTATTGCCTGTGGAATACCATAAAATTGAAAGGCAAAATATCTGGCACCGTCTAGACAACACGTACAATATTGTTGCACGATACGGGCAACTTTGAAAACTGGTATAAGCTTGTACAAGAAAATCGCACAGTACATACAATAATTGCTCGTACAATAAAATCGCATTCAATTCTGGAATGATCTGACATTCGTGCTGTCATTGAAATATGAGTGCGGCGGTGAGTGAGGGTGTGGTACCTAATCGTTGTTGCTATTTTGAGGCAAGAAATCAAATCAAGAACAACTTGAAAAATATCTTGAGAAGCGTTCATTAAAATTTAATTAAATATCATGTCTAGGCAAAACTTGTATGCAATAATCGCCTGTCAATTTTATTGCCTGGTGTAAGTCGCATGCGATTTTATTGAATGGCAAAACTTGCATTCAATTATTGCACATGCCATTTTATGGAATCGCACGCGTCTAAACACTTCATACAGTTCTTGAATGTCAAAAAACTTGAACGTGCTTTATGGCATGCAATTATTGCTCTTGAACGTTCCAGAAACTTGCCCCGTGTAAACGGCGCTTTATATGTGCATGTCCAGAATGCGTGCATGACGGCTACGTGATCGGGCTTTATACACCCTGTATTCAGCGTTACTTCTAATTCGACGTATTCCTTGCAGGACAGGCTAGGGCTAAAATGCAATAAATTAAGCAACCAAATGTTCTAGGTACCGAAATTCAGTACCTTTTTTTTTGGTATTTTTGTCTGGCAAAAATATAAATTACGAAAAATAAAATGTTTAATTGGTGATCTTTGCCTAAGTTTTAGGCATTTTTAATTATTAACAAAGATCTGCTATCTGGTATCAGCTATGATAATAACTTAAATTCCAATACAGACGCGCCGTAAATCATTTTTGAATTGTATTTTTTATAAAAAAAACTGAAAATCTAACTAACTCAAAAACTATTTGACGACACGGTTGGCGCAGTGGTTGAGCGATTGACTGCTGCGCAGCATGTCGCGGGTTCGATTCCCGCACGGAACAAATATTTGTACGACCTACAAGTATTTGTTTCGAGTCTGGGTGTTTTTCTATCTTATAAAAAAAAAAGGATATAAAAAAATGTATATAAGTAGTTTATCAGCCATCTCGTTACCATAACACAAGCATTAGGTTGCTTAGCTTGGGACTAGATGGCGTTGTGTGAAATGTCCAAGGATATTTATTTATTTTTATTGAATTTCGGTAGAACATTTGGTGGCTTGTTTTGTTGCATTTTAAACCTACTATGACGACCTGCAAGGAATACGTCGAATTACAAGTAACCCTGTATATGTGTGCGTGAAGACGAGTAGCGTCAGCACATAACACACACACGCACACTTCCGACTTCGCCTTTGTCTCGGACGGTACCGAGAGCTCCTGCGCTTACACACACATTCACAACGTGTTTGTACACGTAGCCAAATGTAAAGCGCGTGTCCCTTCGTGAGACAAAAATACTGTAGAATAGAATAGAATAGAAATACTCTTTAGTGTGCGTAGGAAGGCTGTTTCTGAACGGACGCCACGTTAGCACGACACAGTGACATTTAGTTCCATCTCATTGTTATTTAGCACTCTCTGATTGGTTGGATGTCATTGTTGCATACACAATGCACTTTGCATAAGGTCATGTAACTATTTCAGATAATATGCGTGTGGAAATAACTTGTTTGGGACGCCTGTTTAAAAATAAAGAAGTAATTGCCAATCCAGTGCAGCTATTTTAGAGAGATTTTCTATTTTCTATGTTGTGAAATAAAGTAGGTACCTAATATTATTATTTTGTGATTCCTGATAGCATTAATCAAAACTAGAAATCTCCTAGGTTAGAACCTAGAGTTCTTAGATTTTATAAACTGAATGTGTAGGTACGTAAGTACTTACTGTAAACTAACAAAAGACTGTAAAAAACTCATGCGTCAGATGTTTTAGGGTTCATTACCAAAATGGTAAAAAAGGAAAACTTATGGTGTGACTCAGTCTGTCTGTCTGTCTACAGATAGAAAGACTATCTGTCTGTCACAGCTGGATATCTCAGAACCACTAATGCTATCAATTTGAAATTTGGAACAGTTTTAGATGACGTTTACCCAACTATTTTGCAAATAAGAAAGAAATAAAAATATTTATATTTTTTTTGCAACTGGGACTGAAAAATTTAGTCTTAAAAATTTAAAGTGGGGCCACTAGGGCATGTGGGATATCATATGAAAGAGCGATGTTTGCACATTCTCAAACATTTTTTATTTTTTTTAGACCACATAGTTAGTTTTCGACTTTTGATGAAAAATGTAAAAAAAAATACCGTCCCCAGCCCTTATCTCCGAAGTTTGCAAAGAAAAAAATCTGAAAATATTCTATGGGATAGAAGTTTATATAAAGATTACAGGAAAAATAAAACGATGTCTGTAAATAGCACACTTTTACAGAAATCGGAACGGAACCCTCGGTGCGCGAGTCCGACTCGCTCTTGACCGGTTTTTTTTAATGACGTAGGCGTAGGTATATAAAAGTCACTATGATATCAGTAAATTACTGTCAGAATCCATCGCTACAGAAAATATTTATTTACTATGAACGTGCGCCAGAGCATATTTTTGGCCGAATTTACGATCGTTCAAGGAAATCACAGTTTTACCTTATTTACGAAACATAGATGACCTCCCCTCACTTTTGAACGATGTTTCGGCTAAACACTTCTTGAAAAAGATTTAAAATATGCTATCAAAGCGCTTTGAAAATAAACAAAAATACGTTGGTAATAACTATCTAGCACGTGGCTTTTAGATTCTGCTTGATCTCGTGATAAAAAGCGAGATTTTTAAATGATTACGTAACCGAGCATGTATCATGAACTCATGAGGAAGTTTATACCACAAGCACATACATCCTACTAATATTATAAATGTGAAAGTTTCTGAAGATGTTTGGAAGTTTGTTACTCAATCACGCAAAAACGGCTGAACGGATTTGGATGAAATTTGGCACACGGATAGTTTATGACCTGGATTATCATATATTTGTATCAAATGTGAGACAAGTGGATATTTTGGGCAACTTTATGTTTACGGTTCCTTGCTTCAGAGTTGAGACATCGTACGGCTACATTCCTGTAGTAAACAGTATCATTGTTTGTATTTCTTACATTTCTCAGTTCATATTGTTTAAGGGGATGCGCAGTGGTAGCCCGCGATATTATTTTTTTTTTTGGATTTTTTGCAATTTGCAGGTCCGTGTCAGGTTGTATCTTGATCAAAGTATGATACGCGGCACTAAAACACATGCATTTACACAATTTTAAACCATATAAATCATCAATACATCTTAGATAGTTAGATTTGCCGTGGTTTGATATCAGACTAAATCACGGCAAATCTAACTTAGAGAGACGTATTGATGATTTTATGGTTAAAATTATGCAAATACATATGTTTTACTGTCGCGTATCATACAGTATGGGGACCGCTTATATGCAATAATTTCTAGGACACACTTGGTATCGCCTTTTCTGACGAAATACAAAAAATGAACGAAATCGGTCCAGTAATTAGGTCAAAAAGTAGAGTTTTCATTTTGAACAAATTTAAACACTCTGTAGAATTGGATCACTAGGTCAATGATTCAATGAACCCTTTAAAATGCGACGTTGCCACTCAGTGCAAACTATCACGACGCTGTTACGTACCTATTCTACTTATTTGCCGAAATGTAAAATCGGTACACCTGCACGACAGGCTGGAATTTAATGTAAAAAAAAAATTTCAACGTTTGAGTGCGTGCGCAAAACTAAGCGTGTACGGGAGACGCAGCCGCGGACCGCGCCGCCCGACGACACCCACATTCGATTAATACTGTGACGGTACGGCCCACTACCTCTCACAGACAGAAGACCAGTACAGACTGACTATGAAATTTAATGTTGATGTGGTTTTTTTTTCGGTATACTAGTACTTGGAATTTCCTATTGAACAACTTCCTTGGCCTGCCATGGTCGAAACTTTGTTTTGTTTACACAAACATAATCTATCACTGGGACGCGCCTACATTTCCTGCGGGTGTACATCGGCAGCGGTGTCCTTTGGCGGCTTCTTTAAACAGGGCGGCACGAGCCACGCGGCTTTCTTCAAAGGCGATTGAGCGAAATAATATTGCGGGCGGCGCGGCGGGCGGCGCGGCGCGCGGCAGGCCGGCAGGGAGGGAGAGGGGCGCGCGGGTGCGGGGTGCACTCGCGCCACGTAGGGAAGCACACCTGTTATTGACTATTAGCTTCTGTTAAAAGGAATAAAGATAGATAATCAAAAAAGCTGTTTAGCTTTAAATACTTAGGTGGTGCTATGGTGTTTTAAGAATTATTGTCATAATTCTAAAAACCACTATGCCCTGAGTATTTAAAGCTAAACAGCTTTTTTGTTTATGTGTGTTCTTATTAAATATTATTAAGTAGATTTAGAGACAAAATGCATAAAGTAAACAACAACAATTTATGAATTGTTTTCGCATGTTACATAGTTAGTTACCGACCGGGTGCCGGTCGATCGACGGACCCGATTGATACTCAGGATTACTCAGGAAGTCACTAACTTAACGGTAGTTTCGTAAACTGTTCAATCGTATTTTTAATGTCCAATTAATATTTTTTAATTGTTAAAAATAAATATTCAAATTACACAAAGATACTTGTATTCTAATGTCTTGTTTCGGTAGTAAGTAATTATGTGTAAAAAGTTATCGATAAGCGTTAATTACGATAATTGCACCATGTGCCCTACATTATAATATTTTTTCGCCATCTCGGAAGTTGCGTTCCGCTTTGTCAGTTCACCGCTAGTCTTCCGGGATAGTGTGTGTGCCTTTCGCAGAGATTTCGTCTACTCAGAGTCTACTTGCGCGCATTGCTTCAAAACGCGATTAGCAAATACCAGTTTTAGTGCTTAGTTAGTTTAATTTTTTATCAGTGGAATGGACACTTATTAGTTTATTAGTTATTTGACTTTGTGTGTGTGTAAATTGTGTTTTTAAGTATTTTGTATACATTTTTTAAGGTGAAATTGACACTTGACTTTTGTGTTCGCGTGTGTCTTTTTAACAAAATGCCAAGACAGCAGCATTTTTACAGTGCTGCAGAGTATACAGACATGGTGTTATTGTATGGCGAATGCGGCCAAAATTCAGCCTTAACTCTACGTACTTATCGTGAGAGATACGGCGCAACTCGCGTCTGCCCTACTAGTGTCCGGACAATCCTGGGAGCTGTCCAAAGGATCAGGGAAAATCAGCACATAGTGCCCAACACTCATGAAGGAGTTGCTCCGCGTCACGTTCCATCCTCTTTTGAACACCGAGTCTTAGAACATTTCGAGCAGAACCCAACCTGCAGCCTTAGACAAGCTGGGCGTGCGTTTAGAGTGACCCATAAAACAATACATCGAGTGCTGAAAAGGAATAAACTACGACCTTACAAATTTGCAAAGGTGCAGGCGCTGCTGCCCCGTGATAAGCCGATTAGAGAGTTTTACTGCCACTGGGTGCTGGAAAAAAACATTCAAGACCAACGTTTTTTATCTGATGTGTTTTGGACAGATGAAAGCACGTTTACTCGAAACGGCATGTGGAACCGACAAACCATGCGTCACTGGAGCCGTACCAATCCCCATTTATTTAGAGAATCAGCTCATCAGTACCGCTTTTCCATTAATGTGTGGGCAGGTATTCACGGAGACCAAATAATCGGCCCCGTTTTTATCAACGGAAACCTCAATGCACAGAAGTTTCTGGATCTTCTTAACGGCCCAATAACCGATTATCTAGAGGAATTGTCTGTGGTAGCTTACAAGCGGGTTTGGTTCCAGTTAGACGGAGCTCCTCCACATTCCGTACTCCTCGCGAGAGAGCGGCTTAATACCATGTTCGGCGAGCAATGGATTGGTCGCTATGGCCCCCGCAGGTGGCCAGCTCGGTCACCCGACCTTACGCCTCTCGACTTCTTTTTATGGGGCTTTATTAAAAATGAAGTTTATTCGCGTGTCTCCGAAACCGAAGATGAACTGCGCAATCGTATTGTCGCCGCCTTTGACAAATTAAAAACCATGGCTCTGGATCCTGAACGAAATTTGCTGAGCAGGCTTCGGGATAACATTGTGCGGCGATGTAACTTGTGCATTCAAAAACGTGGTGGACACTTTGAAAATGAGAAAATTTAAGTTTATTCTTTTTGGAACTAATGTGTAATATTGAAGTATTTAGTTCAGTTCAGTTATCGCGAAATAAACACGTGGCGGTACAAATGAACTTAGTGGATTTTATTTTCGTCGCACATTGTCAAACGAATCAAAGTGCCGGCGCCGACAAAAAAGCCGCCATGCCGCCCGCGTGCACCGTTGCCACTCTTCGCTCCTGGGGTCAAGGTACGTTGTCTAAACAGAGTGTTTACTTTAAGTGAATTTATTTTGATATTTATTTTGTTTGAAAATGTAACTTTTTTAATTTTCGGTTTTTTATTTATTACTTAATTTTTCTATACTTCTATGGAGTAATATTCCTTGAGGTTTCAATTATTGCCAAGATGTGAATTCCATACTGTATTTTTATCAAGATACAACTTGACAAATGCAAATTGCAAAATACCCAAAAAAAAAAGAAAATTAATTTCGCGGGCTACGACTGCGCATCCTCCTTAATGGATATAATTTTTGATTTATAAATAAACTGTTTTTTTTTCAGATTGTTATGAAGTTCCTCAAACTGTGTTGTGTCTACACATTGTTGAAAATGTTACTACAATACGTTTCGCTATATCAGATTATTAACACATCATGTGGAGGAGCTATTTTTCAACAATGCTGGTGTTGGATTTTAGTCGTTGTTGAATAATGCTTACAATTTTCAACTCCAGCCAAATACAGAGTCAAACGTAGGTATTATGACGTCGAACTGCGTATGTTTTTTTTTTAAACGGGATTTTATATGGCATGTATCTTACCTAACCTAACCCATTTGGTCGGGGTGCCCTAGCTTAGTTACTGCGACCAACTGCGAGGAAAGGAAAAAAAAAATAAAAAAAAATAAAAAAAAAGAATAAAGAAAAAAAAATAAAAAAGATAAAAAAAAGATAAAAAAAATAAAGAGGCTCAATTATTTAAAAAAGTGTGCATCGTAGAAGTTCAATAAGTTTTTAGAGGATCAGTTAAATATTTCCCATTTGAGATTGGAATCAATTTGATGCCATTCCATAAGTTATAATTTAATGAATATTATCGAGTCGCCAAGGTTGGTCAACTGGGCTTATTTTTTTTGCCAATTTTCCTGTTGATAGAGATTCGGGAGAACTTTTTGATGCCGTATGATTCTTTTTACCTACTTTTTTTATACATGTACTTATTATTATTATTTTAAGTCTGTTAGGTGTTAAAAAATTAACTCTAAAAACTTAAAGGAGTGCTTTATACCATCGAATAAGTTTTACTATGGGAAAAACTTTGAAATCGCGAAAAAAAATCAGCTACTTATTGCTTAGGTACATTTGTTCGCTTACACTGAACAGCTGTTTTTTTTTTCGCGATTTCAAATCAGTCTGCTTAGCCTTTTCCTAACTATGTTGGGGTCGGCTTCCAGTCTAACCGGATGCCGTTGAATACCAGTATATTACATGGAGCGACTGCCCATCTGACCTCCACAACCCAGTAACTGGGTAATAGTAATAGTAGTAATAGTTAGTAATAGTGTTACCCTCTCGGTAATACTGGTTGTCAGACTTTCGGGCTTCTGACGACCCGTAACGACTGTAAAAGATCCACGAATGACAGCCGGGTCCAACGGCTTAACGTGCTTTCCGAGGCACGGAGGAGTCTCGGTATGTAAAGATGGTCACCCATCCACTGACCAACCCCGGCAAGCGTAGCTTAACCTGATGGATCGACCCGTGCTGCAGTTGGTCCCTTATTAAAAGTTATTCAGTTCGATGGTTAGCACTCCTTAAAGTTTGTAGAGTTAATTTTTTAACACCTTATATACGTGGGTACAATAATATTATAATCCAACATTTTATTTCCTAAAAAAAAATGAATACTATAACCCATAAACATGTTGTATACTAAATCTAAAGCTCATTTGTAACACTAAAATAAAATGAATAAATAATACTTTTTTTACATAACAATCCTTTTTGAGTTTCAATAATGTTACGTCGATTCAGTTTCTCCGATTCCCGTAACATCTTTCCTAAACAGATGAAAATGACACGGCTACAAAAAATAATCTTGAGAAGTTCTCCTTTCAAGACCCTTCAAAACATTACGTAATTTCGGACAAAAAAAAATAGAATTCGCCAATAGGACTAACCGATATATACTTATATTTCTTCAAATCAAGGTCAGACCACTGGTGACAGCGATAAGAAAACGGCGAAAACATACGACGAGATAATAACAGGCGCCAAACCTGTTATTTTTTAAAACAATGATAAACACATAGCAACACTTTTTATTGTTTTTAAAACCATTTATATAAAGATAGGATTAAACAAAGTAACAGACGATGACGTGAAAGATATTTGTTATTCAAAATCAAAAGTAATTTATTAAAACTAGGCTGAGAATCAGCACTTTTCGAACGTCAAAATGACACAAGACAGTTCTCCAAAACGCCAGCCCCGCCAGCCCTTCACCACTTCCTAGTGCTTTAGCTGGGAAGAAGAAGTGGCACAACAAACTCCCCAGCAGCACGCCCGTCTGGTCAGATAGTAAAAGTTGATAAAATAATTTACATGACGAAACAAAATTATAGTTATCAATGTTGTCATCCATAAGGAGGCATCCATAAGGAGGCATCGCATTAAATAAATAATAAATAAATAAATATCCTTGGGCATTTCACACAACGCCATCTAGTCCCAAGCTAAGCAACCTAATGCTTGTGTTATGGTAACGAGATGAATGTAATGATCTATTAATATAAGGAAGGTTGTTGCTTTACAAAAGTAAATACAAAATAATAAACACAATACAATAAACCCTCACAATAAAGGAGACGCAATCAAATTAATAATGACCATTCAATAGCAAAAGAGTTACCCTTTCTTACGTAGAATAGATCCCTCTCAACATGAATTACGTCTATTATTGCTCCTACTTGTTTGTATTGAACTCTTACAATGGCGTTTATGTAAGATTTTGTAGCTGTTATATCATCCTTTTTGTTGGATGTTTGTTTACTCTTATACATAACTTACATAACTTACTGTTATGTTCGTTGAATGGCATGGTAAAGGCCTTGACTCTGAAAGTTCTAGATTATTTATCTACCTTTTTCATCATCGTATGCCAAAATTATAGTGCCACAAACATTGGCCACAAACTTATCTGACCCGGTAACGGCGGCGATGTCGGTGAACAAAATATTATGACAAGCGTTGTCACTTTTCATTTGTGGCACTTTACCGTAGACAGAGAATTCTATAGACCGCTGGATATCTTCCTTTGCATTCACACAAGAAAAAGAAGAACATATTAACGTCACTAGTATAGAAAAGAGACAGAATAAAAATATTTCTGTCCTTTATCGCGTGCCGGCTATGACCATCGATGTGCGCAACAAGTTTGACGTTTATGGCGGCTGCAGATTGAAATACACTTGTTTAATATTTAATACATCGAGATTATACACAAAATATTACATTTTCGTGCTCAATTCTGTATTATTACATTTGTGCAAATGTGCAAAATGGTAAAGTGCAGTGCAATAAACTCTAAAAGTGATAGTTTGATGAAGATTTCCGGATTTTCCTTTCACTCGTAAGTATTCGATCTTTTTCTGTATTCGATCGCTTTGTGTTCTGCTATTTCTAATCAAATAGTCGCAGGAATGTACAAACACTACAAACTAATTTGTATATTGTGTTAAATCTCATAAAATCGTGATTTACGCAATATTTTTATATTCTTACCTCGAAATTCAGTGTTGCCACTTTTTGACGGAGAATTTACCCTTTAATATGGGTAAAATTAATTTTGAAAGCAATGTCTATAAAAAAATATTTTATTTCAGACCTTGATCCATTGATATTAGTACTACACATTCTTATGAGCTATGTTAGTAACAAACGTAATAAAAGTTTTTAATTCATCTGCACTCACCATTATGCCCCTCATTGGGTACATGTTGTGCATGTACAATGCGTCATAATGGTGCAGCACGGCTGTTCACTGATGATTTTCTGAATGTCGTTGACGCTCCCACGTACTCTGCGCATCATAGAAGCATTCTTTTTACGCAATATGGTATTGAAACCATCAGTATGTACTTCGGCAAACATACCTGATACACTGCAGTAACGTGGAAGCCTAAACAACATCCTGAAAGTATTGTTATACTGAACTCTGAAGACGTCGTATGCCGTCTGCGTCTATCGTACCCACAGAGTGCACATGTACAAAGATTGGCATTATCGAGTTATTTTTACTTCTGGTGTACAACGTGTAAACCTGCGGGCCAACATATTGCGTACTATATAGCTACTACTATAGGTACTATAAATATAATTATAAATCACTTAAAAATCTTGAAACTAAGCAAGATCACTGGTAAAAATTAAAGGTAATGAAAAAAATCTTATTGAACTTGCAGATTTCCAAATAAACTCGAAGTAAGAAACATGTGGATTGCTGCTACTAGGAGTTCCAGGATTAAGGTGTGAGCACTATGTAGCTACTATAAAACTTCCTTTTGCTGGGTACGTCTCTCAATGACTTGAATGTGCCCTGGCGGTTGAGAGTAGGTCACTCAAATGTCTCACTGGTGGTGGCGTAAGTGTCGGATCATCAAAATGGTTGAGCTAATTGGTGCTGATCCATGCGTCATGTTCGTGAACGGGCGCCGTCAGTTGGGACTGGCTTCTTAGCTGCCACGGCTTATTTTTACCCGACTGCGGCGAAGCCCAAAAGGAGGGTTATGTGTTTGACCTGTATGTAAGTATGTATGTATGTCCGTTTCTTTGTTCCCTCGTAACTGCTAAACGAATGAACGGATTTGGATAAATTATACGTCTTTAGATTTGTCTTGGTGGCGCGAGTGTCACTGGCTAAATTAACATAAAAAATGAAGTAAAATGGCGGATCTGGGGTGACATATTGTGGAGTTCGAAATTTTTTTGTCTTCTAATACCATCGAGTGGGGTATCAAAATGAAGGGTTTTTAAAGGTGATTACAAAAATATATACAACTTATATGATTAAAAGTAATTCGAAGTGACAAATTCAATTTTGATAAAAAAAATTGCTTTGAGCAGAGTTAGGACCTCGAAGGCTTGACTATTTAACTAAATCGTCTGCGAAATCTTTCACATTTGTAAACTAAAAAGCTGGAAATAAAAAAGTAATTAAAAAAACTAAAAAACCCGACTGCAGTAAAAAACTAAAACTGAAAAGCCGGAATAAAAGTCGGAAGCAGGCGGGATTCCATTTTTATATTTTCAAACTCAAACGGGTCCCGCCTGCTTCCAACTTTTATTAAATTTAAAATGGGCTTGTTTTTAGCTTTTCAGTTTTAGTTTTTTACTGCAGTCGGGTTTTTTAGTTTTTTTTATTACTTTTTTATTAATTTAGTTGTTTTTAGTTTTTATATTTTTATTACGGACGCTTTTAACGTGCACGTCTGTCTACATTGTTTTCACATGTATATTTTCAAAATGAACGATAGGTATAGCCAATATTTTGTAAAATATTTTGATTTAAAAGAGTGTCCGTGGAGTTTCTTGCCCATTCATCTCCATAGGGACCTAATACGCTTTTATGGGCAACTAGCTTCATCTTTCTGACTGACCGACCCCTTGACAATTCAAAAGTGCCTGTAATTGGTTTATTTGAAATAAATGCTTTAAGTTTGAGTTTGAATAAAACATTGCAGTCGCATCATTACTCATATTTTTTATTTCTCATCCATAGAGTTATAAAAAAAGATGGACTCCGCGCCACGAATATCGAAAGTGAAGCACCGTATCGATCTATGTGTGCATGATTTGAGTACCTGCAAAGACGGCGTCGCTCGTGTCACGTAATGGCGGCCGGTCGGCATACTATGATGTAAATGTGTGCGCGAGGCGTGTTTGTACAAACGGTCCCGGCATACTTACTGTGCTTCACTTTCGATATGCGTGGCGCCGAGTCCATCTTTTTTTATAAGTCTATGTTCTCATCATGGAAACATGAAATACAAACCTCATTTAAAAAATCTTATTTTATGAAGAATATTGGGTAAAATGTACATCACTTACACACACGGTAACCCTAAACAAAAGATGTACTTTTTTTCTGTCCCTTTCGACGGCACGGATTCCATGAGTCTATAGAATTCACTGTCTTCGCACTTTACAGTAGGTCTAGACTAGCGTTGCAAAACTTCGCAAGTTTTCGCAAGTATTCGGAATAATTGCGAAATATTCAAAGGAATACTTCGATTTGAAGGAATACTACTAGTAAGAATGTAGTAGGTAACCTACTTTTTATTACCTATTAAGAATGAAATTATTGCCAGTAGGTACCTAGTTACGAATGTACGCGTACTTGCGTAGGTTGCTTGATGAGACTCGACTCGCCGAATATATTACGCCGTACCGTTACTTGAATTAACGCCATCTAGCGGGCAATGGTAGAATTGTAAATGAACACCTGCTCTCGTTAGTCGCTTGGCGACGCCAGCGCTCGCCTGGCATTGGCTTGATAGTAAAGTGGCACACCACCGAGCTTCGCAGCCATTCATTCATGAGTCAACGAAGTATTAGCGCTCCTGTACACGTTTTTATGGCGAATCCAGTGCCGGACAAGTGGGGGTTCAAGGGCAAAAATGCAGTGCGCCGACTATTCTATTGTTATCGCAAGAATCCGCAAGATGGTGCCACAGAAGCGTAGCATTAACTAGCGTGATTAGTCGTGTTAATGCGACGCTTTCTGCTACTGCAGTGACCAAGGTTTGCTGATTAGCTTATGAATGGTGGAAGATTGATTCGTGGGTATTAATGAATGCACTATCACCAATGCGGGACATGATATATGTAATTTGCAATGAGAACTGCGCCCCCATCTAGCGGTCAATAGTCGCATTTAAAAGATAATCCAATAAGTACCCGAAGTTGGTCGGCGCGCGGTGCCAGCAGCGAGCCGGCGGCGTTCACTTACACACGTGATTTATGAAGCTCGAGCCCGTTCATTCATAAAATCAACGAGTATTATTCGATGCCTACGTACTAGCGCGAATATTTCCAAGTAAGTAGTTATCTACTAGCGGGAATAATTCCCTGTAAGTAGTTATCTACCAGTGACTCGGTAATTATTGTTTTATTTTTGTATGGTTGAGTTTAAAATGTCTATTTTGTGCCGATATTAGTGTCGATTCTCTTGTACATGGAGGGGCGCTAGGAGGGGGCAGCTTCAACGTGTTCTTTATGGTTTTTTTTTGGTACCTACATGTAGAGGTTTAGGGGTTTATGGGTTTTATAAAGGGGGGCCAAATTTTCATTATTTTTGCGATAGGACACACCGTTTTCGAGATATAAGCAAAAGAAAAAAAATGTACTGTATTTTATATCTCGAAAACGGTGTGTTTTTGCACTTGAAGTCAAACCTTGACTTCTTTCTTGATACTTACTTTAAACTCTTTGATTATTTACATGTCTAGATAGAGAGTTTTAGCGTCTAAACGCCAAAAAAAATATCAGCCAACTGTTGGCTCATAAGCTCGTCCCGCCCGCTCAGTGGCGACACTGTCATTGTACGGTAAACACGTGTTCAGTGCCATACAAAAATGACGATTTGCGCTATAAAAGTGTGCAGAAATTACAAAGGACGATTGAAAACAATTAAAAAAGTTACCTATCATCGGTAAGTAAACTTTTAATAACTATATTATAAAGAAATAATTAAATTAATAAAGTGAAATTTTATCAAAAGACGTAACGCCATTTTGACGGCATGTTTACAGGGTTGCCTGTTAATTGAATCTAAAATTTCCCATGTGAGCGTTACATAATTAAAAAAAAATGTTTAATCATGATCCAAAAAGTATATTTCGAGATTTCAAGCCACCATTTAACTGTAGTGCTGGATAATATATATACATTTAAATCTAAATTTGGCGGTTAATGTTTATTTTATTTAATAATCTAACTTGGGTGTCAATTTCGGGGGTCCTTGGGTGCTGATAACGAAAGTAGTATGTAGATATTCTACGTATTATAAATAAAGTTTTAAATACTATCACAGCACACACAATAAAATTGTAGTTTTCCTATAAAAAAATGTGGATGCTTTTAGTGCTGAAGCCGTTGTTGTGTAAAGGTTTAATTTATATTTTTTTACAGAATACCTAAAGATCCTATTTTAAGAAATAGGTGGATAGACGTCATAAGAAAAAGCCGCGGCGAGGATCTCTGGCAACCATCTAAAACAACAGTTATTTGCTCCGATCATTTCCGTGCCAAAGACCTGTATTTTGCCAACAACAAAAGTCGTCAAAGGTTAAAAAAGGAAGCAATCCCGTGCAAGGTAGTTTTATAACTATTTTTGTTTTTAGAAAATACGCATCTTGTTCGAGTTTGTCTCACACTTGGCAGATTTTTTATTTTATTATATTTTACAGGCTTTGTTCTTAACGGAATTAGAAACAGATGATGATGAAAGTGACGGCATACTTGAAGAAACAGAAAAAATAAGCGATTGTGTAACAGATGTTTTACATGATGCGGTAAGTGTTATTTTTTAACAAAAATAGTATGAATGAATAAAATAAGAAAGTGTTCAATGTTCTCTTCCTGCGTGTGTTTTGGTTACAATTTTTTTTTATGGAGCCGTTTTTCTGAATCTGCCGTCTACTATAATTAATTTAAGGAAGACTTTAGTGTAGGTACTCTGATAACATTATTACGCAAAATATATAAACTTAGTTTTATTTTCAGAAAATATCGATATCCAATGAAGAGGTATCTTGTCTTGCTACAAATGATAACCAACATGCTTCTTCTTGCTGTATGGAAACTTCTGACAAAATGTCTAGCAATTTAACGGGCATAGAATCTGCAAGTACTAGTGGTTATATACCTGAGCAAGCAACTGGTAGTAAAATCGGAGATGGACGGAAAGAAAAAGAAAACGATATAATTGAAGACTTTTCTGATCTTGAATCCATTTTTGATACACCCAAAAAAATTAAATTGCGTCGAGAATTACGAAGAAGAATACGACTACAAAAAAAACAAACTCTAAAGATCCAATCCTTAAGACGTAAAAACCTACGACTTCAAAAGAAAATAGCTTCATTTAAACAAATTATTGGAACGCTAAAAAAAGAGAGATATATTGACAACGACACTCATAATATTTTAAGTGATAATGTGTTTGCTGCGGATCTATATTCAAATATGAAGAAAAAGCTACAAGGGTCCAAGAGACCGGTTAAAAAGTATGCTCCAGAATTTAGAAAATTTTGTTTAACGTTACACTTTTTATCTCCAAAGGCGTATAGCTACGTCAGAAGTAAATTCGAGACTTGCCTCCCACACCCAAAAACGTTATCGAAATGGTATTCAAATATTGATGGATCCCCGGGTTTGACAGAAGATGCTTTTAAAATGTTAAAAGTTAAAAGAAATGAATCAGACAAAAATATGATTTGCGCGTTAGTAGCCGATGAAATGGCAATAAGACAACAAACATGTTTTAATCGAAAGACTTTGCGAGATGAAGGTCTTGTTGATATAGGGAGTGGACCCGCTGACAACATGAATGTTAAAGCGTCAGAAGCTTATGTATTTTTACTTGTCTCACTAAACGAGCCTTGGAAATTACCGGTGGCTTATTTTTTAATCCATGGCATGAC
The DNA here is from genome assembly GCA_905163495.3 of Cosmia trapezina. NCBI lineage: Eukaryota > Metazoa > Arthropoda > Insecta > Lepidoptera > Noctuidae > Cosmia > Cosmia trapezina. The sequence goes on from LR991027.1 coordinate 20,035,554, forward strand.
AGGGGAACAAAAAGCCAATATTATCAAAACAATTCTATATAAATGCCATGAAGTAGGCATTGACGTCGTGTCATTGACGTTTGACGGCCACAGATCAAATTTATCAGCCATGGAACTGTTGGGTTGCAAATACAAAAACCCAAAAGAGCTGAAGACAACATTCAAACACCCTTGTGCCGATTATGAGGTAGCAGTATTCTTAGACTTCTGCCATATGTTAAAATTAATAAGAAATCATTTTGAGGCAAAGGAAGTGTTTCTATATAAAGATGATGAAATTAAATTTGTATATGTAAAAAAGTTGGCCGAATTACAAGAAGAAACTGGTTTGCATCTTGCTAACCGCCTTACAAAAAAACATATTCAGTTCAGAAACTCTATAATGAACGTTAAGTTAGCAACCCAGCTTCTTAGCAGAAGTGTTTCTGTAGCAATTGAATTTTGTAGACAAGAGCTAAAGTTGCCCGACTTTTTAGAAAGCGAAGCAACAGAAAAATTTATAATGATTATGAATAATATTTTTGATACATTCAATTCTAGGAACTTACAGGCACACGGTTACAAGCATCCATTATTTCCTGGCAATAAAAATGTAGTGTTTGCAATGTTAGAAGAGGCGCAAGATTTAATTTTGAATCTAAGCCTAAAAGAATCCAGAAAAAGAACGTATAAGGAACATGAAACATCAAAGAAACTGGTATTGAAATGCTATGTACCAGTTCTAAAATCGCAATCATTTACTGGATTTCTTGGCGTTCTGATATGCATAAATAGCTTGAAATTTTTATATGATTCTTTGATAGAATCGAAAAGAATGAAATATTTAACCACGTATCGCATCTGCCAAGATCACATAGAATTATTTTTTGGTGCGATACGGATGCATGGGGGCTATAATGATAACCCGAATGCTCGCCAGTTAAAAGGCATTTACAAGAAATTACTTTGCCATATGGAACTTAAATCTGCTTCGTCAGGAAACTGTGTGCCACTGGAAAACATAAGTATTCTAATGTGTTCGTCATCCCTTAAATGCATCAATGCGACAGTTCCATCTTTGAGGAATGATGACGACGACGACGAGGATGAAACTGAAAATATCGCCAAAATGTTTGATGAAAACCAAGACAATAAAATTCGGCTATTAGATAATTCGCAATTATCTGAATACACACAGCAAATTGTTGGATACATAGCAGGTTTTGTTGTTAGATGTTTACGTAAAAAGGTAAAATGTGTCGCTTGCATTGAAAGTCTGATATCAAATGAGCCGTTGCAATACCATAAATTGGTTAATATGCGAGATGAAGGTGGACTTATTTACGCCTCTCATGATGTATATTCTGTATGTAAGACCGCTGAAAATGTTATAAGGCAGTTTATTAAACAAGATTTCATAATGACGCCCATTAATTACGCAAAAATAGTTTCAACTGTAATGAAACAATTTGTTGGAGGTACAAATTATTTTGAAGTGAAAACTGATCATGTCTGCGGTCTTCTGCATCAAGTTAATTTAATAAGACTGGTTGTCGAAAAATATTTGGATTTAAGATATTACTATAAGACTAAATTGGAAAATGTCAACCGGGATGTAACATCTAAACGAAAAATGTTTAAAAAACAAATCCAAAGAGAAGGTCACTAAGACTCCTATCTGCTGTATGCTGCCTGCTGTATATAGCATAATAACAAATTTTATATTTGTTAACCCTTTCTAAGGTAAAGATAATATTTTGACCACCATAAAAATAATAATGCTTTTAAATAATTTGGATCTACAATTTTAAGAATAAATAACCTTTATTAGCAATATCTGTTTCATTTAAATATATTTTACCTAATAATTCATGTACAAACTCGTAATATGTGAAATAATCATAATTTAATAAATTTAAAACAAATTACTTGTAGATAAAAAATAAATACATAATATTTTTTCCCACATTTTATGGGAAATTATCAAGGGCTGGTATCACTCAGTGCGCTCCCAAGTGATGCGCGCGCAGCCACGCGCTTGTAAAGCTACGCTTACTTGTGTGCGTAACACGAACACAAGCGCTGCAAATCTGGCCTGTTGTTTTTGTTGCGCTTGCAGCGCAACACTCTATCTAGACATGTAAATAATCAAAGTTTAAACTATTTTATAAACTCAGTAATCTACCTATGTATTTACCTCTCTACCACTTTCACACCTAAACCGCATACAAAAACTTATTACGTAAGTACTTATCTAAGTAGATGTAAAGAAATATTCGGAAGTATTGCGAAGTTTTCAAATCGAATATTACTCGGAGTCATGAATGAACGCAACATACTCATACGACAACAGCACACACGACACACACACGACGTAATGTTAGTTTGACTATTGACCGTTAGATGGCGTTAATTAACGCCATCTAGCGGTCAATAGTCAAACTTTAATAGATAAACTTGCGTGACCGCACATGTACTTAGCTCGGGGAATACTTGCGAAAACTACTCAAAACTTGCGAATACTTCCGAATACTTCCGAAGGGAATACTTCGGAATATTACTCTCCGGCAACGCTAGTCTAGACAAATGACATTCGCTTCGGAGCGATTCTTTGTCAACAGTCGCTATCGACGCATCTCTATGGAAGTTATGGTTGGACGCTAGCTATCGTTTCGATAGCTTATACGTCCACCACATATTTTTGGCTTTTCTACTAGCGTCATCGCTAATCGAATCTTACTTTTTCTAAGCCCGCTGTACTGATAATTCGATTATCTTGTTGCTTCTTCCGACATTCGTTCATCAGTAGTCAGACACATACACAAACATAAACGCATGCCTTCTTCCCAAGGGGGTAGGCAGAAACTATTGAACGCCACCTAGTCTGCTACGATACTTTCATACTTCTCGTACCTAAGTTATTATTCGATATCTACCGAGGCTCTTCCGAGGGTTTCTAAGTTTGAGGATCTTAATTTCAGCTGTCAGCTGCTAGACATCATAACCATCACCACGCGGGCCCGGTGCGGGTTGGTAGATGTCACATGTCTTCGAATTTTTGGTTCTAGGACATGCCGGTTTTCTCACGATGTTTTCTTTCACCGTTTTGAGAACAGTGGTGATGAAATTATTTACATTAAAGTAATGCTTCTGCCTGGGTTCGAACCCACGACCTAACTCGTAAGTCGCGGCCGTTACCACTGGGCCACCAATGCTCACGAGTATTTCATATCTGGAAATGTTACGAATTAAAAAAAAATTGCAGAAGAAAAATAGAAGAAAAAGAAGAAGAAGATAAAGAGTACTACGTTCTCCATGTTGTTTTACGTCATCCCCGAAAAATTTGTATAGCAGAGTGCACCGCTTCTATACTAAGAATCGCTTATATACTTTTAAGATCTTTCTATGTAAATTACCTATGTTTTACAAATAAACATAAGCTAAAATGACTTTAAAATATAATATCTTAAACTAAAACTAATAAAAAACTAAAATATGGCGTCGAAAAATTCCTCCGCATCGCTGTCGACTGGTAGAGTACCCAAGAGACTGGCGGCATTGCCACGTTGTATGGCAATGCTAATACTCTGGCCAAGGTACAAGCCAGCCCTTGGGTCGCGGGAAGTGTCAACAAGCCGTTTGGAGACAAACTATGAGCACTCGGACCCCACGGCCCAAGGGTTTCAACCCCAAACGGCTCAAAAATATAATTACCGATAAGGTTATGATACTTCCGCCGCTTGAGGTTTTCCGTTATTTTTTACAAATAAATTATTCTATTCTATTCTATAATAATCCACCAAATTTTCAAACAGAAGTTCTACAAATTGTGTGCAACTTCAACACAGATCATTGCAAAGATCTAAAATGTTTAAAAGCATAGAATGACGCATCTGCTTAGTATTCTCCACGCGTCAGTGTCGATTGAGGAAAAGGGTCATGATTGTACATAAAGATTAGCCAATAGATTTGTAATCTACTTAATGCAATTATTGACCTTAATCCACTAACCATTGTTGATGGTGAATGAATGAATGAATGCCTTTGTGCAATAATCTGTAATTATAAGACTACTCAACTCTGTAGTCGGATCATATCTCGATAATTTATGTTTGTCGCATGACATTGTCTTTTTTCACGATTACTAACTTCTTCTTGAAGAATAAGATAGGAAAAGATAGGAAGGTTATACAGGCTAGAAAGAAAATGAAAGGGCACTTGAGGGGTCCATTCAGGTTTCCTCTATTATATTACCATTCACGAAAACTATCTTACATTCAAGGTAAGTACTCAATATTTCTTTTTACGGCTGGTATTTCAAAGATATGTCTATTTTATTGATAAAAACATCCTTTTATACTTCATCGTTAGCTGATGAAACTCACATATTTATTTCCTTGTAGACGCTAATTAAAAATCTTTCCACAACCTTTAACTCAATTGATATTCGGCTCACTCAATAAGTTTGGATATTAGCATCTTCATGCGCAAGTTGGAGATTCACATCAATATTATGCAGTTTTGACCTCCACAACTTAGAAAAACATAACAAATATTATAAAATATTTTCGAAACAGTATATAATTCCCGCTAGACTAAATAACAGAATATCTAGTCGATCCGGACGCAAACAATGACTCAGACACTTCATATTCAAAGTCATTTGGAACCGGCTGCTAAAATAGATAAGTGTTGAATATTGATTGTGTCCTGTTATGTAAGGCATACATAATGAATTATACATAAGGGCTATTAGATCAGAAGGTTTACTGGCACACAATGCAAGGTTACAACTTTACAAGCTCGTAATGTTTAGGGTTTCGTGAACGGGCAATAAATAAATAAATAAAATAAATAAATAATAAGTTTATTGTACAAGGAGAAACACGTTATAGAACACATACACTAAACATGATAGTATAAGGTGGTAGTTAAAATCAGGTTGAACAGCTGGCTCCTGAACTAAGTAAAAAGATACTTGTATCTCAGGAGCCAAAGTTCCTCATAAACATTGAAAAGTGCAACTAAATATAATCAAGCTCAGTAATTACTATAATGCTTTTATATTTGTGAACATCTAACATTATTTTATTCAAATATTTAAATAGAGAGAGACTGAAAGAATACATTTAAATTACAGAAGACATTTCAACGAACACCCATGAATATACCTTTCTCAGGTAATCATGAGGCGACCGCTAGAATATCCTCTGTATCAATCAGTCAAGATGTGTTTCCGCAGGGATCCCTTCTTCAAATTTGTAGTCACTTGGGTGAGTTTCGATATAAATTTTGGGAATGGCTGGTCTGACGTTCCAGTTCTGGAAAAGAAGGATGCTCTAATCAATGTAGCCTTGTAGGTATCGGTCCAGAACTTTACAGAATATCACTTGCTGATCCCATCTTCCCGGCTCGGCGTCCTGTGCTGGCGCTGTTGCTACGACTGTGAAAAACCTCAAGCGGCGGAAGTATAATACCTTATCGGGAATTATCCGTTTGGGTTGAAACCCTCGGGCCGTGGGTTCCGAGTGCTCATGGTTTGTTCAACGAAATCTCCAAACTGCTGGTTGACACTTCCCGTGACCCAAGGGCTAACTTTTACCTTGGCCAGAGGTTAACCTCGAGAGAGAGGAGAGAGGGGAGACGGGAGACAGGGGGGCGGGGGTTGTTATAGGTTAGAATATATATATTTTTTAATATTAATAATCTGTTAGTAAATAAATAAATGTATAACCTTCTGCCTACTTATTCCTGATGTGCTATTGTGTGGTAGGTCAAGTCAACAGGGAAAACTCAGTCCCTCAGAGTTGGTGGAATGCTTGGCATACTTCATATGCATTTTACTCAAACAAAGTATCCTTCCTTAAGAGTCGTTTAGTTGATAATTGTTCAACATAAGACGTGTTTTTTTGTTTATTAAAGAAGTTGGAAGTTTCCGTTCTTGTGGGAAGGAAAACTTATGTTTGCTTTGTTTGTATGAACAAGTTATAAGGATATTTTGTGTAGAAGGAAAAGCATTGTCGTTACTCGTTCTGTTATGAAGTTATGATTCTTTCGTAAACATCCTGTTATTACCTACTGGAATCTATGTATTATGAATTTGTTATTGTGTTATTATTGGGAGCAGCATGAAGTTGTGTCATTCATTAGAATTATTTATTATTGACCTTCTTCGTGAAATAGTGTTCTATATAAAGATTGTAGCACGTGCCTTTCTGCAGTTTCCATTTAGGTTCTTCCATGGGGAAAAGGTGTGTGTTTCGTTATGTATTCAACTCCATCTCTAATTTGTTTTCATAAATATAAACCAAAGATATAGAGACTCATTTTCGCTTTAATCTATCTATATATATATATATAAATAAAAAGACAAGTCCTGACTGACTGACTGATTGACTGACTCATCAACGCCCAGCCCAAACCCTTGGGCCTAGAAAGCTGAAATTTTGCACAGAGGTTACCTTAATAATGTCGACAAGGAACAAGTAAGGAATTCCTTGTAGTAAAAGGGATATTTTCTGACATCCGCCGATGCCGCTGGCAAAAGCTAGTTAGCAATAGAAGAGTAGATTCTTTTTTAGGATTCCGTACCAAAATGGTAAAAAAGGAACCCTTATGGTGTGACTCAGTCTGTCTGTCTGTCTGTCTGTCTGTCTGTCACAGCTGGATATCTCAAGAACTACTTATGATATCAAGTTGAAATTTGGAATAGTTTTAGATGACGCTTACCCAACTATTTTGCAAATAAGAAAGAAGTTAAAATATTTATATTTTTTTTGTAACAGGGACTGAAAGGGGGTCTTAAAAATTCAAAGTGAGGCTACTAGGGCATGTGGGATATCATATGAAAGAGCGCTGCTTGGACATTCTTAAACTATTTTTTATTTTTTTTTAGGCAGCATAGTTTTCGACTTTTGATGAAAAATGTAAAAAAAATACCGTTCCCCCCCCCCCCCTATCTCCGAAGTTTGCAAAGAGAAAAATCTGAAAATATTCTATGTGATAGAAGTTATGTCAAGATTACAGGAAAAATAAAACGATGTCTCTAAATAGCACACTTTTTCAGAAATCGGAACGGAACCCTCGGTGCGCGAGTCCGACTCGCTCTTGCCCGGTTTTTTTTGACTATATTTTGATAACAAAATGCAATAAACTTAACTTGTACCTACACTTAACACACTTTACCAAATAACTTTCCACAAAAACATCTTCCAAAAACATAAGTACATTCCGATAACACATATTTTTGATAAGATCCGATGCATCATGTCATGCACATACGATTATTTGTCACAAAACCATCATATTATCAGTCAAGGAAATCTCGATCACTACAAAAACACATGTTCAATAACCTAATTATCTATACCTACGTAATTTGGAACAAAACAACCCTGTAGGCGCGATTGGTCCAATTCGCGATTGCTCCAATTCACCTTATTCGCGATTGGTCCAATTCGCAGTTGGTCCAATTCGCAATTGGTCCAATTCGCAATTGGTCCAATTCGCAATTGGTCCAATATAAAGTATTTCCAAAATTAAACAAAGCAACCCATTTTATTAACCGACTTCCAAAAAACGGAGGAGGTTATCAATTCATGGTATGTGTGAGTGATTGCATCACGGTAAACACAATTTGTCAATTTACACAAGGAAATGCACTTTATTTCGAGGACAACGGATACATAGTTATGCCTGTGGCTTTGCTCATGGTTGAAAGAAACTATATCAATCTCTGCCTAGCCTTTTCCCAACTTTGTTAAGGTCGGCTTCCAGTCTAACTGAATGCAGCTGAATACCAGTATTTTACATGGAGCTACTGCCTATCTGACCTCCACAACCCACTTACTAGGTAACACGATACCCCTTGGTAAGACTGTTCACTCTCGAGGCATCTGACGACCCGTAACAGCTGTCAAAGATTCACAAATGACAGCCGGGACCAGCGGCTTACCGTGCTTTCCGAGGCACGGAGGGGTCTTGGTATGTAGGTAAATATGGTCACCTATCCACGGAACAACCGCAGCTGGCATCGCTTAACCTGATCGACCCGGCAAGTAAAAAAAACCTTCATGGTCGTGCATGACCATCTACATAAAGGATACGCTGTGGTAGACCGCGAAATTCAATTTTTTTTTGGGTTTTTTCCGTGTCAGGTTCTATCTTAATCAAAATATGATACGCGACAATAAAATATATGTAGGTATTTACATAATTTTAACCATAAAAATCATCAGTACAGCTCTCTAAGTTAGATTTCGTGCAGGTTCGTAGAACGAACGAAATCTAACGAATCTGCACGAAATCTAACTCAGGAAGATGTATTAATGATTTTTAATACATATGATTTATTGTCGCGTATTATATTTTGATCAAGATAAGAACCTGACACGGACCTGCAAATTGCATAAAACGCAAGAAAATTTTAATTTCGCGGGCTACCACAGCGCACCTTCCATAGGATATAGAATTTACCCATTTTGTTACCACAAACTTAATCTTCACCAATATACTGATTCATACGTGATCTCTCGTATCTCTCTATATTTTTCTCCACTTTTTACGACATCCGCCACATGAATTGATACAACCTACCTACATCAAACTTCATCTCCATCAATTAGAAAATTGATCCCAAAACCTCTTACAAACAGACTCCCAGTATCACTCAGGAAATAACGATTATACATTTCAATACTCATGCGCAGTTTTTTGACAGTATGTACATAAATCAGCTAGTCAAAGATCAAAGGTACCCTTGACTGCTGGATTTATTGCCCCTGCTGGCTTTGGGCTGTTTCTGGCAACAGTCCAAGCGGTGGATGTACTGTAGACATTGTGGCTACACGATGATGTCAGGAATTAAAGGTGGTATAAATAAGCCTTATATTTATTTTTATGGGTGTGATAATCTGGTCTGGTTTGGAATTAAAAGTCATGGTTATGTATAAAGTCTGTGGTGTCTTTTTCTATTGACTAGTAAGTAGCTAGTATTTTCAGAATTCTCTAGTTTTGTGATGAGAAGGTGGTGAACATATTTGGAGGATCGTTAAAAATATGGCGTAAAACAACATAAAACGAAACCAAAGCTAGTCTCTGAATCATAGCTTTTAAATAAGGAAAAAGAAATGCAATAGGTATAATTATTAATTATAATTATTGAGGAGGATAATAATATGACACAAACTGCTAATTTCTGATAATCAGCATTTATTGCTATACCAGTTTTCCCCAAAATTTAAGTACCTAATATCAAATCTTTTAACAGTTCAATATCACATAAATAAAAATCCAAATTTTTGTCGTATTTATAAAATAAGGAGTGCTATGATTAATGTAGTAAATATTTTATATGAACCATTCAAGTGTCGATGGCATTTGATAGCATACCTATCATGTTCATATCAGTTTTTTTATGCTCGTTTTATGAGTAGTAGGACGGTGTATGTTGCGGTTATTCTAGTTAAATGCACAGAGCATGTAAATGTTAAATGTGACTTGTTGCTTTTTGTAACTTTATCTCGGCTTAGTTTTGGAGGATTTGATTTAAGGTGATTGCGCTGTATAGCCCGCGAAATTCAAATTTTCTTACGTTTTTTGCAATTTTCAGGTCCGTGTCAGGTTGTATCTTGATCAAAATATGTTATGCGGCAGTAAAACATATATATTTACATAACTTTAACCACAGAAATCGTCAATACATCTCTATATATTAGATTTCGTGCAGATTCGTCGAACGAACGAAATCTAACGAATCTGCACGAAATCTAACTTAAAGAGATGTATTGATGATTGTTTTTTTCAAGATACAACCTGCCACGGACCTGCAAATTGCAAAAAACCCAAAAAAAAATGAATTTCGCGGACTACCACTGCGCATCATCCTTGTCTCTTTTGAAATGATTTTCGTTTGTAACGATGAATATTGATTTCAACTTTTTTAGGAGCTGATTCAGTAACAATAAAATCCGGGAAAAACGAAGCGGTTTGCAGCATCTAAGGTAATCTTATTCAGCTTTACTGCACCTACTGATCTCATAGGATCAGATGTGAAGTGGGTCAACTTTCGATTGCCGGGATTTTTACCAAACGGAAAGGCCGTTTGGTAAAAATCCCGTCTAAACTTTTTCCGGACGGATACCCCATAAATCCATCCGGAAAAAGGGCAATAGGCAAAACAGGATAAAAGCCTAGATAGATTTTGTAGTATTCAGAAAGCCAATTATCATACCTAAAAACTTTCAAATTCAAGTCGCAATCATATGCCAGCGACAAACAAATGTCAAAAAAGTTGGTAAACGCTATACAATTTTTGATAGATTGAGACTGAGATAAGATTGCGAACGTTATTGGTAAAAAAATACGGGAATTGTCCCTCGGTTCTGTTCTAGAATACCAGTCAGTTTTCACCACATACACTTAGTGCATGATTTACTACACCATAATATTTACCGTTTTCGACATTGAAATGAGAAAACCCACTCGAGTTTTTATCACAATTTATCGCGTTATATTGTAACAATAGTCTGGTCACTAGATGACAAGATAAGCCTTTCATTGCAATATGAAAAACCAGCCAAGGGCGTGTCGGAACACTTACAATGAAGGGTTCCGTAGTTGAAAAGAATTTATCTCATAAATAAACTTATTATGGTAGTTGAAAAACATGTTCTCCCATCCATTGACATAGGTCACGGTCCATTATCCAACTGCAAATTTTAGTTTGTAATCCCAAAAAAAATTTTATGAGATAAAATTACAAATTAACGATTTTTGGACTTTTCCTTTACTTGTGCTGAGACCTTGCTTCTTGCCAAATTCCATGATTCTAGGTCAATAAGTACCCTATAGGTTTGATTTCTCGAGTATCAAAATAATTATGTCACCTAAATGTCCGTGTTAATTATATTATTGCGTTGACTTAAAAGCTTGATTTTTTTAGAGCTCCAAGGGACCATAAACCTACCTATTTGATATTAATTTCAACTTGATACCTCCACGCGTTCCTGAGAAAAAGGGTCTCGACATACTGACAGACAGGCAGACAGACAACGAAATGATCCTATAAGGGTTCCGTTTTTTCTTGTGAGGTACGGAACCCTAAAAATATACGCTAAAAATCAGGTTTTCCCAAAGGATGTGGAGGTCAGACAGTTTATTGTCCAAATTCCCCATAGTACCTACCTATGGAAGGTAATATTTGTGAATACACACTTACTGTTTCCTGTGTTGGAAACTACGTCCTTTTTAGATAAGAAAAAAATCCCGATGAATTTCTCGTAATTTATGTAGTTCCCGTATTTTTTATCGTTCATGAAAAAAGTGTGAGCCCCAGTATTTTTCCGTCAACCATTGACAAAATTTTCCGTGTGCCAAAAAAAAGGCGGCTAGCAATCTAGATTTTGTTCTTGTTTACGTTCTGAAAGCTTAGCTGCAGCCAATGTCCTAATTACCTTGGAGTTTGTACTCATTATTTGATATAAACAAAAATAGGTATCTAATTGGCAGCTCCGGAAATACGCATTTTCAAAATTCAAGATGGCCGACGACATAAATTCGTACCCGATGTCGTTTCGCACTTTAAAGGGTGCTGATTGCACATCTGAAGGTGCTAAAATACTCGTATATATGTTGTTAAGTATACTTCATTAATGCTTTGATGTGTTAAAAGGTTAGTGAAGATTAAAGAAACGATGTTTTAAGGATCTGACAGAAAGATTGGTTTGCGCATCAATATTATCGCGTAATGTTTCTGGTGTCATTGCTAAAATTAGGTACTTACTTACTTTTAATTTTCTTAGATGTGGCAAGAGAGATGTCTGACATTTTTATGACTGTCTTATCATCCTTTCGATCATTTGCCATCAACTGCACAACAAGCATTCTTTACATTTCACTATATTTAATACATAAACTTGACCTATCGGTCCACATATTTCGAAAAGATACGGTACTTAGTCTAAAGTGTGTAAAAGTTAGGGTATAAAATAGGTGATAAATACTACAAATTCGAAGTAAACTTACCTTAATAAAACAATAAAAACAGAAATTTTGAAAAATATAATAAATTGTTACAAAATATAAAAAAAAGTCAAATCATAGTAAATCAAATCATATGCACCATGCTGCCTTGCATATGATTTGAATTTCTTTTTTGAAAATATAAAAACTAGATATTGCATAGTATTAGGCTTTTGCTCCGTTTACCTATTATATAGCCTACTTTTTTCAAAACTGTAAAAAATTCATCCAGTATACATATTATATTATGTGGTGGAAGTACCAAGTTCAACTAGTGTAAACGATTAGTTCGTGAATAATAATTTTGTCAGTTAATTAGTGCGTCAGTTGTTGCAATAGGCCGGAAAACGACCAATGAAAAAGATTAATGGTACTTGGCTGACGTATGACATTTAGCAAAAAAAAATCAGCTATTAGGAAAGTCTTCAGTTATCTCATTATATTCAGAGTCAATACTCCCAGCTCTCCAATATTTAAATCAGATTAGAAGCAGTATCTTAAACATTTTGTTTCACACATTGTGTTCGTGTTACATGGAGTTTTATCTGACAAGATCTTATCTACCATTGTTATATCATGCATCCAGTTTATGTCTAGTTCTTGTTCAATAATCATAACTTTATCTAAATCGTGCTCAGATACGTGTAGATTACAATATCAGTTGTCTTTGCTAAATATAATCCAACTCAATCCATTGGATTTTGCAAAAGATATACCGTATAAAAGATGCTATAAAATATATATGTAGTTACAGCTCACCTAAAAGACTCTATCCCTGAAGTAAAGTAACCTTTACCTAACCTTCCTCTTAATCTTTAACCAGAAACTCTTAAAGTAAAACCAATAAATGTAGCTATATTTTACCTTCAAGATTGACATCACAAACAAGTGAAGAAGGCAGTTATATACTCCGGGGTCTTAAAATACCCCGCGCGCGAGACGGCGCGGCGTCCGCGTGACCTTTCGATGTATATTTTTTTATATTTTTCAGTGACACTGTGACGCAAATCAACATTTATTCCTGAACTAATATATTAGCTGTCTATTCTAAAATCGTAACGAGGACGGTGGGTGACAATCATCGAGTTTGTCAAGCGAAATTAGGTATAGGCTGTCTAATAAATGTCACTTCTGTGTTAAAAAAATCTCGAAATTGTAGTTTTTTCGACAATGCTCGGTTGGGATACTGTATTAAATAATCTTACAAAACTGGATTCAATTTGATAAGAGTGTCTCTGCAATGAATGCAAGTAAGGAGCGGTAATTAGGCTTGTCTAGCTTCAAACCAGTCAGGGTTTGAACTAACAACAGCTGTTAGAATGCAGTTCAAAAACCTATGGGATTTATTTTACAATAGAGATACAATTTCAGTCTGCGTATACGTTATGGTCTGGCCATTGTTTATTAAACGGCTTCTTTAACTAATTATCATTATAATTCCTTTATTTCATTAGTAAGTCTAAACATAGAAATTACATTTTTAAAAGTTAAAATAGGAAAAGTATAAAAACATTTAAAAATATAAAAAATAGTAGCCCACTGGTGTCGGGAACAGGGTCCAAGCTACCGTCGCTCAGGGCTACTGAGAGAGGAACCTCCTCCGGTTTCTGGATCAAGCCCTTGATCCAGCCACCTAACGAGAGCCTCCTCAGGTGTTGATCGGGGCTCTTGGCTATTATGCCATTGGCCGTCACGACTATAGACTGTAGGCACAACGATTGCTGTATTTATTATTACTTATTTAATTATTAGCTTTGCTGCATCAGTACCTAATAATGTATCATCATTTAAACATTGATATTCTAATAATTTTTCTAACTCACCAGGTTTTGCATTCAACAAATCAACTCGGCCTATCACAGTCCACTTCTGGACCTATGCCTCTCCCAGGCTGCGCCATAACACTCTGTCCTCCGCCTTCCGCATCCAGTCTGTCCCAACCAGTCTATCTAGTTGGGGGGCTTCCCACACTACGCTTGTCGATACGAGGTCTCCAAATCTCTACTCCAGGACTCGTCTGCTCCAACGGTCATCGGTCTTCGGTTTAGTGTTGCTAGCCAAATTTTCATTTCCCTACTACTTATTATTTTAAGTAGAGTTTTTATTTTTAGCCACTCGTAGAAACTATAAATTCTGTTTTTACGAGTGTTTGCTAAATTACTTTGTTTACGGCGGTTTACGCGATGTTGTTGCTAATTCTAAATGTGTTTTTGTTAATTTTAAAGTTCAAGGTCTGCAGCGGGCTTTAGTCTCACCTCATGCATAATTGTTAGGAAAGCAACAAAGAAGATTAAATGCTTGGTGGTCCGGTAAAGTTAGCCCAAAAAATAGGGGTAAGTCATAGATATAAGAAAGAAGGAGATGAGCCCCAGTATGTTAAAATGTATCGGAACCCTGTGTCTCCACTTTTTCCCTTTGATCACTTTCACTTTTTTCCATGATTTTAAAGACAAATACGGTAAAATACTTGTACTTACATATGGAAAGTGATTCCATGATTTACATGGCTTCGGTTTTTACAAGAAACCACTGAACAACACGCCATTCTTCATTATCAATCAGAATAAATTATAATTCACTCCCTAATTAGGCCCTACGCGGAGCCCTAGCTAAAGTCTATCAGTCACTCCTTAAAGAAAAGCGAGCATCACTTTTTTAACCGACTTCTGAAAAAGGAGGAGGTCATTTAAGAGCAATTCGATGTTTGAATGATCGAAATGTCGGCCAGAATCATTGCTAAGGATTGACCAAAGCGTGAAACCTTTACAGTACTGTATGTGCTGAAGTACCTAAGATTACAGTTTACACTGCTTGCTTATCCTGCACGTATGGCCTCGATCCTTATCAACAAACAAGAGATACAGTAGCGCTTACAATGTTTGCAGAAAACCACTCGGTTGAAACCATAATATTTGTTTTACGTTGCTTCTGTTGATAAATCCTTGTCGTTCCTGGTAATATATTGCCCTCATTTCGACCCGTTGACGTTGAAGGCGTGAAAAGGATAGGCCGAGGTTTCCTCCGGTCTGCCAAAATGAAATTACGAATCCGAATCACATGTAAAGTCAGGCAGATTCATTGTTAATTAAATTTAAATCCTACTAGCAAAGAATTACAGTTGTAATTGGAATAAAGGTACAGGGTCAAATTAAATAAGCTGAAATTCTGCAGACGTGATGGGGGCTCTGTCGCCGTGATGGGTAATTGGGTACCGATATGATGACGATGAGTAATTTATGCGCCCTACTCAAATGTCACACTTCAAGTAACAACACCACTAGCGGTCATTGACCGCAAAATAAATCATCAAATCTTTTTTTTTTTTCGAGTTTAGGCATCGATCGATACCCATTAAGTCTGCGGAATTTTCTAGCTAATTTAATTTGACCAATAATCAGTTTGCTTAACAATTAATTTCTCTGAATTTACCTACACTGATTAAATGTCTAATTTTTCTATCGTCAGATTGTTCGTGGCGAAAACATAAATAAAAATATTATAGAAATTCACTTTAATCGATATAGTCTATCGTAATACAAAATTTGTACTTTTAGTTTTATAAGGTTCACGCCATCTTCTCGGCGAGAATTTCACAATGACAATATCCAGTTGCCAGTAAACAAGAAATCTTAAAATGTAGCCAGCTCTTTAACATTAAACTTAAAATCTATGTTCAGATACGAACACAGATAACTTTTATTTATGGTGTTAGATACGCTGGCAGGTATGAAAATGAGACGCAAATGCAGGTTGAGTGTGGAATGAATATATTTCTAAAAATCGGTCCCTTATATAGGTACAGTCTCTGCAATAATTAATACGTAGTGGGTAGGTACATTTTAAAAGTTAGCTAGAACAAAATAGAAATACCCTGTGTGCTGCATTTATCAAATGAGTAGGTATCAGTAATATATAAGGTAGGTATAAATGGTTGGTATGCTATTCCGCTACAATGGAATAAATATGGTGGTTTGGCTTTGTATAGAAAATATGTCATACTCATATTTATTCTTCAGTTATTTGACTACTGAAAAATGAGCCCTAAGACAAATATTATGTACGCCTTTTTTTGTTTGTAAGCTTATTCGTTTACTTCCTACATACTTATATTAAGAAGTATTTGATTGTTTATCAGCAAGAGTAGGTAGGTAGTTAATAAAAACTGTGGATTACGATGAGCCACCGCAATTAGGTATGTCCAATGTCCAAAAAGCAAAAATATTGCTAGTCATGTTAGTAAAAAGTTCTGACTCAACAAAATACCTTTATATACAATTTCCTCAAAACAGGAAAATCACGTAGTGTGTTGTTCAAAATTAAAAATGGGTCAAGTGCGAGCTGTCTTAAGTCTCTTGAGTCTGAACACGTAATTTAGTTGTGTAAACAAACAGTTTTGAGTCAAAATATTGTGGTTTTCCTGTAATGTTCCTTGAACCTGATCTTAATTTACTGAAGATTTTCCCGCTTCTTGAGCAACTTTCTCAAGAATTCGCTGTAAGCTGACAAGGTTTTCTTTTAATATTTGTGTCGACGCTTTTACTGACTGAGAAGTCACATTACATAAATATTCGAAATTAACTTCATTGGCCCAATTTAATACGACTTTTATTCGTTCAACACATCACTGACGCCACTTAAGTTCTTTTAATTTGCGGTCTTGCTTCTACAGATAGGTACCTACCTACCGCATTAAAATTTATTGTAAGGACAGTAAATTATCATTCTTTGCGTCCTGACGTTATTTGAACGTGTCAAAAATAGTCATATCAAATCGGGAAGCCTAATCATCTAATCTAATCGGATATTTGGCGAGATTTCTAAACCAAATTGAGTTTGGACGAGTTGACCTCCACAACGCAGGTACTGGATAATAAAATCCCCCTTGGTATTTTCAGACTTTCGGGCTTCTGACGACCGTAACGACTGTCAAAGATCCACGAATGACAGCCGGGACCAAACGTTCCGAGGCACGGAGGGGTCTTTCTATGTAAAGATGGTCCGATGGAACCCATCCCCGGACCGACCGTGGCAACGATCGACCCATGCGGCTGTTACTTATATATATTACTTAGCCACAAGCCCCCTCATATGAGTAACATCTAAAAATTGACACGAATCCAACGCCACTACAAATTACAAGATTATCTTCAGGAAGAGTTTGTAAAAACATCAATTTCTTGGCAAGAGCTAACGGTGATTTGTAAACATAGGGCAGGTGGTTATGGTAAATGTTTTGTAACATCACATCATGCTTGTATTTTCCGAAGATAAGCAGAAGTTTACAGTACACTACACTCATTGGTAATTTAGGGAGACAAACTGACATTTTATAGCGACAACGAGGATGGAAAATACAAAAAACTCGGGAGGTGTTGTGCGACAGCCGGTTGGAACGAAGATCCTTTTGCTGTATATTATGACTTAATACAGAACCATCTAGTATGATCTCCAATTTCAAGATGCAATAGAACAAACGTATTTTCCTCAAACATGGTCTTTGACAATTCAGCAGTAAGTCCACGCTCGGAGTTTGCCAGAAAGCTATGGAACGGAGTATTCTGAGTATCAAATTTGTGGACCGGGATAAGAATACAATCCGTTCCATCACTAAAACAACTGATGTCACTCGGAAAGCTGCCACGCTTAAATGGAATTGGGCTGGACACATCTGTCGCATGTCAGACGATCAATGGGCCAAACTTACGACCGGGCATCACAGCAGGCCCAGACGGAGATGGCGATGGCGGGATGAGCTGGACTCCTTTAATAAAGATAGGTCCTCACATCCACGGTATTGTCGATGGCATCGCAGAGGACTTTGTCTGCATGTTTTGGGACACAGAGGGTAAGATGAAGGATGGATATGATGATGAGGGCACGAGGTGGAACATAGTTTGCGACACAGCTCCATATCCTGATGCCGTTCCGTCGAGGTAAACCCACTTTACGAGGTTGTAGTTACATCTTGCCACTTGAACCTCTGATATAGAACAGAAACCCTTGGAACACCCGAATCTTTCACAGGATTTCTTAACAGAACTTTATCAATTTCTGGAGAGAGGTCGGCTGGCTGGAGTAACCCCCAACGGCTGCCATGGCCCACGCACAATGCAATGGTTCACGTGAAGGACTAAGTGCGGAAACCATACCCTCTAACGTAGAACATATAGAACCATTGTTATTGGATATAAAGTCAATGGTAATCTAGACTCAGGGTGCCTTTCACACCCGGTTCCCAAGTAAACAAAGGAATATTTTAGAGTTATAGTTATCTATACTTTCTCAGTGAACTTGTTTTCTTAGAATTATAGGTAATGAATGTTCAAAAACAAAGCTGCGCGTCCGGGATCAAATAGGTATGTAATGATTAACTAGGTTATCGCTTACTGAGGTGATTTTTGTAAACATTTTGCTGGCTTATGTATGGTTTATGAAAGTACCTATAATATTTATCTATTGCTAGGTGTGGGCCAAGTAAGGAGTCAAGGCTTTAAAGGAGGTTTTGCCGAACTGGTGCTATGACCGAGGAGAACTTATACGAGGTAAGTATGATACGGTCATATATATCGCGTATCGTGTTGTTTCACAAGTAGGGGGAGACCAAAGAAACGATGAATGGACTGTGTGAAAGATGATATGGCTAGATGGGGTGACTAGCGAGATGACGACTAATAGAGAATTATGGCAGACGAAGACATGTTGCGCTGACCCCAAATAAATTGGGATAAGATGATGGGGAAGAGAATGATGATGATGATTAATTTTTGCCACCGGTAATATTGTGGTTTCCATATATTGGAAAGTATTTCAGTTTGCAAACGCTGCTTGTACAAAGAATTTACAGGGATGTAGCACAAATGACAGATTCCATATTTAAAAAAAACTCAACGCGCCGGAATAGAAAATGCAAAATGAACTTTAAAAAAGTTCCTAACCAGTATTTGAATTTCGAGTTTCGAAAATTGTATATTATGATTTTTCATCAATACTCCAACTGTATGGCATTTTTCCAACCGCGCCGTAGCACAGACTTCCTCATATTTGGTAGACCGTTAACCAAAAGCACGTGGTACAGACAGATGAATCATTACGTCTGATTAATTGCTTATTTGATTGGACAAACGACGTTATTTTTTGTCCAATGTGGGCGTGGCTTGGTAAAAAAATATCACGCAATGATAGTAAAATTTTATAAATTATAGTGTTGATAGAATTGCCCGTTTGTCTGGGGAGAATGCTTAAAATATTGGTCATAATGGTATTTTTTCTGGCGCGTTTCCCGAGCGTGAAGTCAATTTTAAAGTTCAAGGGTTTCATTTCCCAGAAAGTAGGTTGTGTAGTTTTCTGCCAGGGTTTTTAAAATAATGGAATATTTTGGCGATAGGATCGTCCGTTTTTCACATAAACCTAAACCATTGTCATTTCTGGGCCTACGAATGGCCCTTTGGAAATTATAAATTCATGTGTAGGTACCTAAATAGACAGCGTGTACGGAAATTGTGGCTGTGGAGTCCATAAGTTAAAATATTAAAATTATACGTAACTATAATTTTTAAGGTGTAGTTTATTTTGTATCTTTACTTTTAAGAAAATGTAAGAACATTATTTGGATAATAAACGATTATTATTATAAAAAAAAAAAAATCTGGGTCTACTCAATGTGGGTTCAACCTTTTTATAAACTCGCACTCGCTATTGGTGCCTTGTTTTTCTATAAAATGCTTAGAAATAAAATTGACTGCCTAAAGGTACTGAGTCTCCAAAAGTTTCGTGCCCCAGCCCGGTATCCGCGAAAGCCTCAAACTCACAAAAAAACTCACCGATTTCACGCCTGTGTAAGAGTCTAAACAGTTGCAGTGATCTTAATGATATAAATCATGACAGTATAGGAACATTTTACAACAACAAGTTTCGCATGTAGGTAAATCATTTAGGTAACAAACTAATTACCCGATAAACTTTTTTTTTTTTTTTTATTATTCTGATTCAATTAGTATAATATTCAGTTACTTCTGATTATTCCGAACCTGACCCGAAAATCCTAACACTAGACGACGTCAGGGGCACCCCGAGGTTCGTTTTGGTTATGTTCCTTTAAACCCTGCAAACAGAAATAGGAGTCCCGCGCAGCGGGGCTCCGTCGACCTGCTGACGAAAACCCTAACCCTAGACGGTCGACGTCAGTGGCACCCCGAGGTTGAAATATTAGTGAACCCAAAACGCCACCTGCTATACGATACTTACATAGTACTCCTTTTGCAACACAAACAACAATTAGTGCCTAGATATCTATCACCACCTCGTCTTGTAGGCACCAGTTTGGCGAGTTTTCACTTTTAATATTTATATTGGTTACAAGTTATCTGAAGCAAAACTAGTTAATAATAGGTTGTGATAGCAAATAAGAGGGGCACAGCTGCTATAAACAATAATGAGTTTTACAATGTACCAATAACTATTATTATTCATAGACATAATTATGGTTTATGAAGCTTGAACATACTATAGCAAGATATAAAAATTCCAAAGTGTCTTTGATCAAAGTGAAAGGATGTTTTAAATAAAGCTATGGAATTAAAATTACTGGTGACAGTGTCATTACGAAAAAAAAACCGGTCAAGAGCGAGTCGGACTCGCGCACCGAGGGTTCCGTTCCGATTTCTGAAAAAGTGTGCTATTTAGAGACATCGTTTTATTTTTCCTGTAATCTTTACATAAACTTCTATCACATAAAATACCTAATTTCAGATTTTTCTCTTTGCAAACTTCGGAGATAAGGGGGGGGGGGGGGGGGACGGTATTTTTTTTTACATTTTTCATCAAAAGTCGAACACTGTGTGGCCTAAAAAAATTAAAAAAATGTTTGAGAATGTGCAAACAGCGCTCTTTCATATGATACCCCACATGTCCTAGTAGCCCCACTTTGAATTTTTAAGACCACCTTTCAGTCCCTGTTGCAAAAAAAATACATATATTTTTATTTCTTTCTTATTCGCAAAATGGTTGAGTAAACGTCATCTAAAACTGTTCCAAATTTCAAGTTGATAGCATTAGTAGTTCTTGAGATATCGAGCTGTGACAGACAGACAGACAGACAGACAGACTGAGTCACACCATAAGGGTTCCTTTTTTACCATTTTGGTACGGAACCCTAAAAAAGTTTTCTTGATTTTAGTGACGATGGTCAAAGCATTCGGACATCGACCTTTCCAAAGTTGGGCCACAATATCCGCTTTCATACGCAATTTTTCCGAGTTTTCAAGTAATAAATATAATAATTCCCCAAAATACAGCCCTGGGCCTAGTTTGGGAGTTAGAATCAATACTCCGTGTAAACTTACCTAACCCTTCGGTGGTTACAGGCATGTTATATCCTTTAGTCAAGAACACAACAACAAATCATCATTACTCCACAATCTCATATATTTCGTATAGTTTTACGGACACACAAAAGAAAAATAAACAATTCCATCGCAATCCGCATCTGTAAATAAGTATTCGCCTTGATGAAGCTGACGCGGGGGAAATAAAGGAAAATCCTCGCCTGAGTGACGGCGAGCCAATCCTTGTGGAAATGCTTCGGCTATACTTGTTTGGGATAGACGATAAACATGGAGTAAAGAGTTAATGGAGCGCTAGTAAGAGGGCTAAAGGTCAGCTAGCTTTGACATTTGCTGTGAAATCGTTGAACCACAACCACAGATCTCTTATAGGTATATTATGTTTTACCTAGCTCATAACTTCTGTGAACTTTATTTTTTAGTTTAGTCCTTACTCCTTACTAAATAAATATAAAAATTATATTGCTAAGTAATAACAGCCGCACGGGTCGATTGCTCAGGTTTATATACCAAGACTCTCTGTGCCTCGGAAAGCACGTTAAGCCGTTGGCCTCGTCTGTAATTCATGGACAGTTGTTACGGGTCGTCAGAAGCCCGAAAGTCTGACAGCCAATATTACCAAGGGGTGTCTTATCCAGCAAAAGCAGGTAAAATACTGGTATTAAGCTGCACCCGGTTAGATTGGAAGCTGACCCCAACACTATTGGGAAAAGACTAGGCAGACGATGATATTGCACCGCCTAAACGGTGTTTAGACGATGCATGTCATCTATTGCATAAATTTTCTTATGCTACAGGCAAAAGCATCGTGTCAATGCAGCTTTACTCGCAAGATGGTGGTCTGAACTCTGAATGGATGACTATTTTTCATGTATAACGAAAAACTTTGGTCTTTATCTTGTTAGGGTTATGAGTAAGTATACTTAAGAGTTATGACTAGTCTAAATCACATAATATTGTGATTTAGACTTTTAGACTTTTTGCATTTAAAGTTTTTTATACACCTACCTTATTCGTAGCTAGCACTCCATTTTGATTTATTCAGTGTATTGTATGCTCGAGAATTATTTGATGAACGTTGTTTGTGATTTCTCCCCTTTTTTGGGAATATATAAGGATTTATGCTGAATTATTGTGGTTATAAAAATATATTGGGGATGTAGAGTTATGCTGATTTATGGAACAAAGTCATTCCATTATTGAGAAACGGGTTTTTACTGTTTTGTTTATTATTGGTGCTATCACCAAACTGGATTATGTATCTGTTAGAAGTTTATCTTGGATGTCACTGGCATCGTTGCGGGAAAAATGGATTTGAAATAACCAAGTAACCAACCCGTCTTGAGCAAGCGTGGTGATCAGTGTTCGTGCCTTCTGTGTATGAGAAGAGGCCTTTGCCCAGCTGTGGGATAATAATAGGCTGGTATTATTTAAAAAGGGTCAAATTAAATTATGATTGGTATCGATATAGCACAACAAAATAAGAAATAAAATATTTCATGAGTAGTCAACGATCGAAAGGAGCTCGTGGTTAAGGAGGAGCTCGTGGCTAAGGAAGAGCTCGTGGCTAAGTAATAACAGCCGCACGGGTCGATCCATCAGGTTAAGCTACGCTTGCCGGGGTTGGTCCGTGGATGGGTGACCTATCTTTACATACCGAGACTTCTCCGTGCCTCGGAAAGCACGTTAAGCCGTTGATGCCGGCTGTCATTCGTGGATCTTTGACAGTCGTTACGGGTCGTCAGAAGCCCGAAAGTCTGACAACCAGTCTTACCAAGGGGTATAGCATGTCCCAGTTACTGGGTTGTGGAGGTCAGATAGGCAGTCGCTCCATGTAAAATACTGGTATTCAGCTGCATCCGGTTAGACTGGAAGCCGACCCCAACATAGTTGGGAAAAGTCTAGGCAGATTGATTGAGTCAACGATCGAAATTGAGAAATCTGTTTAGATATTATTAATTAGATATCTATAGGTACCTACCAATTATGTCTGTGAAGTTTACGAAAAATATTTTTTAAACTGATATGTTTCATCTGACTACACACTAAATGCGGTTTCAAAAAAGAACCATCAAACTTAATGAATTGTTTGTTTTGTCATGTTTAGATTTTTACGTCGGAGTGCGGAGTTTTGCTAGCTAATTTCATTTAATACTGTATAGGTAGGTACGCACGGCTACAGATCAAGCTATACATTTCCAGTATAAGCTGATCTCGCATTGTATAGGATTTCCTTACAATGAGAGGTCAGTGTAAACTGGAAATGTATAACTTGATGTGTAGCCGTGTGTACTTTACTTTGGTTGACTTACGTTTTCAGGCCACTGAAAAGTCAAAATTTGGCCATTTCGCCAAAGCATCATCTAGAATTTTCCACCGTTGGCCAAGAAAATCTAAAAAAAATCAATGACGTATCATAAAATATCTGAAAAAAACACGATTACAACTCACAGAGACGGCGGCGTGGCACCTACGTTTTCTAATAAATTATATTTTTACGATTTACACGAATTTTCATGGTACGGAGCTAATATTAAAACTATTTGATCGTGACAGTTCGTGTGAAATCGTTTAAAAACTATAACGTATTGTCCCAAATCTTATTATTTTCGGCGATCACTGAAATAAATGTTCCGTGAATTAAGATTTAAGCGTTTTTAGGTCATCGCTTCGTGAGATTTCGGGGAAAAGCGATGAGGACACGCCGTGACGTAATATTAACGAGAAAAACAGCTTTATGTGTGTTAACATCGCTATATATTTAGCGAAAGAATCTTTTGTTGAGATTTATTCATATTTTGTGTAATTTTTGTGGCTTTTAAATCTAAATGATGCAGGATTTGTGGGGTTCGCCGGTGAAGACTTCTTTTAAGTTTTATTTGATTTGTATTTTATTATTCGTTTTGCGAATCTGAAAAACGACTTTTAGTCGACGTTCGCACGGACGTAAAATATCGCGGCGATTTTGTTTCGCGCACTAGATTTTCAACGCTCTGCTTAGCGCCGAGAGTTGAAAATCCAACAGTGTGTTTTTTCGAAGCCCTAGAATGCACTCTGGTGTTGTTAAGGCGCAGATTTCCTGAAAACGGTCAAAAAGGTGGTTTTTTAAAGCTGTGTATCTGTTAAACCGTAAATAATTTTGACATGTAAAAAAATATGATATTTTCAAGTCCTTTTCGCATACAGTGATGGAAGCCAAAACATAATTAAACATACTTTAATGCACCAAAAAAAATCTTTAAACATACCTCCTAATAATCTTTAAAAGCTGTTTATCCCTTCATTAGCAATTATAATTAAAAATATACCATGAAATGTCAAATTCCAAACTGCATCCAGTGATGGATTACTTTTTATTAAATAGTTAATTTCTAATTTTATACGATTTTATTTGCACTTTTACGACATAATTCCCGTGCGCGTGAGAATCTTCTATCTCGAGCGTCAAACTAGACAGCCATAACGCCATTTCACTTACACACCGAGCTAAACCAAGCTTGGAACCAGGGCCTTAAGTTAAATTCTCAATGCTCGGCTCAACAACGAGAATTCAAAATCCATTGCGCGATACAATCCCACCGCGATATTTTTACGTCCGTGCGTCGGCTTATAGCTTGTAATCATTTTCGCGTCAAGCTTTAATTCCAACCTCTCAGGGAAATCATTAATATTTTACTTTTTGTAAATGTTGATTGACCGGTGCTTCTGACTCAGATTTTAACAACATAGAAAAGAAAACCGCGAATCCGATTATACCTTTGATGCCACTTTTTAACTTCAAAAAAAGGAGGTTTCTCAATTCGACCGTATATAAACAGGGTGTAAGTGTAAACAGTGGCAATCTTTTAAGGGGTACTCATCATATGAACAACTTTTACTAAATGACCAACCAAACCTCAAATCGCGAAAAAAAAATCAGTAGTTCCCTACATTTTGAAGAATTATGCGAACATAAATGTACTGAACAGCAGAATTTGATTTCAGGTTTGGTCCCATAGTAAAAGTTGTTCATAATGATGAGTACAAGGACCTCTTAAAAGATTTCCACTGTTTTCACTTACACCCTGTATATTTTTTATTTTTTTTATGTTAGCCTACTCTGTCCCAATGCTGAAGAAAGGCTTCCCCCAAATCCTTCCAAGCATTCTTTTCCAGGGCCACCTCGATCCAACCCTTGCGGTACGCGTCTAGGCCGTCTCGCCACGTCTTCCTGGGCTGGCCTCGGCGGCGCCGTCCATCCTCAGCCACCCACCGTGTGAAGACTGTTGCCCAGCGGTCGGACATGACCCGGAAGTTCTTTAAACGTGGCTTGTGGTAGGAGTAATCTGCCAGAAATTGTGACGTCACTCAAAGGAGTTATGCCGTCAGTTTCAAGTGAAAAAAGTTTTAGCTTGCTAAAAACTACAAGTAGTAGGTACTTGCAGTTTTAGCAAGCTAAAACTATAGATTACTCTGTACCTATTATTAACACATAAAAATCTACCTAGGCTTTTCCCAAATATGTTGGGGGTCGGCTTCCAGTTTAACCGAATTCAGTTGAATAAGTACTTATCAGTATTTTACATGGAGCGACTGCCTATCTGACCACCACAACCCAGTTACTGGGTAATAGTAACCACCTAGTAGTCACTTGGTAAGACTGGTTGTCAGACTTTCGGTCTTCTGACGACCTGTAACGACTGTCAAAGATCCACGAATGACAGCCGGGACTAACGGCTTAACGTGCTTTCCGAGGCATGGAGGAGTCTCAGTATGTAAGGATGGTCACCCAACCACGGACCGACCCGTAGCTTAACCTGATGGATCGACCCGTGCGGCTGTTATTACTTAGCCACGAGCTCCTTTGTATTAATACATAATATACCTACATCGAAAGGAACTTTGTACCAACCGGCAGTCCCATACGACACCTTCCGACTTTTTGCTTGTATTTCGGTCGATCACCCATGACAGCTGCTCATGATCAATCCTCAACGTTTCTGAAGGTCACAGTCATCCGCCAGATGACGCCACTATCACAGGGCAATAGACTCATCTGTTACCTACATATTATTTATGTCTGAAATCCGAATTACTAATTCAACGTTTGAACTTGGTGATTAAAATAATTTGGGCTGTTTAATTTTTAGATTAAATTACTTTGAAAATATTTGATAATGATACTCAACCGTGTCTAATGGTGACAATATTACTTTTGAACATAATAAAGTACATACTATAGGTATAATGACAGATGGTTATGTACATAACGTTTGATAAAAAAATGTAATTATTTGTGTTACTTCTAAATAATGTATATATTTTTTTGAACTAGCTAGATAAAACGTTTTTACTAAGCATATTGAAAATTTTGGTTACAATATGATGTAAATATAAATAAATCTGTGAAATGTGTTTTTAATAATTACCTATTTAATTAATATTATTTATTAGTTCTCCAATTGATAAAATTTTTCAAAAAAGCATCTTGTCACTGAACATTATTTAAAACTTGGTCCCGTGTGAGCGAGAAAGGTGACAAAATTTGACAGCCCTCTTATCTTTACTTTCCTGATTTTAAACCCGCATCATCACGCTGGACAAGCAGCCTTTAACCTCTGAGCTATCAGACCAGTACCATACCTAATACCTACTTCATTTTTTAATAACAAGTTTATATCATAAACTATACTTACCTACTTTCCTACTCATTTTATCGGCCGCTAACCGTTCAAAAGTTTCCATTACGTTCAATAGTGTCAAGAAACGTTTTATATTGTGAAATAATAAATATAATCGTGCTCTATTTCTTACACACCGATTATATTGTAATGTGCACTGGCAAACAGTTACTCGAATACCTTTGTTTGTGTGCACTTAGAAACACGTTTTCAAACAAAAATATGCTACTATTTCTAAACAGGATGTTTCTAGCCAGTGCGAGCTGATAGCAGAGTAGGTACCATACCTATCGATTTAACCCCCATGTATGTTCTACGATTTTTTGTAGTTACCGAGTTATAATTTTTTTTTATACTTTTCCTGAATCAACGATATCGATGGCTTTAAAAAAAATTTTTTTTTTGGGGTCAACTTTGAACAATGTACTAAATAGGGCATTATTTTTTTTCTTTGCATATTTTTGTCAATCCTGATATTTACTATTCCTCTACTTTAAGGCAGAACTAAGTTAATAATAAAAACATAAACATACCTACTTAGTCCTTAACCACTAACCATTGATAATATGAAATGAGGGATCCAAAATAAAACTCGAAAACTGCAAAAAATCGTAGAACATACATGGGGGTTAAATCGATAGGTATGGTACTCTGCTATCAGCTCGCACTGGTTTGACACCTTAAAAGAGACACCGTGTATAATCTACAAGATAGTAAAACTGACAAAACTTACCGACATTCTAACAAGAACAGACCAACAAAAGACATACACACACAGACAGCCACTAAGGGGTGGACAGGCCTCATGATGCGAGACTCTAAAGGAAAGTGGAGCAGGGTAGGACAGAGTGGTACCCTCCTGTCAGCAGGAAATAAAGCTGACAGGAGGGTACCTCGCGACAGACGACAATGGACATTGTTAGAAGAGGCCGTGCCATGACTTGGAGTTCTAAAAAATCAAGCTTAAGTTAACGCAATAAAAAAATCGTCCATTTATGCGACATATTTTGATACTCGCAAGTAAATCAAAACCTCGGTATTTCCCGTTGACCTAGAATCATGAAATTTGGCAAGAAGGAAGGTCTAACAGCACAAGTAAAGGAAATAGTTCGAAAATTGCTAATTTGTAATTTTATATGCTAAAAAAATCTTTCTTAGGATTACAATGTTAAGTTTGTTTTTGGGATAAATTATTTTTAACTACGGAACCCTTCATTGTGCGTGGTCCGACTCGCACTCAGCTGGTTTTTTTCTTTGGTCTTCCTCTCCCTCGCCATCCATTAACTTTAATATTTATAAATCTTTTACGTTATGAGTGATATGTAGGTTCGAATGACGTTTTTGCGAAGGACGCTATTTCGAAAAATTTTACGAGTGATACGCCAGTTCGAAAACTCATTAAATCGAAAACCACCATATCGAAACACGTCATCGCGAAGGTCGCCATTTCGAAAAATTTTGCGAGCAGTACCTATGAGTTAATTTCTCTTTTAATTTCTTTCTTTTTTTTTCCCCAAACCAAATCAAAAGACCATGCTCTCTGTGCCTCGTCTCATTGGGGCCGTGAGTTCGATTCCCAGACAAATTAAGTCAACATCGGATTTCGATACCATGACTTTCGAACTGGCGTACCTACATACTACTCGCAAAATTTTTCCAAATGGCGACCTTCGCGATAACGTGTTTTGATATAGTGGTTTTCGATTTAATGAGTTTTCGAACTGGCGTACCACTCGTAAAATTTTTCGAACTGGCGACCTTCGCAAAAACGTCATTCGAACCTACATATCACTCCCCCTCCTCATCATATGCCCATACCAAGACAAATGATTCCCTTTCAACTTTTCTCTAACTGGCGCCATTTTCAAACTTCCTCTACGCTACGTCTACTTGTTTGTGCCTCCACATTTTGTGGTGCATAGCTACTTACCTGGTTCAGTATATAATATGTTCCTAACAGGAAATAATATGTTGACATTACCTACATGCTATGGGAAATTCTGCAGATAACAATGTAAATATTGTAACAGGATAAAGGATAATATTAACTTAATTACCAACAGCGTATATACACACTTATTGTTTATTATTGTCGTTATCAGTACTTTATGGGGAAACCAGTCGCTACTTTTAGAGGCCACAACTTAAATATAAACAAGACTTTTTTGGAGCGGTATTAACCGCATATTTATGAACATTATAATAGAGATGGACAAATTTTCACAGGGTGCTCTACCCATGAATATGAACAACTTTCACTATGGGACTAACTCTGAAATCACGAAAAAAAAATCAGCTGCTCCTTACATTTTGACGTTTGGTGTAGATAAATGTACTGAACAGCTGATTTTTTTTTCGTGATTTCAGGTTAGGTCTCATAGTAAAAGTGACAATTTGTCCATCTATTTTAATGTGACCTTGTATGTATTCCTCCTTATCGATTTTGTTATCGAAATTATTTTTTGCTATCGAAACTTGTGCCCAATAAATAGGACTCGCTAAATTATAATGTGTGGTGCAAAATCGTTTGTTCAAAAGAGGGGACAAAACCTGAAATTATGATGATAAAGCCCCTTATTCATAAATAATTAAAACGCTCTACAAACCTAGTTTAGTTAAAATAGTGTTTTGTGAATTTCATTCGAATTATGATTTGAGTTTGAAAGAAGAAGACAAAACACTATTTTAACTAAAATAGGTTTATAGAGAGATTTAGTTTTTTATGAATAAGGCGGTAATAATAACTAATACCGTAAAACATGGCAACTTTGCCCTCGACAGTTGACTTTGCCCAGTTGTGTATTTTTTAAAAAACTTAACACATACCAAATTTGTCTGTAGTTAGTAAGAATATTTTGTCTATGGTAAAAAATTCATCATTTTTCTGGCAACACTGTGTGACGCGCTGTCACAGATGTTACTTCAGTTGTCTGTCAGACGTCGTTGAAGTTAGAGTGTTTTTTTGCGGGCAAAATCTTTTAAAAAAACTTTTTCGAGAAGTGTTACTTGGAGTTATCGCAGGTAAGTAATTTCTATACATCCGTTATTATATTGGAAATGAATAATATAGACTAGTTTTCTTCGCTAAATGCGTCGTATAATCATAAAATATAACGGTGGGCAAAGTCACAAGCATATTTTTTGAATATCGTTGACAACATTGCCCAACGTTTCTTTTTCACTAGGGTTGTCACCCGAGGTACATTTTTTAACCTAGTAAAAAAAGGAGGGTTCGGATTTGATGAACAGTTAATAATGTTGGTAAACATATAAAGTTTAAAAACACAGTCGGGATTTAGAAGATACGAGGGCTCGTATCTTCCAAATTCTGACTGTGTTTTTAAAGTTTTTTGTTGATTGGTTTTAGGTTCTTAAAAACTATATGTATTTACATCGAAATCAAACTACCTAGGTACTCTTGTTTTACCGCTACCGCGATAAAATTCATAAAATAATTTCTAATATAATTGTTAATATAAGTACCTACTATGAAAGTTATTCAAATTTTATTTTCCCGGCTATAATTTTATCTTTTACTGCAGTTCTGTTTATAAATTTACATTTTTTTTAATAATGGGTAGTCTCGACATTTTCATTTAGTTTAATCTAAAAACTTTGCATACTAGTACCTAATCCTGAACTTTGTTGCAGTTTATTTGTCCGTCAGTGTAGATATGTATCCAAATTAATTTACGCTAAATGTTGATTATATTATATAACAATAACATAAAAGATAGGTAAGTACCTAATATTTATAGGTACTTAAAATTACTAAAAATTATATTGCATAGTAATATAATTTTTCTGTAAAACTCATTACAAATTTTAGTGTTATTTGTTATTTTCATATAAAAACAAAGACCGAGATAGGTACATACTTTTTAGTTTTTTTTTAAATTATTTTTTAGTTTTGAACACTTTAGAAATAAAGCATATTATGTAAAAAATGATGTTATATTATTTTTAATTTATCATTATAATATATTATAATATTCCACACTAAAAATTATTAAATAGTTAAGTATTGTCAATGGTGACAACCCTTGAAAAATCGCCATTTTGTACGAAAAATGTTCTAGAAGGCTTTTTGACTTTGCCCACTCATTTTTAAGGGTCAAGGAATGTGAATATTTGGCGTATAATTTAATACATTATTACATTGCTCAGTATTTTCATTCAGTCCTTTTCGAATAGTGTTAGAGTCCATAGTAACGGAGATCTGTAATGTGGGCAAAGTTACCAAATGTATATGATTTTTTGCCCAACACCTATAATTGTTATTTTCACTAATAAATATGCTTTTTTTTACTTTTTTTTGGTTTTGTGTATCGAGACATGAGCATATAGTATTATGTGGCACCGAAACAATAATCAATTTATTAAAATTTTCCAAAATATCATTAATTAAGCATTTATTTTTTAAATTTTTGGGCAAAGTTGCCATGTTTTACGGTACGTGAATAGTAACTATTCACGCAATCCAGAGTTGTTGTATATCCAGTGTTCCAAAGTGGACAACTTATGAATTAGGGCTCCGTTCGAAGTTGAAACTTGTCGGGGGACCCCGAAAGATATGCGTGGGATTCTCACAAACGCACCCACAAAAGCACACAAAACATTAAAATGGCCAACAAGTCAAGAAAGATAATAAAGAGATTTTTTTTTTTTGAAAATGACAAAAAAAAATTTGATATGCCCAAAATGAGCATAGTGGAAAAACCCATGACCTGGAAGTACTATAAACCATCTATTACACAACGGAGTCTCATAATATCTACAACAGCGTTGCCACGCTTATCTACTTTCAATTATAATCGACAAAAAACACATGAAGGATTCATGTGTTTTTTGTCGATTATATCAACGACGTATTAGATCAACTCGATTATTATATCGTTACGTATTCGTTGCATAAGTTCTGCGCCGGCGCATACTATCGTTAAACGTCACTACGATACGTCAAGTGCGTCGTGTTGGTGATTATGATAAGATGTTATTATTTTTTCATGGTTTCCAATTTTGTGGCTTTATTTTTGGCAATTTTTTATTATAGGTAGGTATTTGATTATAAATTTTTAAACACCACTGAAAACATAAAAAGTAAGTAGATAAGTATATACGAGTATCTAATAATAAGAAGTAGCCTATGTGTTAATCCAGGGTGTCAGTTACCTACTTGCCAAATTTTATCAAAATTGGTCCAGCCGTTTGAGCGTGAACACACTTGCAAACTTTCGCTTTTATATTAGTGTGATGTGAAAGTTTCTAGACCTGTAAAACAGTTGAACCGATTTGCATCATAAAGTAGACTTTAGTTCTAGAGATGAACAAATAGGATACTTTTTATTCAGGTACCTAATTACACAAAGTACTTTCTCTAGGATGCGTGTGAAACCGTAGGTAAAACTAGTAGTAATATAAGCAGGTCAGCAGATTGGGACGAGGGTGACTGATGTCCAGATTGCGCTAGACTAGACAAACACATATTATGTTCACACGTGGACACGCTTTTTCAATCCCGCATTCAATTAAATTAAAACTACAAGAATTTCAATTAAAAGATAGCAGATTAAATAACTAGGTAGCATGCGCGAGCGCAACAAAACAACGTCAGCACGACAAGTGCATGCGAAGTAGACGTAATTTGACACTTTAGTCATAGAATAGATAGATTCAGTAGGACCACTGGCAGTTGTATTTTTCTTTTCGCGTCTCCGGACGTCTGCACGAACAATAAGAGTCCCCTTTATATACCTACATGGTCGTTGAGTCGTTGCAATTCCGCCAAAACCCTCAGTTATTGCTTCAGGATGTAGGGCATCAACATGTTGTCATAGTATGGGCATGTGATGCGGAGGAATGAGGATAATGTAGTCGGGAAAGATTTGAGTACGAATATGGATGGCTATACGAGTAGGGGAAGACAAAGACAAAGAAACGATTGTTAGACTAGGTCAAAGACAATGACTATAAAATTCTCTTTGGTCAAAGATGATTAGCTAGAAAGGGAGTCTCTACCGAGATTACGACTTATAGAGAAGTATGGAAGAAACCTGATTAAATTGGGAGCAGAAGGCAGAAGAATGATAATATAATAAATTAAGAATACGACAATAAAAATACCTGTGACTTTTTTAAATAGTTGTATAGAATCTTGTATAGAATATCTTGTATAAATATTGTATAGAATCTAGTTCTTCTAACTGAACAGACAGCTGTGCTGCTGGGGAGTTTCTTCCCAGCTAAAGCCCTAGGAAGTGGTGAAGGGCGGGCGTTTTGTGAGGACTGTCTTACTGTAATTTCGACGTTCAAAAAGTGCTGATTCTCAGCCTAATTTGAATAAAGGACTTTTGATTTTGATTTTTTTGATTTTAAAGTTACTTTTATGAATTAAATTCTAAAATTTGTCAAGATACGATATTGTGCGGTCAAGACTGAGATTTAATGATTCCGTGTTTCGCGAGTTATGGCGCACTGTGACAACGGTCTACATTATGTTTTTGACCCAGATTTTCTCCTTTAATACGCAAAATCAGCTTGTTTTTCCTATCAGCATTGATTTAGAACACTAGACATTTATTATCTGTGTCAAAAAGTCAACGACAACGTTAATATGATGTAAATGCAGGTTGTCAACATGCATACGACATAATTATGTAATTCAACACAAGAGCTGCAGAAGAGTCGAATAACAGTCGCACGTGTGAATTAGGGTGTGTCTATCACAGGAAATCGATAATAAATATTAGGTAGGTACATACTTAATCCTTTCATTAGTAGGTAAGTAATTATGTGCTGATAATGTCAAAAAGTGATTCGGCATAATTCTTAAGCGCCTTAGCTAGGTGAAGATTACAATAAGATTACATTTTCTAAGTAGTAAATGATTATATTTCTTCCAAAAAGGCCTACCTATATAGGCTTAATTTTTTGAGAATTGCTCAAAAAACTGATTTATTCCTATCTAATACCAAAAAACTAATATCACTGGTATTTGTTTGAACTTGTAACTATTTATTTTCTATTCCGAACGGATACCACTTTTTAGGGTTCCGTAGCAAAACGGAACCAGTCGCACGTGTGAATTAGGGTGTGTCTATCACAGGAAATCGATAATAAATATTAGGTAGGTACATACTTAATCCTTTCATTAGTAGGTAAGTAATTATGTGCTGATAATGTCAAAAAGTGATTCGGCATAATTCTTAAGCGCCTTAGCTAGGTGAAGATTACAATAAGATTACATTTTCTAAGTAGTAAATGATTATATTTCTCCCAAAAAGGCCTACCTATATAGGCTTAATTTTTTGAGAATTGCTCAAAAAACTGATTTATTCCTATCTAATACCAAAAAACTAATATCACTGGTATTTGTTTGAACTTGTAACTATTTATTTTCTATTCCGAACGGATACCACTTTTTAGGGTTCCGTAGCAAAACGGAATCATTCGTGATGTCTGTCTGTCTGACCGTCCGTATGTCACAGCCGCTTTTTTCCGAAACTATAAGAACTATACTGTTGAAACTTGGTAAGTAGATGTATTCTGTGAACCGCATTAAGATTTTCACATAAAAATAGAAAAAAAAACAATAAATTTTGGGGGTCCCCATACTTAGAAACGAAACTCAAAAAAAATTTTTTCATCAAACCCATACGTGTGGGGTGTCTATGGATAGGTCTTCAAAAATGATATTGAGGTTTATCATATAATTTTTTTCTAAATTGAATAGTTTGCGCGAGAGACACTTCCAAAGTGGTAAAATGTGTGTCCCCCCCTGTAACTTCTAAAATAAGAGAATGATAAAACTAAAAAAAAAAATATGATGTAGTACATTACCATGTAAACTTCCACGGAAAATTAGTTTGAACGAGATCTATTAAGTAGTTTTTTTTAATACGTCATAAATCGTAAACCGCAATTTACCTTTCATTCAATCAACTCAAATATAAAAATTAAAAAAAAAAACATTTAATTTCATAAACATAAACCTTATGCATAAACCGTGAATCATTATTTTCTAATAATAAATCTGTAACAGGTGCCTAAGTAAATAAAATTTTACTTAGGCAGGAGTGTTTATGGTACGGAACCCTTCATGTGTGAGTCCGACTCGCACTTGACCGGTTTTTAAATAATTAAATTTAAAAAGTGGTATCTGTTCGGAATAGAAAATAAATATGAGTTCAAACAAATACCAGTGGTATTAGTTTGTTGGTATTAGACAGGAATAAATCAAAAAACCAGCGGGGCAATTGCTTACACTCAATCGGAATCGGTTTCATTTTGACCGTTCAACGATATTCATTGCTTTATTTACCTACGTTGTCGAGCAGACAAATTCGAACATTTATATATGAAGCAATGTAGGTATTAGCAATTTGCTTCAAAATGATTCAGATTCCGATTGAACACACCTAGTGTTACGCTGTTAGGGTGCAGACCTGAACCACTGAGTTTATTTGTTCTCAGATAGGAATACATTTCATTCTTATTAACACCGCATTTTAAGCGACTGTGGCGCGGCTAGGAAGTACCACGCGAAATGTCGACACCAGCTTGCTTATAATAAAACTGACATGTAGAACTGATCTACTCATCCAAGTAGCACTATTACATAATTTCATTCCACCTGTAGTGCAGTAAGGTCAGTACCACAATGCATAAAATGACATAATCCGATACTTGACAGCGCCGCCGCCGCCGCCGGCGCAGGCGCCAGAATCAGGTTACGGCATGAGTCGGTGTTTATTAAATGACTGCTCGACATTGTTAGTTGCCATGGCCATTTAATAGGGTTCACGGCTAAATATGGACAATAAGAAATGCAAAATACATATTTTTGCTAGGCTTATGTAGTTTTTGGCTTTTTTAATTGGATTGGAGAAATCAATCTGCCTACCCTTTCTCAACTATGTTGGTTTCGGCTTCCAATCTAACCGGATGCAGCTGAATACCAGTATTTTACATGGAGCGACTGCCTATCTGATCTCCACAACCCAGTAACTCGTTAATACGATACCCCTTGATAAGACTGGTTGTCAGACTTTCGGGCTTCTGAAGACCCGTAACGACTGTCAAAGATCCACGAATGACAGCCGGGACCAACGGATTAACGTGCTTTCCGAGGCACGGAGGAGTCTTGGTATGTAAAGATGGTCAACCATCTACAGACCAACCCCGGCTAGCTTAACCAGATGGATCAATCCATGCGGCTGTTATTACTTAGCCACGAGTGGATTGGAGAAGTTGTAAGAAATTACTGTTTTTAATTTTTGGTTTTCCGGTATCCTCATCATCTTCCTGCCCTTATACAGGACCTACCATGTACGTGGGGTTGGCGCAACACGGCTCTCCTGTCAACCGTCACGCTATCATTCACTCCCTTCTCTTTCATATCATTCCACACGATCCATCCATCTTTTATTAGGCCTTTCTCTCCGTCTCCATCCATCAACATATAATGTTCATCACACTTTTAGTCACAAGCGCTTCCTCCCTCCTCATCATTTTCCCGGGAACATAAATATTGGTACCTATATAAGTTCCTAATTCTTACCCTAAAACCGATGACCTAAATATCTTGTTACGAAAATTACCCAGAAAAATCAACTAGTCAATGTACCTATAATCGGTTAAATTAAGGGCTCCTTAAAGAATCCTATTAAGAAGTACCGCTACCTTGTCCGCTAAATATTTTTTAATAATGTAGTAGTTTCAACTATTACGAAATATCATGCGTCAGCGACCATTTCGTGTGATTATGTGCGATTCGACACCCAAGCTGCGCGCGCGCAGGTTCGTCGCACGTGTCAAAATTATTAATAACATTCAGTTTGTTTTGCTGACTGTAGTATGAGTCATGAGGTTTGGTAATCTTTGAGGTTGGAAGGTGTGATTCTGTCAAAACAAGAGTTCAAAGGCCATTCGGCATACTTAGTCATGTGAACTCATGTGCAAAAAAATCTTATTGGCATTCTTTAATTTAGCCGATACAAATAATTTGGTTTTGTATTATGAGCGTTGTTGCATTTTTCATACGTAAATCGAGAACTTGGGAGATTTTGAAGTGATTTTGGTCACATAATTTATTTTTTTAGCTTCTTTTGACTTCAATCATCGTAATTATCATATATTTTTATTTAAAGTCTTTTAAAAAAAACTTGTTCAAATTGAATTATTGACTACGAAAACAGTCGATTTCGAAGGCGCGATTTCCAGATGACGCGCGAAGGCTCAACTTTGAAGTAATCTTACCAACTATTACTACTAATTAAGAAGGTAAAGTGGTATTCATTCGAAGAGGCATATCCTGAAATTTAAAATGCATTGAGAAAAGTTTGATTTTTAATTCATTAACTTGTATTTTAATCACGTCTAAGATAATCAAAAATCGAGAAATCGACTACAAAAAAACACGTCATTTCTTAGAATCTAAAAGTCATTTGGCAACACAAATCATTTTATACGTAAGAAGAAAGATTGTACTATATATGTGTAAAAAATAAAACATATCTGTCTTCAATCATTTACGAAAATATTTTTTTAAAGTGAGTATAAAATCGGGTGCATCGAACGGCCTAAGTCAGTCGCGCTCTGGCGCTCTTCGACACAGGACCTATGTCGGTTGACCTCCCGCCGCCGCGCATGCGCCTCGCGTGATATATAGTCAATTGTAGTGCGACTAAATATTTTTAATCCTTTCATTTAAGTAATATTTTAAGAAGCTAACGTGGTAGGCACACTTACTTTAGGAGAATTATGTTACAATTCTTGAATTATGTTGTATTACTTGTAATATTGATATTGTAATTACAATATCAATAATACAATATAATTTGGTCAAAATGTAAATCCAAGATGGTGGCTGCGAAAATTTTTAAATTTTTCGTCATGGGGATCGTTCCCATTGTTCTCGAGGATGCTAAAGCCGATAGTGACGTTAAAATGTAAATCCAAGATGGCGGCTGCGAACATTTTCAAATTTTTCATCATGGGTATCGTTTTCATGGTTCTTGTGGGTGCTAACGTCGATAGTGTAGTCAAAATGTAAATCCAAGATGGCTACAAGAATTTTGGAGGATGAATATGGAGAAAAAATTTATATCAGATTTTTATTTGAAATCTCTACTGCCACAATCTCTATTGTGGATCCGTGACAAAGGAGACGGAAACCATGTCATATAAACTTGGGCCTGGGCCTGGGTTGTAAAAAGATGAAATTGGTGTCAATTTATAGCTACTATATTATCAAACCATCACTGAACATTTTGCGGATTTTCGCGGTCTGAGTTCCGAGTTAAAAGAGATGTAATAAAAGTGAGGTTACATAACGATCTACATATAGGTACTTAACAGCTGATTTTTGAAGTTCTTCAGCTCGACGACCACGTAAACTACAGCCTCTAGTCACTTTGCCACAATTTACACAACGATCCATGGTGCCAATATGAAATCGGTAGGCTGGTCGTAATATACAAAATAAAAAGTTCAAGTCCAACGTTTATGCGGGGTTCTCCGTACCGTGTCCGGTGTGGTAGCAAGGTTCGTACAAGAAGCAAGATCAGAAGTCCGCAGAAAGAAAACAGGGGTCGAGGAAAACATCAATAAAACTATGGGAAATACACTCAAATCGCGACCGCACTAAACGATACGAAACGAGTGAGGCATAGATAAAGGCACTATATAAAGGTGTGTCCAAATATAGAGCGGCATTTGAGCGCGGCTGCCACGCGCGGCTAGCCGCGCTCTGATCGGACAAGGGCCGCGCGCGGCGGTGTTGAGCGTAATATATCTTCTCGTCTCACATCAGTGATGACCTCTGGCACTGAAACGTGCTCGCTCACAACATAATGGGTCTCAATCATAATCAGCCTATAATGTTCCCACTGCTGGGACACAGGGCTCCTCTCGGTGAGAGGGAGTGGGCCGTAATACACCACGAGGACCCAGTGCGGGTTGGTGGATGTCACATGTCTTCGAATTTTCGGTTCTAGGCGGTTTCCTCACGATATTTTCCTTCACTGATTTGAGAGTAGTGGTGATGGAATTATTTACACAAAGTGCCTGCCTAAGTTCGAAACCATGACCTACTCGTATGTCGGGATTGTTACCATTGGGCCACCATTGCATTGCTCTCTTGGGCCGCATAGTGCAGTCAATCATCCCTTCTAGGATGATTGACTTCACTATCGGCTTCATCCTCGAGAACTATGAAAACGACATCCATGACGAAAAATTTTAAAATTTTCGCAGCCGGCCATCTTGGATTTTAATTTTGACTTCACTATTGGCTATAGGCGAAATCGAAAACTATGAAAACGATACCTATACAAATCCTTATCACTTACCACTGACGTGCGACGTGTGGTCGACTGTATAGTCATTAGGTCGACTGGGCATGTACAATACCTGCCTAGGCTAATAAACATTATAAAACCAACCCCACACGAACGCAGCAGTACTATTATTTATTCTGTGGCAGCGGGGTGACCTACCTATTTGAAATTTGAAAACAGTAAACCAAACATTTGCGCATGAGGCGGCTTTATGTATTTATGTATTATTGTTGGTTCAAATTCAACTGTTTTATGAACTTGATGCGGTTGCTAAACCTATAATGCCGCAAGAAAAATAAATAATTATAGCTAGCGCGTGGCGTCTTTATCTATTTTAAAATGGGGCTTAAATTGAACTGTTTTACACAAAAAAACGACGATTTTGGACAAAAGATGGCTCCGCTGTTAATAAAATTTTATTCTGATTGTGTTCTCCCAGAAATTATAGATCCAAGGAAAAGTCGATCAATCCCCTTAGACAAATAAATAAAATAAATAATAAATAAATATCCTTGGACATTTCACACAACGCCATCTAGTCCCAAGCTAAGCAACCTAATGCTTGTGTTATGGTAACGAGATGGCTGATAAACTTCTTTTATACATTTTTTTTTTGTAAATACATACATGTTATAGATAGAAAAACACCCAGACTCGGAAACAAATACTTGTAGGTCGTACAAATATTTGTTCCGTGCGGGAATCGAACCCACAACATGCTGCGCAGCAGTCAATTGCTCAGCCACTGCGCCAACCGTGTCGTCAAATACAAATACTTTTATAAAAATTCAATTACTTATAAGTATACAAATACTTAAGCAAATAAGTAAAATGAGTTTAGTTTTTATAAGTACCTACATAATATTATTTTCTTCATACATATTTGTATAAATTTAATTAAAATACACTAATAATGTATTGTGGACAGTCTTTTTATTTTCTCCGTAAACCTCTAGCTTTTACTTCAAAAAAATATAGGTACGCCATAGCTACAGATCAAGATCGTTTAGTCGTCGCAGCATCGCAAGTGTGTGCCGTACATGAGGAAAAACGCACACACGCGCACTCGCTACGCGGCGTCGAGCGTCAGATGTTTAAAATCCGAGCGCGAAAATAGGCGACCACAGTCTTATTTACCTAATAAAAGTCTAATACAGTTTTGCCAACTCAACTAAAAAAAAAAAACTCACGTGCATTTTACAGGCACTTTTGAATTGTCAAAGAGTCGGTCAGTTAGTCAGAAAGTTGAAGCTAGTTGCCCATTCCAAAACGTAGATCTATGGAGAAGAACGGGCAAGAAACTCCACGGATACTCTTTTAAATCAATATAGGTACCTAATAATATTACAAAATCATCCAACTAGATTATGCGTCATTTGCTGGAGTATCCCAACTGTCCGCTTCACCTGCATCCTTGACGATGAGCTAGACCACAACCACAATCAATCTGCCTAGCATTTTCCCCACTATGTTAGGGTTCCAGTCTTCCAGGCTTCCAGTCTAACCGGATGCAGCTGAATACCAGTATTTTACATGGAGCCACTGCCTATCTGACCTCCACAACCCAGTTACTGGGTAATACGATACCCCTTGGTAAGACTTCTTGTCAGACTTTCGGGCTTCTGACGACCCGTAACAACTGTCAAAGATCCACGAATAATGACAGCCGGGACCAACGGCTTAGTTAACACATGCTTTCCGAGGCACGGAGGAGTCTCGGTAGGTATGTAAAGATGGTCACCCATACACGGACCAACCACGGTAAGCGTAGCTTAACCTGATGGATCGACCCGTGCGGCTGTTATTAGACCACCACCTCTTAAAGCAGTATTATTTAAACCTTACTTCCATCTCTTTTTCAAACCGAAGTAACATTAAAATAATACTGCTATATGAGCTAAACAACGCCTCTGCTGACGCCGCTATAAACTTAGCCACCTACTGTCCCAATCAGTATAATAAAGATGTACTATATACCTACCGTCGATATGAAAAGAAGTTTTGCTAATCTGTAGGTACTACCTGTATCTGGTTCTTTTCAATGTCGGCAAATAGAGATGCTATTAATCTTAGTTGAGGGTCCAGTGAACGGGAAGACTTTTGTTAACGGGATGGCGGTTAGCAGTGGGTTGGCACTGGATCGCATGAGAACGCTATCTACTGGGAATAAAATAAACTGAATGATTAGATTGAAGACGTCAGTGCTGGGACATAGGTACGAACAGTAGAAAAATGAGTCAAAAGCAATAAGATTGTTTAGTGGCTAAGTCATCTATATAAATAAAAACAGAAGTCCTGACTGATTGACTCATCAACGCCCAGCCCAAACCCTTGAACCTAGAAAGCTGAAATTCTGCACAGAGGTTCCCTTAGACAAGGAATAAGGAAGGATTTCCTAGTAGTACATTCCTGTTGGATATTTTCAAACCTCCACGCGGGCGAAGCCGCGGGCAAAATCTCGAAGAAGAACACTCTACTTATATGGGTATATAGTCTGAAATAAATAATTTTAATTTGAATTTAGCAGGGAGGAAACATACCTACTACATACACCAGGTATGTCAATTGTGATGATTATGAAGATTTGGGACGTGAACTAAATGAGTTCTAGCTATTGTCAAGGACTAGAAACCAGTCGGTTCTAGCACCAAAAACTCGATTGAAATTCGTGTGGTGATGTGTAAATAGAACTGTAAATAGAAAGGTGTGAATAGAATTGATAAACTGATGTCACGAGGCAATGTGTTCGGTTTAGAGATCTGTCTGGAATTTTAGATGTCAAAATGTCCACTGATGGTCATAGAGGACCAAAAGCACATGTGACGTTTAATAAACAAGTTATGCGTGCTGTGGTAGGGGTTGCGCAGTGGGGGGATTGTGGAGTGGTGCGCCACACTCAGGCTGGTCCGAGCGGCCGTTATGACAACACGCCTAACGCAGTGATATTGCAAATAGTGTTTTATTGTGATACCTAAACCTAACCAAAACCAAGACACCACAAGTGGCGACGAGGATTAAGGTATGTCGTGCATAAAATTTAAAATTAAAATAACCTAATGGTTGCGAGATATGTTGGCAAGTTAACGAATGAGGTTTCATGTAGTTTAAGTTTCCCCTGAATAATTTGTGGTAAAACATAGCATATATTCATAAAACTACCAATACCTAAGAGTGTACCTATGGCTCTTAAGAAAATACACATGAAATGACAGTAAATAATCGTGAAAACCGTGAATGTCATTTAATGCATCATCATCATCGTCAAATCAAATCAAATCGTCAATCATTCGTGAGTGGCATTTAATTGTCTTTGTTTATTTACCGTGAATATCTAGTCACGAATAAAAAAATTTTTTACTTACCTACCTACCTACATTTCACTTTAAACAGGCATCTAAAAAAAAAAACAAAAGAATAATGACCTCATTTGTTGATATGCGCCAACTAAACTATAACAAAATTGCCAAAAAGGCAAATGAGTCGTGGAAAGCGCGAAACTGATAGATTATGTGGTTAATCGGTATCAAAACATTACACGTAATTTGAAAAGGTAAACTATTAAATGAATAGTGGGTACCTAAACTGATAGATTATTTGGTTAATCGATATCATAACATTACGAAGTAATTTGAAAAGGTAAACTATCAAATGAATAGTGGGTACCTTTAAGCTAAATAAGCTTAAATAAATCCAATGGGTACCTTACCTCGATACCTGGTACCTTAGTGGATAAAAAACGAACTAGCTAAGTTGTTAGTGCTAGAAAAACATATTGGTATGGATTAAATAGTGAACTGCTAAAATCAGTTAATACGAAAAAAAAAACTATTGTATACAATGTCAAACAACAAACAAAAGACAATAGTAGCAGATAGCCCAAAGTAATCTTGAAAACATTCGGGCATAATTATCGAATACCTACCTACCTACACATTTTCACAATTTGCAATGTGAAAATAACAAGTGAGTTACCTATTTAATCACGCTATATCTGTGGTCGAAAAACCACGGACCTTGGTAGATAATCATATAAACATTTTTGCAAATATAGACTACGAAATCCAAATACGTTATTAATCCCCAAGAACGAGATTTCAACAGAAATTGGGTCAGCGCTAGTGAAAATAAAAACCAATTAGGTTTTATCAAAACAATTATCTCGAAATTTAAACATTATCATAACACCTTTTAGTGTTACAAGAAACTTATAATTTGAATATAATTTTTAAAGTTTCATATTTATAATAAATACTTTAAAGATTGCAAAGTAAAATATTTCGAGTGAAAATAACAATATTTGTTTGGTCTACTTTCCAAACAATATTATT
Organism: Cosmia trapezina; assembly: GCA_905163495.3. Classification (NCBI taxonomy): domain Eukaryota; kingdom Metazoa; phylum Arthropoda; class Insecta; order Lepidoptera; family Noctuidae; genus Cosmia; species Cosmia trapezina. Next base: position 20,079,221 of record LR991027.1, read on the forward strand.
TCATTGATCTTATAAGATTAATTATCAGTTAAATACAGTCAATTTTAATGGTTTTCACTACGCTACGTTTTTACGCTGTAATAATAATACTATAAATTTGTTGTTCTGTTTGAAATGGAACAGTAGTTTTGAATGTCTTTCGTTGCATTTTAAATGAGTTATTGTTAATGTGGTAATTCAGTTAAGTCTGAATGGTACCAGATAAATAGGAAAACATGTAAGTAGCACAATTTATTCATGAAAATGTACAAGTTACTAAATTACTGAAACAAAACAAAAAGAATGTACTCTGGCTATGAAAACTAGTAACATATTGAATAATATAAAACCAATTTCAACATTTCTTCCTTACTAAATATAGACCTTACTGAAATTTCTATATTGAAAATTGAAACATAATAATAATAGTTATAAAGTAGCTCAAAATAAAATGAAAAATATGCAAAACTAAATAAAATCATAAAAAGATGCAATAAGGAATAAAAAAAAAAACGCGGTTCAAATATAATGAAAAAACTGGTTTTGCTACTAAATAAATCCAATAACTGCCAAATTAAATGAGAAGACAGTAAGAACATCTATGAGATTTACACTCAACGCTTACTCTCAAATTCAGGTAGAAGAGTCAATGCAGTCACTTCTAGGTATGTGAGGTCTGGAAAAAAACGAATTCAGAAGCATATCCTTGCTGCAAATGAGTTAGTGGACATGTGCAAATCTAATGCAGACAAGTGGACTCACCAAATCTCAGCAGCTCTCATTGTTCTTTGCTAAGGAAATCCAAACTTGCCACTCTCCAAACTGAGGCAACGGAGAACCCGTCCCAGTTAAGAAGTGTTTGGGTCTATATCCCCAATCAGGATACACCAGGCATTGAACAAGGTCCATTGCAAGTAGTTCAGTTAAAAACTAGTTCTCTTCCTTGTAAGTAGTAAAGTTTTACTGCTCCATTATGTTTTCTGATAGTTTTGGAAAAGGGGTTATGGAAATTACTTTGCACCAAACTGAGTCATTCTTCTCAAAATTATTGTATGCCACAGGCTTCCTACAAATACATTTTTTCATCAATTACGAATACATTTATGACCCTAATGCCATTATTACTCTAATAGTTTTTAAATGAAAAAAGGCGATATCAAAACAATAATGAAAGAATAAACTGTTTGGACACAGAACGTGAACACAAGGTCAAGTCATTATAGTGACACGAACCATTGCAGTTAAATTGCATGAAAATAATATTGTGTGCTGGTTCACTAATCCTAATCAAAAGTTGTATTCAATCAAAAACTTGTAAAGACAGTTGAATTATCTGTTGAACATACCTAGCTGTGAACTTTCTTGTGTTGTGCTAGTTAAGCACGTCATAATATACCATGTGCGTTGACAGACCCCCAAATTATTAAATATACTCTATAATTGAGTCAGTAATTAATGTTTTGGCAAAACTTGAAACTGTAAATAAAGAAGTAATTATGTGTGGTGACTTCAATATTTAAAAAAAAAAAAAAAAAACGCTAAGCCGTTGGTCCCGGCTGTAATTCGTGAAACTTTGACAGTCGTTACGGGTCGTCAGAAGCCCGAAAGTCTGACAACCAGTCTAACCAAAGGGTATTGTATTACCCAGTAACTGAAGGTGAGATAGCAGTCGCTTCATGTAAAATACTGGTGTTTGACTGCATCCAGTTGGACTGGAAGTTGACCCCAACATGGTTGGGAGAAGGCTAGGCAGATGGTATTACTTTGTTTAAATACTTCAAATTGACAATGTAACAATTAACTTACCAATATAAAAAGTGCAGATACAATCAGACCACATCTGTTTATTTAAATAAAATTAAAAGCACTTTAATTTGTAAAGTAAGTGATCAAAATCTTGCAATGAATATTTTGAGTATTTTGTTTAATTAATTCTTTTGAGTTCAATAAAACTAAAAAAAAAAAAAAACTATCAAGTTATATTTAGTGTCTGGGCAACTAATGCTTGGTTCTTACAAACAAAACAGAATCGTTTTGCTTACCAGTGGTAGCATTTTTATTGCCAAACTGGGAATTTATGTAAATAGATTCGTAAGCTAATTTTACCTGTGATCAGGGCCGGGCAAAATATAATATGCTTTGCTTCGATTGAAATACAAAATATTTTGACTCTGTTTATTTAAAATACATTCACAGGTTTATAACGGTCGTAAGTGCTCTAATGTAAGAACGATTTCAACTTGCACACTTGAACGTGCTAATAATGTTTATATAATTTTGGAATACTTATGGTACAAGTGATAGGTAGTTATAGGAGGAGCTCGTGGCTAAGTAATAACAGCCGCACGGGTCGATCCGTCAGGTTAAGCTACGCTTGCCGGGGTTGGTCAGTGGATGGGTGACCATCTTTACATATCGAGATTCCTCCGTGCCTCGGAAAGCACGTTAAGCCGTTGGTCCCGGCTGTTATTCGTGGATCTTTACAGTCGTTACGGGTCGTCAGAAGCCCGAAAGTCTGACAACCAGTCTTACCAAGGGGTATCGTATTACCCAGTTACTGGGTTGTGGAGGTCAGACAGGCAGTCGCTCCATGTAAAATACTGGTATTCAGCTGCATCCGGTTAGACTGGAAGCCGACCCCAACATAGTTGGGAAAAGGCTAGGCAGATTGATTGAAGTGATAGGTAGTTATAGAGCCCTATAACTCAAATTTATATAAGCATACAAATAGACAAAATTCATAACTATTTCAATGGAAAATTGAACAATTCAGTCAGTACACGTAGTGTTGCCAACTCTAAACATTAACATATATACTGTTTCTAGTGCAGATGCTAGTGTATGTATGAGCCAGCATATTTTTCTTTTTCGTTAATAAGATCACTAAATGTATTTAAGTAAAAATGTATTTTGAAGTCATAAGTGTTTGAAATACTAGCTACAAAACACTTCAGCGTCAGGTATTTGAAATATTAATTACAAATTACGTTTGTAAGTAGTAGTTTGAAAACAAATACCAAATAGATAGTTGTATTTCAAATAACAAGAAATTCAGGTACTACCCAAACCTGCCTATGATAGCTACTTCCTCGAGTATGTCTCAAAGAATTTGGGTTTGAGTCGCCTGACTCCTTATCTAAAGTTAAGCCAAGGAAAAAATAATTGAAATTAGATGTGTGTTTAAAATATAATACTTAGAGGACATAGGATTCAAAGAGTCAAAGAACTCGGTACTTAAAAGACTCAAAGGAGTCGTGACTTTTGAGACTAATAGTCCCCAAGTCTTGTAAATCTATTTTGGCCTAGAAATAAAGACTAAAGGATTTATGTCTTTCACAACACTAGCAGTATGACTAGCAAAAAATTTCAAATTACTTGAAAGTAAAATAACAAAGCTAGCTAATTTGAAATCTGAAATTTGAAATCTTTGCTAGACTAGCAAAAATGTCAAATTACTTGAAAGTAAAGTAAAATAGCAATATTATGATCAAAGGAAACAACAAAAATGATTAAAGGAAATGTATTAACTTAACAATTTAATGATCAATCTCATTTAAAAAAAAAAGAGTTGGTGATGAAGAACAGGATGATATTACAGAACAGACGTCACGTAGAAACATTATTCAATTAAAGAAATTAGAAAGTAAATGGACGGTCCATAAATCAGAAACTGGTGATTCCAGTAATGAATTTGATTCACAAACTAACTATTTACATATATAATACCGGAATTATTGTTTATTATGATTATGTCTTTGTGTAAGGTATATTATATTGCTAATGTGTTGAAATTGTATAATGCAATATTCAAGTTCTATTGTTGCTATTATTCTGAATAATGGTCCAAGAGATAGAACTGTTTTGAAGTTAACGATAAGTTATGGAAATGTAAGAAATGTGTTGATAGAATACTTAAATACTGTTTCCATGAAGTTTCTTGTACTTCTTCTCCATGAAGACCTAGATTTGTGAACGAATGACTATCTTTCTGATTAATTACTGGCAAGATTAATTGAAATATTGTCAGCCATTTATTTTATAAGCAAATGATTGTATTATTGTTTTTTTACATTTTGTAAAGAAGAGATGTGACGTTTAATAAACAAGTTATGCGTGCTGTGGTAGGGGTTGCGCAGTGGGGGGATTGTGGAGTGGTGCGCCACACTCAGGCTGGTCCGAGCGGCCGTTATGACAACACGCCTAACGCAGTGATATTGCAAATAGTGTTTTATTGTGATACCTAAACCTAACCAAAACCAAGACACCACAGGACCGCTACTGCGCGGAGCTAGTAAGTAAATCTTATCTCAGAAAAACTGTAGATAGACTAACAACTTGTCATTTTGCATCCTCGTCAAATTTAAGGGTGTGGTATAGACCATCAAACCGAACAACTTTCTCCATGGGAGCAACATCGTAATCGCGAACAAATAATCAGCCGTCTCATACATTTGCGTCGATTGAAGTTTTCTATGGGACGGTTGAAAATTTTTTCGCGATTACGATGTTGGTCCCATGGAGAAAGTTATTCGGTTTGATGTTCTGTACCACACTCACCCTGAAATTTGACGAGTGTGCAAAACGGCAGGTTGTATAGTGTGACCGATACATAAACACAGGATTTCACTCATAATAACAACAATTTTTACTACGGGAACAAACTTGAAATCGCAAAAAATAATCAGTTGTTCCCATTTATTCCGTTCTAATACCAACAAACTAATACCACTGGTATTTGTTTGAACTTGTATTTATTTTCTATTCCGAACGGATACCACTTTTTAAATAATTAAAAATATGCGAACGACTACCAATAACTTTTAGTTATACAATTAGTTTATACGTTTATACAATGATATCCGTTCGCAATAGAAAACAAATATGAGTTAAACAAATACCAGTGGTGTTAGTTTGTTGGTATTAGATCAGAATAAATCGTTGTTCCCTACATGTTAGCATAATTCGTCAAAATGTAGGAAACAGCTGATTTGTTTTGCGATTTCAGGACTGGCCCCATATTGATTGATTTTTTTTTTATTTTTAAAAGTCTTTAATTAACATAATTTTTACAAAGTGCATACAATAAGATCTTATTCTAATTGTGTACAACCATAAAAATAACAAGTTCTTAGGCTAACTTACCTTTACAAACATTTTACACTGAGTTTAATTATTAATAATCTATAAACATTACACAATAAGTTCATAAGAACACAATGATATTCACAAGCACAAAAGTCTTAGTAACATTGACTCTAAACGCATACCACTATTGTTTACCTACTAAAAGGTAATGCACTCAATAATACAAGGACTATTTGAAGCGCAGGATAAAACATGACAATAGTATACTACTAATTTAACTTAGATTTAAACATTATTACTTGATGAGACAAAGAAATTACAATTCTGAACTGTGGGTAAGTTATCGTGACTTTTCGCCGAGTCTGCTTACTGCGACCGGGTGAGGGTAGCACGGTCGGTCCGGTGGTAGGTTATAAGTTAATTGTTATCATATTAAAAGTTGTTTGTTATCATGAGTAATTGAGTACAATCATGTATTTAAGTATCGGTCACTAATTACCAGTCACCCTATATTTGTCAATGTTTAAAGTTCGAAAGAACAACTGCAATTTTTGTTTATTGCTAAATGCAGAATGTTCTACATAATTAGCGTTGAATTGCAAAATAAAATAGGTATCATTTCTAACTGCTCTTCAAAATCTCTTTTGACTTTGTTCAAATACTTTCCGTCCTTTCTTTGATTTACTTAATCAAAAGTCAAAACTCAAAGCATTTATTTCAATTAAACCAATTACAGGCACTTTTGAACTGTCAAAGAGTCGGTCAGTCACTGAGAAAAAAATATTGTTGGGGGGACAAAAAAACTTTGTTAGTAGGGAGCCCACCATAGAGCATAGTCAGTAAGACAACGTTTTTATTGTTACGCGGTAAGTTGTCTGCACAACAACGTTTTTAATAACAGCATGCCTTGATACTACAACAATGTAACATTGTCAGTGGAACTAATGACATTAACTGTTACTTTGTTGTAGTAACATTATGTGTTGTTAATTTAACAACTTTATTTTGCCAAATTAACTGCTCTTATTTTGCTTTTACAGCAAAGTAGCTTTGTCATAGTGTTAACTGTCACTTTGTTGCTCTAACAAAGTCTGTCTTTGCTAGCCTAACAAAGATAGTTTGTCTCTCTCAAATTTTGTTGCTTAGGTATAGTCTAGCGATAATTAAGGAGCATGTGACTCTTGAAAATGAACTAATTTTACTAAATGGAATCAAATCTGATTTTGTTAAAAAAAAGCAGCTGTTTCATTAATTTGGTAGATATGTAGTCAGTCTTTTTGAAATAGCTGTTATTTTTTCACATTTCAAATTTGGTTACATAAAAATTAGTTCGTTTTCAAGAGTCACATGCGCCTTAATTATCGCTAGACTATACCTAAGCAACAAAAAATTGAGAGAGACTAACTATCTTTGCAAGGGTACCAAAATGAAATAAGTGTAATTTACATTAAAAAAAATCCATAATAATTTTTAAACATTTAATTGGTACCTCATAAAAATTTCTCATAAATAAATGAAGTATATAGATAGTTGTACATAGATTCTTAAAGGAAAAAATATTTACACTGCTTTAACAAAAAAACAACAAAAAAATAAAAATAGTCAAAAAATTAAAAATATTTTTAAAATCCTACTTTACCGTGGGGAACTTTGGAATGGCCTTTAACTTTAACTGAGCAAACTTTAATAAGTTAATAGTGCACATAATCTTATTATTATCCAAGATTGAGCGCCATTGTTATGTTTGTGTACAGTCAGTGACGAACTCGAAGTTGCCCCCCTCGGCAAGGGACTGTGGCTTGTAGACACATCAAGCCGATCATCAACTGGTAGCGGGCACAGTCGATTGAAGGCGCGCCGAAGAGTGCCCGATGTAGTCTTCACGTCTGCTACCCTGGTCACACCGTCGGAGCCTGGAGACACGCTGGTTATTCGCCCGAGCAGCCATCTGTTCGTGGCAGTCGATCATCCTTGACCAGCACCATCTCTCCAAGCCGTAGGTCTCTTCCCCCTCTGCACCAGTCAGCTTCACGATGTGATCCTGACTGTATCGTGAAGCTGACTGTACATGTAAAGTTTTATAAAATAACTTATAATTAACAAATTAAGTTATTGAAAACTCGCTTCAAATAACAGGATTCGAATCAATTAAATCAGCTAGTTGTTATAGTCAAATCTAGTGTTTTAGTCAGCAGAATATCAACATAAAAGAAAAAGGAATATCAAAATAACAATCCAAGTACGCCGAAAAATATAAATCAACATTCAGTAAATATCTATCAAAGTTAGAATACATCGATTTACAACTTGCACACTTCCTGCGCGGGGTACATGGCCAGCTCGCGGCGCAGCTCGTGCTTGCTGAAGCCAGCGCGGTAGCACACCTCGTACTCACGCACGCCCTGCACCACCGCCTCCGATACGCACGTCCTCGAAGAACAACGTGACCTTCTGGAGCGGGCGGCCGAAGTTTTGCGTGACGTAGGCGCGCAGCGCGTCCGAGTTGCGCGCCCGGCACTCGCGCCGCAGCGCCTCCAGTAGCACGCGCAGCGCCGATAGCAAGGCGGGCGTGCAACCGGTGGTAGTTCTCCATGTGCAGGACGGCGCGTGGCGTGCGCGGGTGCTCGGCGTGCATAATGGCGCCAGCCAGCGCCACGTACCCAGTGGTCCAGGTTCGCGCGGCGCCCGCTCGACGCAAAGATGCGCTCGCAAGGGGCGCTCAGCGTCTCCAGCTCCAGGAATTTACCACGACAGTGGGGAGAGAATAACGAACTTTTGCACCACAACTTAGCGTTTCACAAGTTTTCTGTGCCACTGACCACAACACAACCATGCACACAAACAGTCAAAATTGTTGGCTTACCGCGTGGTTTTTAAATAATACACTATTGGCGATAACTAGTCTACTCCATCACACTACAATATTCCTAAAAAATCCGCACGACACGCCCGCGACGCCGACGCAACAAAAGAAATGGCCGGCCACCGCCCGGCGGCCGCGCAGTGCTGTGCCCACTCCCTTCCCCGCGTTCCCCGCGCGCGCTTTCCATTGTTACCACATTAAACGTAACGTTGCCATCTTGACAACTTTTTCTTGCTAAATAATTGCGTTGTTCACTTGACAAAAGGTATTTGAACACTACAGCTATAGTTAATTTGTTAAGAAAACAGCGTTTCATACTAACAATTTTGATGAGGAGACAAAGTTAAAATTGTTCAATGTTCCATTGTCACTGTAGCAATTTTTTTTTAAATTTTGATGAGGAGACAAAGTTAAAATTGTTCCTAGATCAATAAACGTCGAACAATAAAAAAGTTGCTAATGCGAACAAGTTACTTTTGTGGTGGTGGCAATACGTTTAGTTACTGCGACAAGAAATTTCCAACAAAGCTTTTATTGTGACTTTGTTGGCTGTTTTTTTTCTGAGTGTAGGTAAGTCAGAAAGTTGAAGCTAGTTGCCCATTCCAAAACGTAGATCTCTATGGAGAAGAACTTTAGTTATGGCTCTGAAATCAAACAATCTCCCTTTTGTATATGCTTTCTCTTGTACGTGTACGATAATCAAACAACCTATTCACCGCTATATCATCAACAATCCAAGCCCTACCTAAGTAGTTAGTAGGGATGCTCGATACGCCTTTTGGCTGATACGATACCGATACTCTTATAAAGTATCGGCGATACCGATACCGATGCCGAATTGCCGGTACGTTTATTGAATTTAAATGAAGGTAAAATACTATATAGTATACTCCAATCTTATTGGAACTTATATGTTCGAGCCGTTTGGGATTTAAACAATTGGGCCATGGGGTCCGAGTGCCCTTTTAGTTTTTCGGGACATTGCCAAGCGGTTGATCGACTCTACACATGACCAAAGGGCTGGCCTATTTTTTGGCCAAAGAATTAGCATTGCCATACAATGTGGCAATGCTGCCAGCCTTTTGGGCACCTTTCCTTTCGACAGCGATGCGGATGAATTTTTCGATGCCCTATATTATTTCCCCTCCTTTTTGTATTATACTTGTAGGTACATATATTTTTTTTTAGTCTATTAGATTTTAAATTATGTAAATAAAATAAATTTTATACATTTTAGGTAAAATAAATAATACACAAATTGGGCTGATTTTTAAAAATTGATATTAAAAATGAGAATGAGATTATTAGTTACTAAAATGAGTAATTATGGTTAATAGTGTTAGTAATTAAAATTCACATTAAGTAATAAGATTTTTGTTTAAAAAACCAAGTACCTACTCTCAAGTTTTGCGCAGATAGGCGATTTCGCAAGTACCTATGTTTGAATGAGATCTGCGGTGGAAAATAATCTTTCGGATGCAACAGAACTCATTTGGAAACTATAGTACCTATTTCTGCACTATTTTTTTCATGTTTGGGTATAAGACGTCATTGTACGCACGGCTACAGATCAAGCATAAGCCATTCCATTATAAGCTGATCTCGCATTGTATAGGATTTCCTTACAGTGAGAGGTCAGTGTAGACCGGAAACTATAGTTTGATGTGCAGCCGTGTGTACCTATGTACGTGCCTCGTTTGCAACGAAATAGACGAAACAACACGCGCGTTTACATTACTTTATTGAAGCGCGTTTGAAAAGTATCGTTGTACCAGCAATAAACAGCCGATGCCGGGACATCGGCAAACACAAAGTAGATATTTAGTATCGCCAATAGGTATATATCGGAACCGGTATCGGTACCTATCGGATGCACCCCTAGTAGTTAGTACTAGTTTTCCAATAAAACTCACACGTGTAGCCATTCACGGTTAGATTCCCATCTCGTGCTTCGTGTGGTAAGATTACGTTTCTGATTGATTATGTATACCTACTACGTTTTAACGACAATATACAAACTATACTTATCGCTTGAATAATCAATTTTTCCGGATATAGATCTAACGTAATTATGATTTTGCTGCAAATGACAGATTCCCGCCAAAATTTTGGGCCCCATTTTTTTTTCTGTGGATGTTGTCAAATTTAAAAGCTACTTTACTTTTGGTGAGCAGTGGTGGCCCCGACTTACGAATTGGTCGCGAGTTCGAACCCAGGCAGGCGCTTTACTTTATGTAAGCATTTTCGTCACCACTGCTCTCAAAACGGTGAAGGAAAACATCGTGAGGAAACCGGCATGTCCTAGAACTATCAATACCTCATTTATCAGTGTTTGATGAAATACCTACATCATTGTAGTTATTACTAAGTTGCAATAATGATGACCCTCTGGTCACTAGGATGCCACAAGAAACTCTGATAGGCAGCCACCTGTAACAACACTGATTATAGTGACTATCCTTACTGTGGACCTTGTTCTAAGACAAACCTTGCCATCAATGCTATCTCTATACAGAGGGCACGATACTAAACCAGAGAACACACTTAAGAGACCTACTTATCACAAAATTGCGTTCGGACAGGGCCCCAAGTCTGCTATTTTTTACATTCCAACACGATCCCATTGTCACTGCATTGTCATTTTGCTAAAAGTTCGTAACCTGGTAAATTCATAATTTCATACAATGGAGTGTAGTGGTTGACCATTGGAAAGTCTTAATGACGCCATTATATTAGTAGATTACCAAACTTGTCAAAATCAACAATTATGAAATCAATGATAGACCATTCTGACACTATTGTAATAGCAGACTTGAGGCCCTGATTGTGTGTATCGAATCACGGCGACGCGACGCATCGTATTATGGCGCAGATTTCCTGAAAACGATCAAAAAGGTGTTTTTTTAAAGCTCTTTATCTCATAAACAGTAAATAATTTTAAAAAAATATGATATTTTCAAGTCCTTTTCGCATACAGTGATGGAAGCCAAAACATAATTAAACTTACTTTAATGTACCAAAAAAATCTTTAAACATACCTCCTAATAATTTTTAAAAGCTGTTTATCCCTTCATTAGCAATTATAATTATGATTAAAAATATAACATGAAATGTCAAATTCCAAACTGCATCCAGTGATGGATTACTTTTTATTAAATAGTTAATTTCTAATTTTATGCGATTTTATTTGCACTTTTACGACATAATTCCGGTGCGCGTGAGAATCTTCTATCTCGTGCGTCAAACTAGACAGCCATAACGCCATTTCACTTACACACCGAGCTAAACCAAGCTTGGAACCAGGGCCTTAAGTAGCAATTTGGCAGTTTTAATTTGGTTATATTTACGTTTATTTTGATTCTTATATTTTTTTTTTCTGTTTATAGTATGACATTTTAATTTCTTATGAACTAGCGTTTATTCTGGTATAAATATACGTAATAATATTATGCATGTAGTAAGGAGAAATTTACAGTTAATTCTGAGCGTTTTTAGTAGTTTTATGGTTTTAAAGGGGATTTTTTTATAGATACCTATTCCATACAAAATTCTGAGGCCTCTTTGAACTAAACCACTAATAATTTAGAGATATACTTAGTTACATAATTATTATTTTTTTATTTCAATTTCTAATGTGCAATAGTTCAATCCACGAGTTCGAAAAAACACAGTCGTGCATTTTATGAAAACACTTGTTTAGGAATTTTGACTTTAAAGAAAATCAAAAGAAACAAGAAAAAATTGCGAAAAGCGAGGCCAGTAATAACTATTCTCCAACCACTGAATAAGTCAAAGTTGTCGAAGTCTTTCAGTTTTTCAAAATAAGAACGCCAAAGTTGACCATATAACGCAAAAATCACGGTCGAAATGTAATAATGCCTCTTAAAATAAAGAAAAGTGGTAACTTTAGTGATTAAATTGCCTTATAATTGCAATCAATAAAATCGAACAGACCCTCAGCAAATTCTTATAGCTAGAAACAAGATAGCTGTAATGAGACAATGTTGTTCATTCATTCCAAAGTCATCAGAGAAATAATAATTTTAATCAGCAAAAGTTGAATAAGTTATCAGTGTAGGTATTTCGATAACAGTTAATATTTATAAACAATGTCACAATTTTGTATTAGGTACGCTGGGACTTCCAACTTCGTGATAAGAAACAGCGACCACAATAATGTTTAAAATGGTTAAGTTTTTAGCACATATTGTGGAGACCACAAAACATAGTTAGGTGCTTATTGCTTTGTATTTTGCGGTAGGTATTTTTTAGGTATTTTGCACAAAACTAACAATGCTTATCGCTGGGTTTTCTATGCTCTGTGACCATGGTTTGTTACTGCCCTTTCCTTGACACTATATTACAGAACCAGTAATTAACAGATAAATAATAAGTTAGGTATAAGTTATTTATTATAATATTAATAAGTAGGTACTATGCGTGCCAAATAAGAATTGGATCGCGCTTGCTGCCAACTTCACAGGATAGCTGTCAAATTAGTACGCATTGGTAATGAAGTTCGCGAGTATTGCGGAACAAAATGGAGTCTTGACAATACTATTCTTATTTGCACGCATAGTAATGCACGTTTTGGGAGATGGCTAAAACATAATATTATCATTATTTATATATTACTAGCTTTTGCCCGCGGCTTCGCCCGCGTGGATGTCGGAAAATATCCCATGGGAACGTTTATGTGGAAAACATAGGGCCGTCCGACATAACTGTGCAAACTCAAATCGCTACGATATATCGTTACCGAGTATAGTAGGCATAAAGCTACCAGTCGGCATGATTTTTTCCGACATCTTCAACAGTCTTCGTCACATTTCAGCCAATTTAAACCAAAAAATAATGAATTACATTGAATCACTCCGTTAATTGGAGAAAACCGTATGAAAATCCGTTCGGTACTTTTTGACATTATCGCATTCAAACAGACAGACTTACGTGGCGGGGGGACTTTGTTAATTACTTAAAATTTATTATGCCAGTCACGCTCTAATAAATAACAAATAATTTTTGTCCGAGTGTCCACTCGTTCAAATAATTTCCTCGTAAAAACGTCGAAATAAATAAAGACTAAATGTTACCTCAAGATTCGAAGTATGACTACATTTCCAATCCCTTAAATCTCTTAAAAAGAGGTAGGTACACAAATATTTGTCAAACCCTATTGTACCCTTTAGGGGACGATTTTTCAAAAACGCTGTACCATATATTTCTTTATTTCCTACCAAAAGCATAAATTTGAATTTTCATATCCCTAACTTAAGAAATGCTGGGTTTCCCATACAAACTTTCATCCCTTATATCACGCCTTGTAGGATTATGTTTTAAGACAAAAAGTATCCTATGTCCTTTCCCAGGATGCTATGTAAAGCCTTGCCAAATTTTGTCAAAATCCGTGCAGTTTTGTAAATTTTAAAATCAACCCCTATTTTACGCCCTTATTTTGATTTTGCAAAAACGTTGAACCGCATATTTCTTTATTTCCTATCAAAAGAATACATTTTAATTTTCATATCCCTAACTTAAGAAATACTGAGTTTCCCATACAAACTTTCATCCCCTATATCACCCCCTGTAGGATTATTTTTGAAAAAAAAAGTAGCCTATGTCCTTCCCCAGGATGCTATATAAAGCCTTGCCAAATTATGTCGAAATCCGTGCAGTTTTGTAAATTTTAAAATCAACCCCTATTTTATCCCCTTAGGGGATGATTTTGCAAAAACGCTGAACCGCATTATTCTTTATTTCCTATCAAAAACATACATTTTAATTTTCACATGCCTAACTTAAGAAATACTGAGTTTCCCATACAAACTTTCATCCCCTATATCACCCCCTGTAGTATTATTTATGGAAAAAATAGTATCCTATGTCCTTTACCAGGATGCTATCTAAAGCCTTGCCAAATTTTGTCGAAATCCGTGCAGTTTTGTAAATTTTAAAATCAACCCCTATTTTACCCCCTTAGGCGATGATTTTTCAAAACGCTGAACCGCATATTTCTTTATTTCCTATCAAAAGCATACATTTTAATTTTCACATCCCTAACTTAAGAAATACTGAGTTTCCCATACAAACTTTCATCCCCTATATCACCCCCTGTAGGATTATTTTTGAAAAAAAAAGTAGCATATGTCCGTCCCCAGGATACCATCTATAGCCTTGCCAAATTTTATCGAAATCGGTTCAGTGGTTTAGGCGTGAAAAGGTAACAGACAGACAGACAGAGTTACTTTCGAATTTATAATATTAGTATGGATTATTATTTATATATTAATATATTATTCATAATATTATCCTAATTATGATTCTGCCAAAGTGGCCATTTTGGCGCACATTTGTCGCACAGGGGGGCTCCCTGTGCGACAGATGATATGGCTTGAAAGGGGTGACTACTATAATGACGACTAAAAGAGGATCTGTTGTAGAAAAAGACATTTTGCGCCGACCCGAAATAAATTGGGATAAGCGCATGAGAATAATGATGATGATGATACCAGCGTATCTGTGTCTATGATTCAGTATGTGACTCTACGGGCTAAATTCGGGGCTAAAACAGTGATGTAGATTAGATTCATAAAACAGGTTTACATCAAACATTAATCTGGAAAATCAATCATTCAGCGTAACCTTTTCCAAACTATGTTGGGGTCGGTCTAACGGAATGTAGCTGAATACCAGTATTTTACACGGAGCGACTGCCTATCTGACCTCCACAACCGTACTGGGTAATACGATACCCCTTGGTAAGACTGGTTGTCAGACTTTCGGGCTTCTGACGACCCGTAACAACTGTTAAAGATCCACGAATGACAGCCGGGACCAACGGCTTAACGTGCTTTCCGAGGCACGGAGGAGTCTCGGTATGTAAAGATGGTCCACGTACCAACCCCGGCAAACGTAGCTTAACCTGATGGATCAACCCGTACGGCTGTTATTACTTGGCCCAAGCTCCTCTCCGTAACTGAAAAATAAAAAAAATAAAAAAATGTTGCTGAGAAAGTGTATGCACCTATACGGAGGCATCTCGTGCGGGCGATGATTGAGATAGAAGATGGACACTCCGTGACTCGTGGTCGTCCTCACGGTATGCTTCTCAGGCCAGCAGGTCAAGCCACCCAAAATTGTCAAATTTTCCAATCAACCTTGAACCTAATAGTTTAGCGATAAAGATGAAAATCTATTATAGAAACACAGATTGTAGTAGCGTGACGTCTTCACATGCTGTACTAGTTATTGTGTTGCGTTGATTTACAGTCTCATTTTTAATTCGACGGAATTCTGACAGCTGTAATTTTTTGACACTTCAGATAGCCGAAACCTTTTCTGTCTTGTCCTTTTTATAAGTTACTAGTGACTAGAATTTTTTGTATATAAAATAATAACAAATATGAAAGAGAATGAGATCAAGTAAACTATATGACAATGTAAATAGTGTTTGTTCTGTGCATTCAATGCACAAATTTTATATGGCTAAATGGAAAAAAAGAGTAAAAGAACATATTTTTAAATTTAAATATTTATTTAGGTATCATTCACTAATATCATCATCATTGTCTGTCTGTAGTTACAAGCAGCGAAGATTTTACAAACAAAAAGATATTCCTACAAAAAGTTTGTAACCTGTAATAGTTTTAAGTATGTTTAACTAACAGGTAACCTAAATGTTTCCTGAAAATAAATGATTTGATTTGTAACATAAATAAGCAGTATAAATACCAAGTTTCTATACGAATAACCTTCAGTTGTCACTTACATCATGTTGTTGCACAATAGCGGTTTTTATTCGATTAGTTTGTTCAAGTTCCACGTCCGATGCGTCAGCGTCATGGCGACTGTTACATAGCACGTGATGGAATGGGCGGCACACGTGTTGGCGGATTGTTATTGTTTTGCTTTCTAAGGCTGGCAGACTACACGGCTAGACTTGTTTGGCTTGAGTTAGATCATAGCTAAGATGTGCAGGTGATTTGACTTGAGTTAACTTGCTAGGTACTAACTGTTTGTTCATCGCACCGGGAAGGGGACGTCAACGAGAAATGTGATTATTCGAAATAGGAGAATATTTACCATAGGAAATGCAATGTAAAGTTGCAAAAAAAAAAATTCTTTCTTTTTGCAAAATGTTGGGCAAACGTCATCTAAAATTGTTCCAAATTTCAAGTTGGGTTAGATCTAGAATCGTTTGGCAGGAGGAGGGGCGTGAATGGGGTGAAAGTTGGTAGGGGTTGGGTCCCTGATTATAACGCTACCACTCTCATTACCAGGTAATGCATATTTTTCGAGAAATTAATAAAAATTGTTTCTAACCTCAAATCAGATAAACAGTGAAACGAAATGTCAAAATGGGCGATTGACAACCAAATTTGTATCAGTATATGGTCTGCGGTGTAAAATGCCGTGTAAAATACGTGAAACGAAACGCAAAAAAAAAGTCAGTGTCCGAACCGAAGCTGCGGAGGTGAGCATGGGTGCCTAACCTTTGTTACGTAAGGCCGAAGGGGCTGCACTTCCCGCAGCGCCGGAGACGTTGCAGAAGCAACTTAAGTGTTTAGTTAGAGGTTAGGTTACAATAATTAGTTTTTTTCTCTCAAGAATGGTGCTTACCTTTACATGGGAGTGGTGGGGGGGGGGTCAGGGTACCCCCCCACCCCCTACTCCTACCAAACGATACTCAAAGTAACTTTATAGTGTTTTGAGGTTAGGTTACAATAATTAGTTTTTCTCAAGAACAGTGCATTACCTTTTCATGGGAGTGATGGGGGGGGCTCAGGGTACGCCCCTCCACCACACCCCCCCCCACCCCCACTCCCCTCCTCCTGCCAAACGATTCTAGATTTTAACCCAAACTAAGATTAACTAAGTTAGTTAATGGTGCTCCCTCACCGGGAGCATTCTTCTGTAATGTAACAGCTCAGCAGTGCGATTCTGTAACCATCTCACCGTGAAAATTTAGGTGAAGTGAGCGTGGAGTGAGCTGTCAATAGTGTCAATTCCTAGCAAAAACAAACTCACTTCACCTAAGTTTTCACGGTGATATTTTTACAGAATCGACCGGCTGATTCGAGCATTACATCAGTGAGTGAGGAGAACCGAGTATTACAACCAACCAACCAACCTGTAATGATACAATTTGTAACATTACATTCACCGGACCATTCGCCTGTAATGTAAGAATGGTGAGTGACAGCGGTCGGGATTCTCGGGATACAATTTGTAACATGTATGCAAATGCTAGCGAATCTTGGATTGTTACATTACAGAAGTCAGTGCGGCAGTGTTGTGAAGTAATGCTCTAAATCGAATCTTGGATTGTTACATTACAGACGAATGCTCCGGTGAATGTAATGCTATAAATTGTATCATTACAGGTATCATCACTGCAATGCTTGGTTTTCCTTAATCACTGATGGAATGCTCGAATCTGAACTGTTCTATAAATTACAGGCGAATGCTCATCAGTCAGTGCGGCAGTGCTGTAAAGTAATGATCAAAATCGAATCTTGGATTGTTACAATACATGCGAATGCTTCGGTAAATCTAATGTTACAAATTTTATCATTACAAGTTGCTCACTGTAATACTTGGTTCTCCTCAGTCACTGATGTAATGCTGCTCGAATCTGAACTGTTCGGTTACAATACAGGCGAATGCTCATCAGTCAGTGCGGTAGTGTTGTAAAGTAATGCTCAAAATCTTGGATTGTTACAACATGCGAATGCTTCGGTGAATCTAATGTTACAAATTTTATCATTACAGGTTGCACATTGTAATGCTCGGTTCTCCTCACTCACTGATGTAATGCTCGAATCTGAACTATTCTGTTACATTACAGGCGAATGCTCCCGAGAAGTGAGTGAGTGCCTTTATGTTAATCGTTGTACATTTTCATGATTCGTGCACCACTGATAAATAAATTGACGTCAGACTGAAAAACCTTTCTTTTATTGTATTTTAATGACGTAAAAATACCATCGTTTGTAGGAAAACAGCGAAAAACCCCGAGATTTCAATGAAGTTATTCTTTTGTTAGATAAGGTCACGCGATTTGTTTTAATTAGGTTTTACCTGAAGTCTCGTGCACGTGATGAAATCTTGTCAATTGTTTCTTTTTTTTACTGAAACGGATATTATCAATGGATATTTATAATATAATATAACATCACGTTTGTATTCCCCAAAGGGCTGGGCAGAGGCGTAAGTATTGTACATCCACTATATTTTTTTCTTAAAAACTAGGAAACGTTCACTTATGGGTTGGCGGTTTTTAAGTTTATTTTTTAATTCAAATATGTATGTATAAGTTAAGGTATTTATATACGGGCCTGTGTCGCCTGAAATAAATGGTTTATTTATTTAAATATTTAAGTAAATATTTTCTCTTTCTTTTTTGCGAGTACCTAAGTACATGACAAATCACTATGCTTGCAGATGCGTGATTAGGTACTGATTATTGATACTGTTAGATATCAAGATTCTATTAGATTCTATTATAGACCACAAAAGGCAGACTAGCAGCAAGCCATCCTTCACAAATTCTCTCAATGTGGGACAACGGCAGTTGGGCGAACGGGAATACACCCTAGGTATTCCCGTTCGCCCAACTGCCGTCGTCCCACGTATTTTGTTAGTGGGCCGAACTAGAATAAATTTAATATCATTTATAACACATTTGCTCGTAAAGTGTCTCTTATTTCACCAATTTCAATATCGTAATGTATGTCATTACGTACTTGTGCGTTATTGTAATGTATTCTCTCGAGGTGGTCCCGTTGTTACCAAGTCCGAATCTGATGAGGGGATCCCATGAAAATCGAGGGAAACCCTCAAATTTTGTAGGCACAGCTATAGCGATTTGGGTATTTTTTATAGTAACTAGTGCATTTGCTCTCGGAAAGCACCATTTGGTAAAGTGGAACTGATGATGAAGACCACAGATGGCCATCGGAACTACTCAATTATACCGAAGTATTTTACAGGTTGCGATTCGATTACGGTATGGTTGCTAAGTAATTTATGCTCGTCAAAATGCATAATGGTGATGATGACTTCGCTATGGAGGTCCAATTCTCCTGGTTCTTACTAGGAGAACTCCTCAACAATTAACGTCCCTGCATCGGGAAAAGCAATAAGTAATTTGTAAAAGGTGACGAGCAGTTGACATTGGGCTATTGTAACTTAGATAGATAAATTACAAACTGACCCACTAAAAAGTGAATAATAAAAACTTTTTTTTAAACAAAAAAAAATAAATAACCAACTTCCAAAAAAAACAGTACAAAGTGAAACATAACTTTAATTTTGGAAGTCGGTGGCAAAAAACTATAATACAGATTCAAAGACTCCAAATTATAAAGTTATTTTTCACTTTGTAGTGTTTTTTTTGGAAGTCGGTTGTTTTTTTTTTTGTAAAAAAGTTTTTATTTTACGTAAGTTATCAAAAGAATACGGCGCTATATTGAGTTAAAATATGGCATGACGTCACGCCTAGCTAGATTCTACACGTTGTGACGTAGCGAACCCCACTCCCTACACACAAATCCGCTTCGCTGATGTTCCGCACGCGTGGGAGCGCCAACACCATCCTGAACGTGCTCAGCCACAAGCTGGACAGCCCCCTTCTGGGGCACTGGGTTCAAGCACAAGTGCGTGTGCCCGGGGCCCCAGTGGGCGGCAAATACTTAAATTATTTTTTTTTTTTTTTTTTTTTAAATCTAACATAGTTTTAAGTGTACTAACAATGTTATGGACCATGTCTGAATTAAAAGTATTTTTTTTTTATTTTTATTTTTTTTAAATCCAGACCCTGGGCTCCTACTGAGAAATTCCAGATGGAAACACACAATAACACTACCCGACCCAACAATCGAAACTAGGATGAAATTAAACGCAAATAATTAAATGGTCATCGGTAAGCAGTGGGCTGTGGGTGCCTGCCTACATTAAGCTATAGTATGTACAGTAACAGCCAGAAGTCGACTAGCAATCTCACAAAACTATGGCATAGCAATATTAGTTTACTTATGACCTTCTTCGGCGCCGCAGCCCGTATAGGTGTAAGCGGCGCCGCGTATAGCGCAGGCGATAATGGTCATTGCGGTGTAAGTGGACTTCTGGCCGTTGCTGTACATTGGAATTATTGGATTCCCCATTCAAGGTTTCATTAGGTAACCAAATTAAAATTGCCCAAAAAATTCTAATCAAAATCAAAAGTCATTTATTCAACCTAAGCTGAGAATCAACACTTTTCGAACGTCAAACTTCTTAGTACTTTAGCTGTGAGGAAGAAGTGGCGCAACAAACTCCCCAGCAGCACAGCTGTCTGTTCAGTTAGAAGAACTTGATTCTTATTTATTTACTAGCTTTTGCCCGCGGCTTCACCCGCGTGGATGTCGGAAAATATCCTACGGAAACAAAAACCCTTCCTTATTTCTTGTCTACATTATAAAGGGGACTTCTGTGCAAAGTTTCAGCTTTATAGGTGCAAGGGTTTGGGCTGGGCGTTGATTGCAGTCAGTCAGGACTTTTCTTTTTATTATATTGAAATTAGCGCGTTGAAAAAACAAAAAAAAGAGTGTGTCAGCTCCGACGCACGACTGGAGTTTACTCCTGTTTTGTGCCGTTTCGAGTTTCCGACTTTCTATTTATCGGTCATTCCAGTCAGGCTGGGTTTGTTCATGTGAATGAATCAGTGCTATACAGATAGCAACTTTAATGTGTAAAGGCATTCGTCTCCCCGTCTCCCTCTTAACCTTCTCCACTCGCTGTAACCCCCCTCTCACCCTCCTACCCTTCCTACTCCTCTCACCCTTCCCTATCATCCCCCTCACTGCTCCCTCTTACCCCCTTACCCTTCCCAACCCCTCTCCCTCTCACACCCCCCAACCTTTCGCCTTTCCCGCTAATCTCCCCCTCCCCGTCTCACCCTCTCTTACACCCCTTCACCACTTTCCCCTCTCCCTTACCCACACCAACTGCACCACTCCCCTTTTTTCCTTCTCCACACCCTCCCCCTCACTACACCCTTCTATCTCTCTCCCCTCCCTCCATCATCTTCCCCCTCTCCCTCCTCACCACCCCTACCTTCCTCTACCACATCCCCGTCCCACTAACCTGCGGCTCCCCCTCTTACCTCTTCTTACACCCCTTCACCGCGTTCCGCTCCCTCTCTACCCTCACCAACTCCTCCCCCTCTTCCCTTCTCCAAACCCTTCCCTCACCACATCCCCTTCCCACTAACCTCCCCTACCCCTCTTACCCCTTCTCACACCCCTTCACCGCATTCCGCTCCCTCTCTCTCCAAACCCTCCCGGTTTGGAGAAGGGAAGAGGCTGAGGGGAGCTGGAGTTGGTGAGGGCAGAGAGGGAGCAGAAAGCGGTGAAGGGGTTGTGAGAATGGGTAAGAGGGGGAGGGGGAGGTTAGTGGAAAGGGGATGTAGTACACCCTCCCCTTCCCCTTTTCCTCCTCATCAACCCCTCCCCTTCCCTTTACCTTCTTCCCCAACCACTCCCCTTCTCCCCTCCCCCTCTACCCTTCCCTCTAAGGGAAAAACTATTAATGAAAAACTTTATTACTTGCTTAGGCAAATACTTGTGCCAAGTTTCAAGTTAATTAACCAAATGAATAAGATTTTTCATATAAACTATATTCCCTGTTTTCACCCCCACAGGGATGGAATTTTAAACTTGACTGAAAGATCATGTACACCAATTTTCGATTTCATCAAGCCACGCAGTAAAACCTGCCCTGTAAAATTGACTACTGACTAATTCACTCCTTTAGGGGTAGATTTTTGAAAAACCCTGATACACGTTGTTCTTCATTTTCGGTCTCAAGTATATATACTGAGTTTCGAGTTAATCTAAACGCGCGTTAAAATTCCTCCATACAAACTTTGACACCCCCCAATCCCTCCTGAGGGGGTAGTTTAAGAAAACTAAAAATGACAAACTTTATAATTTACTTAGATAAATATTCATGCCAAGTTTCAAGTCTATTAACTCAAGGAATAAGAATTTTCATCCCCTATTTGTCCTTCTTAGGGATGGAATTTCCAAAAATCCTTCCTTAGTGGATGCCTACACTGTATAAGGTATCTATGTGCAAAATTTCAAGTCTCTAGGTCCAGCGGTTTGGGCTGTGCGTTGATATATCAGTCAGTCAATCAGTCAGTCAGGACTTTGAATTTTATATATATAGATTTTACAATTTATGTACACACAGAAAAATTCATAAAGATAGATCATACTTATAAGTAGGAGTACAAAGATACTGCTTATTTCTTTAGAAATTACTTCCAGCAGACTTGCGAAAGGAGAAATGAAAAAGAAATGTAGGTAGACAATAGTGTGTGAGAACAAGAAGAGAAAAAGATGAACAAGCGTAGTCTTAAACTAAAATATTAAATATACCTACACATAAAATGCAAAACAGAAATTAACATATACTTAAATAAGTACAGCTAATAAATACATAAAGCTGAAGATTCTTCTTCTTTTTTTTCTTTCTTAATTTTTCACTTATCTTGATTTTTTTCCTGTTATGCATAGCAACATTTAAACACATTTGGTTCCGGTTCTTAAATCATTGCCAATCTTTAATCAACAACAGTAAGTATAAATATTGAAGTCACCAAATAAATAAAAAACCGGTCAAGAGCGAGTCGGACTCGCGCACCGAGGGTTCCGTTCCGATTTCTGAAAAAATGTGCTATTTAGAGACATCATTTTATTTTTCCTGTAATCTTTACATAAACTGCTATCATATAGAATAATTCCAGATTTTATCTAAGCAAACTTCGGAAATAAGGGGGGGGAACGGTATTTCTTTTTACATTTTTCATCAAAAGTCGAAAACTATGCGGCTTAAAAAAAAGAAAAAAATGTTTGAGAATGTACAACAGCGTTCTTTCATATGATACCTCACATGCCCCTAGTAGCCTCACTTTGAATTTTTAAGACCCCCTTTCAGTCCCTGTTACAAAAAAATATAAATAATTTTACTTCTTTTTTATTTGCAAAATAGTTGGGTAAACGTCATCTAAAACTGTTCCAAATTTCAAGTTGATAGCATTACTAGTGTGACGTTTAATAAACAAGTTATGCGGATGTGACGTTCAATAAACAAGTTATGCGTGCTGTGGTAGGGGTTGCGCAGTGGGCGGATTGTGGAGTGGTGCGCCACACTCAGTCTGGTCCGAGCGGCCGTTATGACAACACGCCTAACGCAGTGATATTGCAAACAGTGTTTTATTGTGATACCTAAACCTAACCAAAACCAAGACACCACAAGTGGCGACGAGGATTAAGGTATGTCGTGCATAAAATTTAAAATTAAAACAACCTAATGGTTGCGAGATATGTTGGCAAGTTAACGAATGAGGTTTCATGTAGTTTAAGTTTCCCCTGAATAATTTGTGGTAAAACATAGCATATATTCATGAAACTACCAATACCTAAGAGTGTACCTAGTGCTCTTAAGAAAATACACATGAAATGACAGTAAATAATCGTGAAAACCGTGAATGTCATTTTATGCATCATCATCATCGTCAAATCAAATCAAATCGTCAATCATTCGTGAGTGGCATTTAATTTTCTTTGTTTATTTACCGTGAATATCTAGTCACGAATAAAAAAAAATGTTTACTTACCTACCTACATTTCACTTTAAACATCTAAAAAAAAAAACAAAATAATAATGACCTCATTTGTTGATATGTGCCAACTAAACTATAACGAAATTGCCAAAAAGGCAAATGAGTCGTGGAAAGTGCGAAACTGATAGATTATGTGGTTAATCGGTATCAAAACATTACACGTAATTTGGAAAGGTAAACTATTAAATTAATAGTGGGTACCTAAACTGATAGATTATTTGGTTAATCGATATCATAACATTACGAAGTAATTTGAAAAGGTAAACTATCAAATGAATAGTGGGTACCTTTAAGCTAAATAAGCTTAAATAAATCCAATGGGTACCTTACCTGGATACCTGGTACCTTAGTGGATAAAAAACGAACTAGCTAAGTTGTTAGTGCTAGAAAAAACATATTGGTATGAATTAAATAGTGAACTGCTAAAATCAGTAAATAAAAACAAAACTATTATAAGCAATGTCAAACAACAAACAAAAGACAATAGTAGCAGATAGCCCAAAGTAATCTTGAAAACATTTCTTACATTTTCACAATTTGCAATGTGAAAATATCAAGTGAGTTACCTATTTAATCACGCTATACCTGTGGTCGACAAACCACGGACATTGGTAGATAATCATATATACATTTTTGCAAATATAGACTACAAAATCCAAATACGTTATTAATCCCCAAGAACGAGATTTCAATAGAAATTGGGTCAGCGCTAGTGAAAATAAAAACCAATTAGGTTTTATCAAAATAATTATCTCGAAATTTAAACATTATCATAACACCTTTTAGTGTTACAAGAAACTTATAATTTGAATATAATTTTTAAAGTTTCATATTTATAATAAACACTTTAAAGATTGCAAAGTAAAATATTTCGAGTGAAAATAACAATATTTGTTTGGTCTACTTTCCAAGCAATATTATTTCATTGATCTTATAAGATTAATTATCAGTTAAATACAGTCAATTTTAATGGTTTTCACTATAGTTACGCTGTAATAATAATACTATAAATTTGTTGTTCTGTTTGAAATGGAACAGTTGTTTTTGAATGTCTTTCGTTGCATTTTAAATGAGTTATTGTTAATGTGGTAATTCAGTTAAGTCTGAATGGCACCAGATAAATAGGAAAACATGTAAGTAGCTATACATGTAAGTAGCACAATTAATTCATGCAAAAATACAAGTTACTAAATTACTGAAACAAAACAAAAAGAATGTACTCTGGCTATGAAAACTAGTAACATATATTGAATAATATAAAACCAATTTCAACATTTATTCCTTACTAAACATAGACCTTACTGAAGTTTCTATATTGAAAATTAAAACATAATAATAATAGTTATAAAGTAGGTAGCTCAAAATAAAATGAAAAAATATGCAAAACTAAATAAAATCATAAAAAGATGCAATAAGGAATAAAAAAAAACGCGGTTCAAATATAATGAAAAAACTTGCTTTGCTACTAAATAAATCCAATAACTACCAAATTAAATGAGAAGACAGTAAGAACATCTATGAGATTGACACTCAACGCTTACTCTGAAATTCAGGTAGAAGAGTCAATGCAGTCACTTTATACTAGGTATGTGAGGTCTGGAAAAAAACTAATTCAGAAGCATATCCTTGCTGCAAATGAGTTAGTGGACATGTGCAAATCTAATGCAGACAAGTGGACTCACCAACTCTCAGCAGCTCTCATTGTTCTTTGCTAAGGAAATCCAAACTTGCCACTCTCCAAACTGAGGCAACGGAGAACCCGTCCCAGTTAGGAAGTGTTTGGGTCTGTATCCCCAATCAGGATACACCAGGCATTGAACAAGGTCCATTGCAAGTAGCTCAGTTAAAAACTAGTTCTCTTCCTTGTAAGTAGTAAAGTTTTACTGCTCCATTATGTTTTCTGATAGTTTTGGAAAAGGGGTTATGGAAATTACTTTGCAACAAACTGAGTCATTCTTCTCAAAATGATTGTATGCCACAGGCTTCCTACAAATACATAATTTCATCAGTTATGAATACATTTATGACCCTAATGCCATTATTACTCTAATAGTTTTTAAATGACAAAAGGTGATATCAAAACAAAAAAGAAGTAATGAAAGAATAAACTGTTTGGACACAGAACGTGAACACAAGGTCAAGTCATTTTAGTGACACGAACCATTGCAGTTAAATTGCATGAAAATAATATTGTGTGTGCTGGTTCACTAATCCTAATCAAAAGTTGTATTCAATCAAAAACTCGTAAAGACAGTTGAATTATCTGTTGAACATACCTGTGAACTTTCTTGTGTTGTGCTAGTTAAGCACGTCATAATATACCATGTGCGTTGACAGACCCCCAAATTATTAAATATAGGTACTCTATAAATGAGTCAGCAATTAATGTTTTGGCAAAACTTGAAACTGAATGTTTTGGCAAAACTTGAAACTGTAAATAAAGAAGTAATTATGTGTGGTGACTTCAATATTTAAAAAAAAAAAAAACGCTAAGCCGTTGATCCCGGCTGTAATTCGTGAAACTTTGACAGTCGTTACGGGTCGTCAGAAGCCCGAAAGTCTGACAACCAGTCTAACCAAAGGGTATTGTATTAACCAGTAACTGAAGGTGAGATAGCAGTCGCTTCATGTAAAATACTGGTGTTTGACTACATCCAGTTGGACTGGAAGTCGACCCCAACATGGTTGGGAGAAGGCTAGGCAGATGGTATTACTTTGTTTAAATACTTCAAATTGACAATGTTTTAACTTGCCAATATAAAAAATGCAGATACAATCAGACCACATCTGTTTATTTAAATAAAATTAAAAGCACTTTAATTTGTAAAGTAAGTGATCAAAATCTTGCAATGAATATTTTGAGTATTTTGTTTAATTAATTCTTTCGAGTTCAATAAAACTAAAAAAAAAAACTATCAAGTTATATTTAGTGCCTGGGCAACTAATGCTTGGTTCTTACAAACAAAACAGAATCGTTTTGCTTACCAGTGGTAGCATTTTTATTGCCAAACTGGGAATTTATGTAAATAGATTCGTAAGCTAATTTTACCTGTGATCAGGGCTGGGCAAAATATAATATGCTTTGCTTCGATTGAAATACAAAATATTTTGACTCTGTTTATTTAAAATACATTCAGAGCCTTATAACTGTCGTAAGTGCCCTAATGTAAGAACGATTTCAACTTCCACACTTGAATGTGCTAATAATGCTTATATAATTTTGGAATACTTATGGTACAAGTGATAGGTAGTTATAGAGCCCTATAACTCAAATTTATACAAGCATACAAATAGACAAAATTCATAACTATTCCAATAGAAAATTGAACAATTCAGTCGGTACACGTAGTGTTGCCAACTCTAAACATTAACATATATACTGCTTCTAGTGCAGATGCTAGTGTATGTATAAGGCAGCATATTTTTCGTTTTCATTAATAAGATCACTAAATGTATTTAAGTAAAAATGTATTTTGAAGTCATAAGTGTTTGAAATACTAGTTATAAAACAATTCAGCGTGAGGTATTTGAAATATTAATTACAAATTACGTTTGTAATAGTAGTTTGAAAACAAATAGGTAGTTGTATTTCAAATAACAAGAAATTCAGGTACTACCCAAACCTGCCTATGATAGCTACTTCCTCGAGTATATCTCAAAGAATTTGGGTTTGAGTCGCCTGACTCCTTATCTAAAGTTAAGCCAAGGAAAAAATAATTGAAATTAGATGTGTGTTTAAAATATAATACTTAGAGGACATAGGATTCAAAGAGTCAAAGAACTCGGGACTTAAAAGACTCAAAGGAGTCGTGACTTTTGACTAATAGTCCCCAAGTCTTGTAAATCTATTTTGGCCTAGAAATAAAGACTAAAGGATTTATGTCTTTCACAACACTAGCAGTATGACTAGCAAAAAAATTTCAAATTACTTGAAAGTAAAATAACAAAGCTAGCTAATTTGAAATCTGAAATTTGAAATCTTTGCTAGACTAGCAAAAATGTCAAATTACTTGAAAGTAAAGTAAAATAGCAATATTATGATCAAAGAAAACAACAAAAATGATTAAAGGAAATGTATTAACTTAACAATTTAATGATCAATCTCATTAAAAAAAAAAAGAGTTGGTGATGAAGAACAGGATGATATTACAGAACAGACGTCACGTAGAAACATTATTCAATTAAAGAAATTAGAAAGTAAATGGACGGTCCATAAATCAGAAACTGGTGATTCCAGTAATGAATTTGATTCACAAACTAACTATTTACATATATTATACCGTAATTATTGTTTATTATGATTATGTCTTTGTGTAAGGTATATTATATTGCTAATGTGTTGAAATTGTATAATGCAATATTCAAGTTCTATTGTTGCTATTATTCTGAGTAATGGTCCAAGAGATAGAACTGTTTTGAAGTTAACGATAAGTTATGGAAATGTAAGAAATGTGTTGATAGAATACTTTAATACTGTTTCCATGAAGTTTCTTGTACTTATTCTCCAGGAAGACGTAGATTTGTGAACGAACGACTAGCTTTCTGATTAATTACAGGCAAGATTAATTGAAATATTGTCAGCCATTTATTTTATAAGCAAATGATTTTATTATTGTTTTTTTACATTTTGTAAAGAAGAGATGTGACGTTTAATAAACAAGTTATGCGGATGTGACGTTCAATAAACAAGTTATGCGTGCTGTGGTAGGGGTTGCGCAGTGGGCGGATTGTGGAGTGGTGCGCCACACTCAGTCTGGTCCGAGCGGCCGTTATGACAACACGCCTAACGCAGTGATATTGCAAACAGTGTTTTATTGTGATACCTAAACCTAACCAAAACCAAGACACCACAAGTAGTTCTTGAGATATCCAGCTGTGACAGACAGGCAGACAGACAGACAGAAAACAGACAGACAGACAGACAGACTGAGTCACACCATAAGCGTTCCTTTTTTACCATTTTGGTACGGAACCCTAAAAATCTAAATCCAGGTCTATTTCTGTCTATTTTTTCTAGTTTTTACCATATTAATCCTACAATTTTCATTAAAAGTGTTCATAAATTTATACAGTTCTCTACAAAATAATAAGGAATGATTTCATATCATTACTTTTTTAGTCTAATCAATAGACTTTTTGTAAATCGATAATTACTTCATATTTTGAAAGCGTTGTGTCATCGCGCTTCTCTTTCTTTTCTATGCAGTCCGACAGTGGCGGACAAGCCTTAAGTATTTTTTTATTAATATGATAAAGCTTGATTTTTTTCTTGTTATGCATAGCAACATTTAAACACATTTGGGTCTGGTTCTTATAACATTGCCAATCTTCGATCAACAATAGTATAAATATTGAAGTCACCAAATAAGAAACAACGCACACGCTGTCTAATAGGTATTTAAAAATAAAATTCCCTACATAACAATAACACCAAGAAATGTAACGGATATTTTTCATCAACTATCACTTCTATTCACAGTAAACAATGCAAACTCCTAAGGCAAACTCATTGTAAAAATATTTATCAAGTGACCAAAATAACTTGACACCTCAGAGTGGCGCTAGTTATAAGGGCAATCGGGCAATCTGTCAACTCAGTACATTTTCAATTTAAGTTCCATATTTCGCCACCAGCTAAGTTAAAATGGCCACTCTGTCATCAAAATAATTTCAGACAGTCACGAGGCGCCTTTCAAAGTGCAAAGCTAAACTAAAAAATACATTTTAAAACTAATTAAATTGCAATTATCGCCCTTATTTATATGACATTAAGTTGTAATGTTATTGTTAGTCGACGGTAAATTGAAGTTTGTTCAGGAAATGCTGCCAATTTTCTGTCAAAACATTCAGCTCATCTTGAAGCCTTGAGTTTCGCACGAATTGTAAAATAATTATAAATCTGAAAAAATATTTCATATTAATTTTTTGAAATGTTCGATGTCGGTCAAGTAGTACTTAGAGGTTTTGTTAAGTAAAAATTCTACATTCATATTTGTAACTCGTATGGTGTCCACAATAAAGACTATTCTATTCTATTCTCAATCAATCTACCTAGCCTTTTCCCAACTATGTTGGGGTCGGCTTCCAGTCTAACCGGATGCAGCTGAATACCAGTATTTTCCATGGAGCGACTGCCTATCTGACCTCCACAACCCACTTACTGGGTAATACGATACCGCTTGGTGAGACTGGTTGTCAGACTTTCGGGCTTCTGACGACCCGTAACAACTGTCAAAGTTCCACGAATAACAGCCGGGACCAACGGCTTAGCGTGCTTTCCGACGCACGGAGGAATCTCGGTATGTAAAGATGGTCAGTTGGTCACCCATCCACATTCTATCCATATTCTATTCTATCCCATTAAAACTCGCAGTTCCTTTAGCAAGAAAAGAAAAAAAAAATTGCTTTTTCGAGTTCGTGATTTGATTTTTTTTTCTTTTTCAACGTTGATGGTTTTTTTTTTACTAAAGACCAGTGTCTAAAATATTCAAAACAACTCTTTTTTCTTAAAAAACAGTAACTGACCTTTTATTACATACCAAGCAAACATTTTAATTAAAAATCACAGCTTGAAACTAATTAGAAAAACCCTATGTCTAGACGTCTAGACTTGCTATGAAACCATAATCTGCTTAGTCACGTTAATCCAACCAAACATGCGCGTTGCGTCGATCTCTTTGGTGTCAAGCGCGATTTCTGAACGTTAGTTTGTTCCTGAATTAAACATAATTGGCGAAATGTATATGTATGGGGCTCATGGCTAAGTACTAACAGCCGGTCGGTCCGTGGATGGGTGACCATCTTTACATATCGAGACTCCTCCGTGCCTCGGAAAGTACGTTAAATGCCGTTGGTCCCGGCTGTCATCCGTGGATCTTTGACAATCGTTACGGGTCGTCAGAAGCCCGAAAGTCTGACAACCAGTCTTACCAAGGGGTATAGTATTACCCAGTATCTGGGTTGTGGAGGTCAGATAGGCAGTCGCTCCATGTGAAATACTGGCATTCAGCTGCATCCGGTTAGATTGGAAGCCGACCCCAATGTGGTTATGGTTATGTTCAAAATTGAAAGAGAAAATTTGTCAGTTTATAGCAGCTTGACCTACTGCTGTACTTACCAACCCGTTAAGAGGAAGGGCGGGTGGCCAGTTAGGTATTTTAAGAAGGTATTGCTGTCGCTCTGCGAGCGCTCCGCCCTCGAATTCGTGCGATAAGGACAACTGCAGATCCGACTAAATAGCCTGTGTAAAAAGTCACATTTCGAGGTTTGGCTCTCGCCTATTTCCTCCTCCAATATTGGACCAATTTAAAAGATATTTCATAAACTGAATAAGAAGGATATATACTATGCCCCTATGTTTTTCTTTTTTCGTTAATAGTTGTCAAATTGGTACACTAGGCGTCTGTTGACAGCGGTCTGAATAGGCAATTTTGAGCATTTTTGGAGGGTTCTAGTTCCTATAAAAATAATATATCATCAAAAAGGAAAACATAGGGGCATACAATTAACTGATATTTATATTTCTGTAAAAAATCATTGCTTTATGGTCATTAACCAGAAAGAAAACAGGCGAGAGCGTTTGTATCTTTTTGTATGGAGAAAAGAGCACCCACGTTTCCTCTTAATGTCAAAGTTTCGCCACTTACACACACACATGTGACTTAGCTGACTGAACATAACTGGCCGAAATGAAGCTACTTTTACCTACCTCGTGGAGGATATAAGGCGATATGTTAATATTATGAAAACATCTGACTTTCGACATTCGTCAGCCATTATTTGGGCAGCTGCTGCTATACAATAGGTCTGGCCTGATAACCCCACACAAAGGTAGGAAGGTAAAAAGAAATATAACATCAACTATGAAACATTATTTGGGCAGCTGCTGCTATACAATAGGTCTGGCCTGATAACCCCACACAAAGGTAGGAAGGTAAAAAGAAATATAACATCAACTATGAAACATTATTTGGGCAGCTGCTGCTATACAATAGGTCTGGCCTGATAACCCCACACAAAGGTAGGAAGGTAAAAAGAAATATAACATCAACTATGAAACATTATTTGGGCAGCTGCTGCTATACAATAGGTCTGGCCTGATAACCCCACACAAAGGTAGGAAGGTAAAAAGAAATATAACATCAACTATGAAACATTATTTGGGCAGCTGCTGCTATACAATAGGTCTGGCCTGATAACCCCACACAAAGGTAGGAAGGTAAAAAGAAATATAACATCAACTATGAAACATTATTTGGGCAGCTGCTGCTATACAATAGGTCTGGCCTGATAACCCCACACAAAGGTAGGAAGGTAAAAAGAAATATAACATCAACTATGAAACATTATTTGGGCAGCTGCTGCTATACAATAGGTCTGGCCTGATAACCCCACACAAAGGTAGGAAGGTAAAAAGAAATATAACATCAACTATGAAACATTATTTGGGCAGCTGCTGCTATACAATAGGTCTGGCCTGATAACCCCACACAAAGGTAGGAAGGTAAAAAGAAATATAACATCAACTATGAAACATTATTTGGGCAGCTGCTGCTATACAATAGGTCTGGCCTGATAACCCCACACAAAGGTAGGAAGGTAAAAAGAAATATAACATCAACTATGAAACATTATTTGGGCAGCTGCTGCTATACAATAGGTCTGGCCTGATAACCCCACACAAAGGTAGGAAGGTAAAAAGAAATATAACATCAACTATGAAACATTATTTGGGCAGCTGCTGCTATACAATAGGTCTGGCCTGATAACCCCACACAAAGGTAGGAAGGTAAAAAGAAATATAACATCAACTATGAAACATTATTTGGGCAGCTGCTGCTATACAATAGGTCTGGCCTGATAACCCCACACAAAGGTAGGAAGGTAAAAAGAAATATAACATCAACTATGAAACAAGATGGTCGCCTGTTTTAAAAATGTTTAACAAAAAGAAGATGTGTATTTTCTCCGGCTGTTATTCGTAGAATTTTGACAGTCGTTACTGATACTCAGAAGCCCAAAAGTATGACAACCACTCATGCCAAAGACGGTATTACCGAGTAACTGTGTTATGGAGGTCAGATAGGCAGTCGCTTCATGTGAAATACTGGTATTCAGCCGCATTCGGTTAGACTGGAAGCCGACCCCAACATAGTTGGGAAAAGGCTAGGCAGATTTTGGTCTGTTGACATCTTTTACAAGAATTTGAAGTATTTTCTCGGCAGTTATGTGGTTGCTAAACAATATGCGAAATGCTCACCGCGCGCTCTAAATAGCCATACCATCCCACGCCCATTGTGTAGTAAGTGTAGTGTTTGTAAACATTTTGTTGACAGCTCATCACTCAGTCACTCACTGCCAGTTGTAATCTGTGGACCTGACGTGTCACTGACCTAATTATAGGCCGCCATATTGTTATTAGTATCAAATATTTTATATATTTGGGTAACCGTAACCCAGGCATCGTACAGGGGCCGTATTATGACGTGTTAAAGCCATCATTGTTCCAGTGTGAGACATAGACGGAGCTATATACGACCGATAGCACCGGCCTTTTTTCTCAACGGAATCATGATGGCATTAACACGTCATAATACGGCCCCAGACGCCAGCACATCAAGCTACTACAATCTGTCAAATTTCTTTAATAGATTTTCATCTTTATCTCTAAAGCATTAGGTTCAAGGTTGATTGGGAAAATTTGTCAGTTTCGGGTGGCTAGACATACAGTGTCAGGGGGTCTACTCCCTAAGCACGAAGTCCGTAGTTTCGGTCTTCGTTACGGGCGTTTCCTACTCCGTATCACCTACGGATGGATGATTGGTTCGGGGCTCGAACAAAGTATGAATGACAACATGATTTGCCAGTTGTCCCTACTACCGATGTGTTTTTGCCCGTCCGAAAAATTTAACTTTTACACTTGTTTTGATTCATCGTAATGTCAGACGGACGGATGAACGGACGGACGGAAAGACGGACGGACTTAGGGAGTAGGCCCCTGGTCACCGGTGTCCGACCCGTCCTTAGCAATAACAATGATAAAAAAAAAACAAAAAAACTTTTTTTTTTTCTTTTTTTTTTCAAATCCGCCATATTTACTGTTTTGAAATGGCGGCCATTTAATTTTTTTTTTTTTTACTGAGTAGGTACGGGTTCATTTATTTTGCAATATCTACCGATGTAGAGGTCCTACAGGCATAAAAGTCGTTTCGTTCGACAGCTACAAAAGTAGGCAATAACTTGACACTAAAAGGTTTATCAAAAACTCCGATTAAAACTTAAAAAAAAAAAAATTTACAAAAAAAAAACAACCGACTTCCAAAAAAAACACTACAAAGTGAAAAATAACTTTAATTTTGGATGTTGGTGTCTTTGGATCTGTATTTTAGTTTTTTGCCACCGACTTCCAAAATTAAAGTTATTTTTCACTTTGTAGTGTTTTTTTTTGGAAGTTGGTTGTTTTTCTTTGTAAAAAAGTTTTTATTTTTCACTTTTTAGTGGGTCAGTTTATAATTTATCTAAGTTACAATAGCCCAATGGCAACTGCTCATCGCTTTTTACAAAATATTGCTTTTCCCGATGCAGGGAGGTTAATTGTTGAGGAGTTCTCCTAGTAAGAACCAGGAGAACTGGAGCTCCATGGTGAAGTCATCATCACCATTATGCATTTTGACCAGCATAAATTACTTAGCAACCATATTAAAGTAATCGAATCGCAACCCGTGAAATACTTATAAATTGAGTAGTTCCGATGGCCATCTGTGGTCTTCATCATAAGTTCCACTTCACCAAATGGTGTTTTCCGAGAGCAAATGCACGAGTTTCTATAAAAAATACCCAAATCGCTATAGTTGTGCCTATAAAATTTGAGGGTTCCCCTCGATTTCTATGGGATCCCCTGATCAGATTCTGATTTGGTGACAATGGGACCACCTCGAGAGTATACCCTTTCAAACAAAAAAGGAATTTTGAAAATCCGTTGACAATTGGTGGAGTATTCGATGAACAAACATACAAAAAAAAAAAACATACAATCAGCCGAACATAGTACCTCCTCCTTTTTGTGAAGTCGGTAAAAATACTTTAAACGTAAAAAGTGTAAAAAAATTCAGACTTTTTTCGAGACAAATCCACCATAATAAGGCATTTTCCTTGTTATGGCAACAAATGTTATGCCGAAAGGAAACTCGTACCACCATTTTCCGGAAAAACTTCAATCTCGAGAAATTATTGAACATTTTCTAACAACAAAACATACCTACATTACGTCACTAGACACCTTTTCTCAAGGTAGCAACTATAAAACGCCATAAATTATGATTCTAGTTTTTAGGGTTCCGTACCAAAATGGTAAAAAGGAACTCTTATGGTGCGATTTAGTCTGTCTGTCTGTCTGTCACAACTGAATATCTCAAGAACTAGTAATGCTATCAACTTGAAATTTGGAACAGTTTTAGTTGACGTCCCCCCCCCCCTTATCTCCGAAGTTTGCTTAAAGAAAAATCTGAAATTAGTGATAGAAGTTTATGTAAAGATTACAGGAAAAATAAAACGATGTCTTTTACTATCACACTTTTCAGAAATCGGAACAGAACCCTCGGTGCGCGAGTCCGACTCGCTCTTGACCGGTTTTTTTAATGCTTTTTGTGACATAATTATAGTATTTATACAAGGTGTAAAATAAATAACCCACAACCTCTTAAGGGGTCATTGTACTCATCATTATGAACAACTTTTACTATGGGACCAAACCTGAAATCGCGAAAAAAAAATCAGCTGTTCAGTACATTTTGACGAATTATGCGAACATAAATGTATTGAACAGCTGATTTTTTTTTCGCGATTCCGCGAAAATTTTTTTTTGTAATGTGTTTGTTTTTCGATGTCGAGTATGTGGACGAAGTTCTTGCAGTTAATTTTTTTACACCTAATATACATTGACTCTATACACTTTATTAATCAAGCAACAAACCCAATATTCTCATTCCCACACAATATGAGGTAATTCAACCTCAAAATAAGTTATTTAGTGACTAAACAAATACCTATAGTAATGAAATAAATAGAATATAAAACAATAGAATGGTGACACCAGTTGAATGTCAATCTGTTCTGTCGACATTGCAATGACATTCAGACGGTCGTCAGATTAAAAGTTAAAGTCGACATTTTCGTCTGCAAGAAGATTAATGGCGGCAATCCATAGTCACAATTTGGTCTGTTTTTGTTCTGTAACTAGGTAGGTAGATAGCTACTTATATAATATTTTTTGTAAAGGTTAGGATGAAAAAGCAATCCTTTAATAATAATAAGCTAGAATATATTCGACTTATCAGTCGTGCAAATATTTTTAGTACTTACATGCATGTAATAATATCATGACATTACTTACATCAATATCATTAGTCATTCATTAGTCATCACATCATAATCATACTTAGTAGGTAAAATTTAAAGTCTTTTTAGGGTTCCGTACCAATATGGTAAAAAAAGAACCCTTATGGCGTGACTCAGTCTGTCTGCCTGTCTGTCTGTCTGTCACAGCTGGATATCTCAAGAACTACTCATGCTATCAACTTGAAATTTAGAACAGTTTTAGATGACGTTTACCCAACTATTTTGCAAATAAAAAAGAAGTAAAAATATTTATATTTTTTTTGTAACAGGGACTGAAAGGGGGTCTTAAAAATTCAAAGTGGGGCTACTAGGGCACGTGGGGTATCATATGAAAGAGCGCTGCTTGCATATTCTCTAACATTCCTTTATTTTTTTTTAGGCCACATAGTTTTCGACTTTAGATGAAAAATGTAAAAAAAAATACCGTTCCCCCCCTTATCTCCGAAGTTTGCAAAGATAAAAATCTGAATTTATTCTATGTGATAGAAGTTTATGTAAAGATTACAGGAAAAATAAAACGATGTCTCTAAATAGCATACTTTTTCAGGAATCAGAGGCCTTAGTGCGAGTTTTTATACTTACTCGATCACGTTAACGTAAACGTCACTTTGTACTGAAAATGAATAAGCGCCGCCTGGTGACTATAATGGGAAACACAATTATTCCATACGAATTGACGTACGCCAAAGTTAACGTAAACGCGATCGAGTAAGTATAAAAACTCGCACTAAGCCCACAGAACAGAACCCTCGGTGCGCGAGTCCGACTCGCTCTTGACCGGTTTTTTTTACTATACGGCGATATTACAATATTGAGTTAAAATGTGGCATGACGTCACTCCTGGCTAGATTTTATACATAGTTTGTTATATAAAGCGAGCCCCCCACTCCTCAACATTAATGCTAATTAATTAAGTATTTTTTTATTAACTCATAAAATGTCGATTGCAGATAACAATAAAATGTCTATTGTGTCTGCTAATTGGCTCGCGACGGATAAATATGGAAGCAAAAAATACAAATGTCTAATATTTTTTTTTTACCCAGGCGTCATACGTACTGTTATTTACTCGCTGTAGCTATGTTTGAGATGAACACTTTGGTATACCTACAGGTAATTTTTCATTCTAGGTTTACACGGCCAGAGGCCCTTCTGGCCTTCAATGCCCGGTTAAGAAATAAAGGCTTTCCGGAGCCAATTGCGAAAAGATCCGCATAAAAAAAATAAAAAAAAAATATAGGTGCACGGCTTATGGAGAAGAGTCGGCAAGAAACTCGACGGTTATTTTTTAAAAATCATTAGCTTTTACAATGTTTTCAAATTACAGTCCTAACATGTGAAGGACAGTGTAGGCCTTTCAACAAATACCACTCTCTTTTGCGTCTTTCAAATCAAGACCTCTTCAGACAAAAACATTATATCTAAAAATATATTCTACGTCTTACGTCTCCCGCATCCTGGGTACATCCTCTCATCATAACATAACTCATCATGACACACCCTCAAACCTCGAGACCGTTGAGTCAAAGTCACGCTGGAAATAGAAGCAGGACGTGGACAGACCCTGATAGCTGACTAGGGCTGCCAGATACTGAATCTCTAGGTTTATTAAAAAAAATATTAACGGAAGACAAAAATTAAAAAATATAATAGGTATTTTGCTGAATAGTCAGATTTTCTGCGTGAAAATCGGTCAATTTAGTTTTTTTTGACAAATACAGGTTGTAAGTGTAAACAGTGGCAATATTTGAAGGTGTCATTGTACTCATCATTATGAACAACTTTTACAATGGGACAAAACTGAAATCGCGAAAAACAATCAGCTGTTCCCTACATTTTGACGAATTCAATCTGCCTAGCCTTTTCCCAGCTTCGTTGGGGGTCGGCTTCCAGTCTAACCGGATGCAGCTGAATACCAGTATTTTACTTGGAGCGACTGCCTATCTGACCTCCACAACCCAGTAACTGGGTAATACGATACCCCTTGGTAAGACTGGCTGTCAGACTTTCGGGCTTCTAACGACCCGTAACGACTGTCAAAGATGCACGAATGACAGCCGGGACCAACGGCTTAACGTGCTTTCCGAGGCACGGAGGAGTCTCGGTATGTAAAGATGGTCACCCATCTACGGACCAACCCCAGCAAGCGTAGCCTAACCTGATGGATCGACCCATGCGGCTGTTATTACTTAGCCACGAGCTCGTACATTTTGACGAATTATGCGAACATAAATGTACTGAACAGCTGATTTTTTTTCGCGATTTTAGGTTTAGTCCCATAGTGAAAGTTGTTCATAATGATGAGTATAATAACCCCTTAAAAGATTGCCACTATTTACACTTACAATCTGACAATTTTTAAAAGTTTGCCACTGTTTCACTTACAAAATATCTGTCAATTTTTTTATGGTTTTCTGTTTTATCAAACAGCACCTCTCGGGAAAATCTGTCAATCTAGATTTTATTTTTGATAAATATGTCGCATTGTCAGTAAATAGGGCCCTGACCTTTTTCAATAGAAAGGGCATGATTGCTAACTTCAAGTTTAACAGCTCGTGCTATCGGCCACAAGTTGTTTTCAGATCACAATCGAAAATCGAGATTAACTTCCTATTGTGATGTGTTGGACGTCGCTGGTATTGATTTTGACCAAAAATAATGCATACTATTCTGACAAACACTTGAACGCCTCAGCTTTTTATCTCGCTCGCACGATACTGCTCGCAGACTGAGTGCGGTGCTGGGCGCCAATAGTTTAGGTAATTGCTTTTTACTGTGAAAATAATGGTAATTTGAAGAAAATAAAAAACATAAGACCTACTTTATAGTTAATTCAGTTAATACGTAGGTACTTATGCAAATTGCAAAGTTTCATGATCTTATTTGAAGTATTTTTTGAATATCAGCGGTTTATTGTTCGGTTTGGAGGTAACTTTGAAATATTTCTCTAACGAGAAAACATAGTACTTAACATTAATCCTCAACTTTACCATATATTTATTTCTAAATTAATGCTGCAGCATTTTCGACATAACGGAGGATCATGCTAAGTCATTTGAGGTAGTATAGGCTCATAAGAGAGTTCAACTAAATCTACAGGACATAAGGCTCGTTCTTCTGAGTTGCATTTTTCCACGGCCAGTCTAAATAACCTAATAAAGGTCATAGCCGGTAGTCCATAAAGAAACACGCAGCGGATGATGACGAGATCAAATCATTTACAATTGCATTACAAAATCTTTCATAACACAACTGTAAACTCTCACGTTTTTCAATGTCAATCCAAAAATAGAACAAAAAGTTATTCAAAAACGTTTTCAGCGAATATTTTCACGTTATTATTCAGTAATTTCGTCACCGTATGTAGTTACCTTCATGCTAATAAATAAGCGGGTCTGTACCCTACTTAACGGGTGAATAACGGACACATAAGTAATAATTCATGAAAACACTCCCGTAAGCTCTAAATACATGAATTTGAAAATGTAACAAATAAAGATGAAAACATAATAAATATACGGTGCGTCAGAATGTTCTGAAAGACAGTGTACGCTGCATTATATTGGCGGTTAGCAATATCGCTACGATTTCTATTCCATCTTAGGCCCGCCATACACGGACTGCTCGAGCAGTTACCTAGTGATCAACATACACGGACCGCTCTTGCAGTCAAGAGTCAACAGCTTGAGGCTGGCCATTGATAACTGCTCGAGCAATAAGTTTTTATTAACTGCTCGAGCAGTTGGCAATTTCAAATCAGTAGCATCATGGATTTTGAGGAGGAAACACTTCTGCTGCTTTTGTTCATAAGTCGACGACGGCGGCGTAAAAATAGAAAATTGTGGGTTCATCCAATATTAGAAACACGAAATTATAATGGAGAATTGAAGAGGTAACTGCGCGAGAGCAGTCGACAGCTCGAGCAGTCAGTGTATGCCTGGCGACTGCTTGACCGCATGATGAAATTTCACCGTGCTGCCAACCGCCCGAAGCAGTTGCAACTGCTTGCGCGGTTAGTGTATGTATACGTACGTAGAAGTCTGTAGTTCACTATGCAGTCGCAGCTTGAAGCATGTTGACTGCTTCAAGCTGCCCGTGTATGGCCGGCCTTAGGTGATTACTTAGGTACAATGGATGACAATTTCAGAATTTTTGTTATGTACAACCTAATTATGATTCTTAATATTTCATAATTTAAGTATTCTCTACTCTTCAATAAATTATTACAGTTACTTACTATTACAGGTATTTCAATAAATTTACGAGTATAATGTGTTCTGAAACTTTGGACTATTGTGCACCAACATTTTATCGGACGTATAATGTTTTCACCCCAAAGGGATTGCACTAATGGGACTCTAGTCTACTCTTCTGTGAGAGGAAGTGGGTCAAACATGAGTCAAAGTTTCCTAAGTTGGAATTCATCGGTCATTGGCATTTGTTATTAAAACAACATGCAGATTGTATTAACTACACTTGTCAGAAAAAAAAATTACAGTGATGCAGGCAATTTTTTTGATGCCCTATGATTCTTTCCCCTCCCCCTCCCTTTTTATATACTTGTACCTACATATTATTATTATTTTAAGACTGTTTAAATTATGTAAATATTGTCTTGGAATTTGAAATAAAACTCTTGTTAGAGCATAATTATAAGGAAATGCATTTACGTGGTAATATTTACATAGGTACTCACAGTAAGTAATTATTTCCAAGTACTTAACTGCAAAAATATACCTACCTTGATGCATAGATAATGAAAACTGCATTTGTGCTTAGAACTGTTTTATAATATTTTCCTGAAATATCTTTTTTTGTTCTGTATTTCATTAATGTACGATTTATCCAATGTATTTTACTTTTTTTTTTAAATTTATTTATTTATTTAAAGAGCTTTGTCGCTTTAGTTATCGACCACATCGCCCAGTGCAGAAAAACACGATTTTACTTATTAGAGACCAGTAGCTACCATATTAAGAGCAAAGCAATCCACGTTTACCTCGATATCAAATACTAGGTATTATACTTAATCTATGCAGTTGATTAATTCCACGTTTTTCTGTTACCCGAGTCATTAAACTGCGTTGCAAAATGTAGAAACCGATTAAAATATTATGCTTGTTTTATTGTCATTTTGTTTTATTACCATGCCTTTATGTAAATGGCTCACATACAGAAATCAATCAATCTGCCTAGCCTTTTCCCCACTATGTTGGGGTCGGCTACCAGTCTAACCGGATGCAGCTGAATACCAGTGTTTTATATGGAGCGACTGCCTGTCTGACCTCCACAACCCAATAACTGAGTAATACGATAACCCTTGGTAGGACTGGTTGTCAGACTTTCAGGCTTCTGACGACCCGTAACGACTGTCAAAGATCCACGAATGACAGCCGGGACCAACGGCTTAACGTGCTTTCCGAGGCACGGAGGAGTCTCGGTATGTAAAGATGGTCACCCATCCACTGACCAACCCCGGCAAGCGTAGCTTAACCCGATGGATCGACCCGTGCAGCTGTAATTACTTAGCCACGAGCTCCGTAAATGGCTCACATACAACGCAGTAAATTCTTTACCTAGTATTGTGTGTTTTTATGAAAGGTCGTGATCATGTCACACTAGTTGCGAAAAAAATCGACTGTTTGTAAAAAGTACTAACATAGATAGTTCGTAAGTAAATTTTTACCATAGTTTTGTCCATGATTGAAAAACTTTTAAGAACATAAATGTTTTATTATTATATTATCTATATCTATAACACTAAATGGTTTATTTTTTGTTAGTTTCTATACTTTAATGCGCTAATCTCTGGAACTAGGAACCATCGTATTTGAAAAAATATTTTTGCATTTTATATCCCAATACTTGAGGAAGGCTGGCTATTTAACATCACGCTAGGACCCTTAGTAGCCGAGACAAAAAAAAGCGCGGACAAGAAGCTGGTATCATATATTTTGTACAGCGTCATCTCTGTCACCCATACCTGTGACAGTTTCTTTCTAAAGCTCTATTCTAATTAGAATAGAGCTTTAGAAAGAAACTGTCCCCGACCGACAAACACAAACGTACTACGTGTTTACGGTCGGGTACTGTTGTATATGACGTCATCAGATAACATAGGCTATGTCTGTTCATGTCACATCGGGATTATGTTCGATTTTCAAAACCTTCAATTATGTATGGAGCATTGAGATCAGGCGATCAATTATTGATTACATGTTTTATCATTTTATGTTTATCGTTTTTCATGTTTTCTAAGTTAGAGATACGAATATTTAAATGATTGTCATTGAATCATTGTTAAAATCCATGAATTTCGACAGTATTCTCTATAGAAAATAGAAAATAATTTACATGTTTGTGTTTAGAAAATCAAATAAATATTTTATTTCTTAGTAAAGTTTGCCGATTTTTTTTTATTGTTGGAAGAAAAACCAGTCAATCTGCCTAGCTTTTCCCAACTATGTTGGGGTCGGCTTCCAGTCTAACCGGATGCAGCTGAATACCAGTATTTTACATGGAACGACTGCCTATTTGACCTCCACAACCCAGAAACTGGGTAATACGATACCCCTTGGTAAGACTGATTATTGTCAGACTTTCGGGCTTCAGACGACCCGTAACGACTGTCAAAGATCCACGAATGACAGCCGGGACCAACGGCTTAGCGTGCTTTACGAGGCAAGGAGGAGTCTCGGTATGCAAAGATGGTCACCCATCCACTGACCAACCCCCGCAAGCGAGGCTTAACCCCTCAAGTGTCGAATGCACCCCATGTGTGCATAAGAAAAACCCTTTTTTTGTTCGGTACATAAGCTTATATCACATATATATAAATGTAAAAAAATATCATCCGATGGAAAACCAAACAAATCATTAGTTGTGAACTTATGGAGTTCGCAGCTAACCTCCCCTCCCCCCCCCCCCGGGTGTCAAATGCACCCCAAGTGTGCAAAAGGACAAAACTTTACATAATAGGTATATAAGCTTAGATCACGTATATATAAACGTAAAAAAACAACATCCGATGGAAAACATATCATTATCAGTAGTTGTGAACCTATGGGGTTCGCAACTAACCCCCAACCCTCCCCACTCGCTGGGGTTTTGGGTCTAAAATCAGCCAAACTCAGACACTTGAGGGGTTAATCTGGTAGATCGACCCGTGCGGCTGTTATTACTTAGCCACGAGCTCCTCATCTAAATATGGAAGAAAAACCAGTATCTAGTTCAATATCGGCAGTATCGGGATTGCTGCTAAACACAAGACCATGATCTCTAGCCTCAACCAAACCAGAAAAAAATTAGAAACCAAATCCAGACTTTATTTATATACAACTATGTATGTATAAATTGTATGTATATATATGGTACACCACGACCACAGACTACCTACAGTATTCTCTCCTTTCTCCCATAATCCATCCAAAGGTTGTCTGTAAAAGATCGCTTTTAGCGATAAGACCGCCCATTTTATCACCCTATGTAAAATTTCAACATTTATATCTGTAATTTTTATGGTGTGCATAATAAAGAGTATTCTATCTATATATATATATATATCTTAAAGATCATCTCAATACCAAATGTATCACCCGTAAGAAAAACAAACAAAATCGGTCACAACTCTATAGAAACATCTTGAAGGTCGAATTCAGGACAATTCTGAAGTCACGAGTCATATCGAGACAGACAGACAGTTTTGTCGAAGTCAATGGCCTGCCTATTGTTCTGTTTTGGGAGGCGTTATACTTAGATAAATAGTCTATAGCCTTCCTCAAGAATTGAGCTATCAAACAGAAGTTCCAGAGATTAGCGCGTTCAAACGAACTCTTTCATTTTATGATCGTAGGCTCGAGCCGCGTACTGAACTGAAGTAGGCTCGCGAGTGGTTGTTGACTAAGTATTTAAGTATACTTAGTAATTATTTTAATCATTTTATCACGACAAACTCAGCGAATTGCTCTAAATAATCTTATTAACTTTTTCATTTATATAATAAAAAATAAGAAAAAACGTCTTTTTGTAGCTCTATGACATT
The DNA here is from genome assembly GCA_905163495.3 of Cosmia trapezina. Taxonomy (NCBI): domain Eukaryota; kingdom Metazoa; phylum Arthropoda; class Insecta; order Lepidoptera; family Noctuidae; genus Cosmia; species Cosmia trapezina. The sequence goes on from LR991027.1 coordinate 20,123,255, forward strand.
GATTAAATTGAGGAGCTCGTGGCTAAGTAATAACAGCCGCACGGGTCGATCCATCAGGTTAAGCTACGCTTGCCGGGATTGGTCCGTGGATGGGTTACCTATCTTTACATACCGAGACTTCTCCGTGCCTCGGAAAGCACGTTAAGCCGTTGGTCCCGGCTGTCATTCGTGGATCTTTGACAGTCGTTACGGGTCGTCAGAAGCCCGAAAGTCTGACAACCAGTCTTACCAAGGGGTATCGCATTACCCAGTTACTGGGTTGTGGAGGTCAGATAGGCAGTCGCTCGATGTAAAATACTGGTATTCAGCTGCATCCGGTTAGACTGGAAGCCGACCCCAACATAGTTGGGAAAAAGCTAGGCAGATTTTATGACATTGATTAAACATTACGAAAAGAGGTAACTTTGGGATTTTTTTCTATCCAGTAAAGTAAATCTAACCTTGTTAATTGGCTATCCCCCAGATCCTTAAATAAGATATACCTATCTTTTTTTCAGAATTTTAGAAGACTGTTTTTTATGTTTCCTATGGATTCAAAAAAACTAGTAGGTAAGCGTGGTCTCTGTCGGAACATAGTGCCTTAAGTACTAATAGATAATCTGTGCTTAGTAACATTAATCAAATCTAGGATAGATATCAACAACTGAATATGCTCATATGGACCTGCCTAAGAGAACAATACTGTTGAACCCTCAGTGAACCCTTGGCTTTCAGTTGGCCTGACGAGGTCAGTGAAGGTATTGAATATTTGATTCACTTTTATGATTTTCAGTTTAACCCCACAAGTGTCGAATGCACCCCATGTGTGCATAAGAAAAACCATTAAAATACCAGGTATATAAGCTTATATCACATATATACAGGATAATTTTCTAAGCAGTGCGCAAATTTTCACATGGTGTTCTACCCATGAATATGAACAACTTTCACTAAGGAACTAACTCTGAAATCGCGAAAATAAAATCAGCTGTTCAGTACATTTATCTACACCAAACTCGTGAAAATGTAGGGAGCAGCTGATTTTTTTTTCGCAATTTCAGGTTTGGTCCCATAGTAAAAGTTCATATTCATGGGTAGAACACCCTGTGAAAATTTGCGCACTGCTTAAAAAAGTATCCTGTATAAACGTAAAAAAACATCATCCGATGGAAAACCAATGGAGTCCATAGTGAACCTATGGAGTTCACAGCTAACCCCCCCTCCCCCCCGCGTGTCAAATGCACCCGAAGTGTGCAAAAGGACAAAACTTTACATAATAGGTATATAAGCTTAGATCACATATATATAAACGTAAAAAAACATCATCCGATGGAAAAAATATCATCATCAGTAGTTGTGAACCTATGGGGTACGCAACTAACCCCCAACCCTCCCCACTCGCTGGGGTTTTGGGTCTAAAATTAGCAAAACTCAGACACTTGAGGGGTTAAAGGGGATCCGCTGTGGTAGCCCGCGAAATTCAAATATTACGTTTTTTATAATTTGCAGGTCATTGTCAGGTTGTAACTAAGGTTTTGGTTTACTTGCGAGTATCAAAACATGTGGCCGTATATTTTTACTGCGTTGACTTAGAAGCTTATTTTTTTTAGAGTTTCAAGGGACCATAGACCTTTCCAAAGGACCATAGACTTCTTCTTCTTTCTTTTTTACGTGTTCCTGAAAAAAAGGGTCTTAACAGACTGACAGATAGATAGGCAAACAACGAAGTGATCCTATACCTAAGGGTACCATTTTTTCCTTTTGAGGTACGGAACCCTGAAAAAAATCTGTTAAGATTTTGTCTCCTTCATTCCGCGTTCCATGCAGTCCATGGCCAAGCCAAATATAGTTTAGGCTTTACCCTTCTTTCTATATTCCGTACTAGCTTTTGTCAGTGGCTTCACCCGCGTGGAGTTGGAAATGATCCCATAGGAACCGTACATTTTTCCAGGATAAAAAGTAGCCTATGTTCTATTCAGATATTTTTCAGATTCTCTTTTATTGATTTAAAATATCCGTGTAGTTTCTTGCCCGTTCTTCTCCATAGGATCTACGCTTTGGAATGGGCAACTAGCTTCATTTTTCTGACTGACCGACCCAAGACCGACCCCTTGACAATTCAAAAGTGCCTGTAATTGGAAAATTTGAAATAAATGCTTTGAGTTTGAGTTTGAATTTGATTCCAGACTAATCTATCTCTGTGCCAAATTTCATTAAGATCTATTAAGCCGTTTTTGCGTGATTGAGTAACAAACATCCAAACATACAAACTTTCACATATAAAACAATAGTAGGATTGCTTTACCAGCTTATCAACCACGTACACACACACTAAGCAGGATAAAATTAAAACATTCTGTAACAAGGAAACACCGGGTAAAACCCAAAAATACCCATGTCTGATTACCATAACCGATATCTGCAGCACAGCAACACCATTTGAAACCGGAAACCCCATGCGTAATAATTTCGATAAGTTTTTCCTCAAACTGGTTTTGTTACCAGCGAATGTTCATATCAGTGAGGACATGTAGGTACTGGTGATAGCCCCTATGACCCGGTATGAAGGATAAGAGCGGAAAATCCCTGGTCACTAGACCAGGAAAACGGTTTGGTGATTTTTACAGCAGACAAAAGGATGATAATCCGTATCTGCTTAAATTTTTTCAGGAGTTTGTCAGCAACGCCAACTGGTTTGCCAAGCATGAATCAGCTGGCATTCCAACCCGTCACATGTCTCAATGTATACTTATGAACCCCATAGGTTCATGTCAATGTGTGCTCGAATGCCAACCGAATCCCATAGGTTCACAACTACTGTAAGCCAGTGGTCGCCATTGGATGATGGTATTGTTTGTCACCTAACTCCTCCTAAACGGCTGGATCGATTTGTATGCAATTTCGTTGTATATTTCAATGGGTTCCTGGATGGTTTGAAAACACAATTGGACCCGGTAGGTGGCGCTGCAGTCGGGTTCTAGGATCGTTCAGACAGGACAACATCTGTCGGGTCGCTGGTATATGTATAAATTATCATACAACGTATCGTTTTGCATCCTTGTCAAATTTGAGGGTGTGGTTTACAGAACACCACACCGAACAACTTTCTCCATGGGACCAACATCGTAATCGCGAAAAAAATTTCAACTGTCCCATAGAAAACTTCAACACCTACCTACTCGACGCAAATGTATGGGACGACTGATATTTTTTTCGCGATTACGATATTGGTGCCATGGAAAAAGTTGTTCGGTTTGATGGTCACCACACCATTTAAACGAGGATGCAAAACTACACGTTGTATAATGGTTTCTCCTTACGCACCCCATGTGTGCGTCTGTTTTTTCGGTGCAAGTTACGGCATAATAAATGTATTTGCGGCTTAATAAGTGTTAGTACTTAAAGGATGTTGTATTTATATCCAAATACTTCTTATTAACTGTGGATTCTTAGCAGTGGATCACAGCTACAAGTGAAGATGGATTATAAGTCCAGATCTTATACGGTAGGTTTATGCAGTGTGTGGTAAAACTCGAGGAAGTTAAACACATTTGAAAGTAACTATATGTTCAAGGAAGTCGTGTTGATAACGTTAATTGAATTTTAATTAGTTACAATAATTCTCTTTGGCCTTGACCACTCTATTAATGCGAGCTAATAATTATTATGACTGGTGAAGCGGATCCTGAGTAGGTACTCGAGCCTAGCTGGTGAAAGATTTGACGAAAAAAGTATTTTAGAAAAGAGTTTGGTAAAGAAAGAAAAGAAGAAAGAAAGAAAAACAGTTTATTCACGAGAAACTACCACTACTACTACACTACCACCACCACCGCCACCACCACCACCATTACCCACCACCACTACCACCACCACTACCACCACCACTACCCACCACTACCACCATTACCCACCACCACTACCACCACCACTACCCACCACTACCACCATTATCCACCGACGTCTTCTACGTAGTTGACCAGATAACTGGGCTCAGGCGCAAAATGTCGCTTGGTAGCAAAATGTCGCTTTCTCATAATGTCGCTTTCGCAAAATGTCACTTTCGCAAAATGTCGCGTTAGTAACTTAGAAATAAATTTAGCCAGATTTAAAAAAAAGGTTATTTTTTTCCAATTTCTTATTAGGTAAGTGTTTACAAGTTTTACAACAAGTTTGGAAGTCGGAAGTCTTTGGATTTGTATTTTAGTTTTTTGTTTTTTTTTTACAAGTTTTACAACTTAAAAGCTGTTTTTTTTTGTTTTTTTTTTTTGTTTTGGAAGTCGGTGTCTTTAACTAAAATACAAATCCAAAGACACTGACTTCCAAAATTTAAAAAAAAACAAAAAAAATAGCTTGTTGTAAAACTTGTAAACACATAATAAGAAATTGGAAAAAAATAACCTTTTTTTTATACCTGGCTAATTTTTAGGGTTTCGTACCTCAAAAGGAAAAAACGGAACCCTTATAGGATCACTCGTGTGTCTGTCTGTCTGTCCGTCTGTCCGTCTGTCACAGCCAATTTGCTCCGAATCTAATGAACCGATTAAGTTGAAACTTGGTACACATATGTATTTTGGTAACCCAAACACGGACATGTAACGTAAATAAATTAATTTTGAATATGGGGGTGGGATTTTGGGGGAAAATAAGTACAATTAAAAAAAAAGTTTTGCAAACTATACCGTGTAACACATCTAATGAAAGAGCTTACTGTGAGGGTCTCAAATGTATTTTTTTTTATAATTTTAAAATAAATAATTTTGAAGTTATTTAAGAAAATAGACGAAAATTGACCATTGACCTCTTATCTCCGAAACTAATGAGCCTAAAATTTTGAAAAAAATACAGAAAATAGTTCTTTACCTATAGATTATAGGAAAACCTATCAGAAGTTTGTGGTCTTGTAAATCTATATATAAAAAATTCAAAGTCCTGACTGACTCATTGACTGATTATAATCAACGCACAGTCCAAACCACTGGACCTACAGACATGAAATTTTGCACATAGATACCTTATATAGTGTAAACATCCATTAAGGAAGAATTTTCGAAAATTCCATCCCTAAGGGAATAAATTAGGGGATGAAGGTTTGTATGAAAAATCTTATTTCTTGAGTTATTAGACTTGAAAATTAGCACGAATATTCATCTAAATTAATTATAAAATTAATCATTTTTAGTTTTCCTAAACTACCCCCTTTTTTTGTGGAAGGGAAATCATCAAATGACTTCTCCCGCTCTGGGTGGAGCGGAAGGGCGTGTTATACTTTTACTGACTAAAACTTAGTACTATTATTTATTCTGTGCTAAAACCCACCCGTGTTTCTTCAGTTGCCTATGGCAGGGCCACGGTATCTCTTTCGAACAACCCGCGACGCCAGAAGACGGGATTGGTGGATGTCAAAGTTTGTTTGGAGGAATTTTAACACGCGGTCCGATTTACTCAAAACTCAGTTTTTGTACTTGAGACCAAAAATAGAGACTAACTAACGAGTATCAGGGTTTTCCAAAAATCTACCCCTAAGGGGTGAAAAGGGCTAGCAAATTTTACAGCGGAGGATTTAATTGGGGATTGATTAACTCGAAAATTGGTGTAAATAATGTTTGACCCAAGTTATGGAAACATCCCAGACGATTTTTGAAATTCTACCCCTGTGGGGGTAAAAACGGGGATACAGTTTATGTGAAAAATCTTATTGTTTTGGTTAATGAACTTGAAACTTAGCACAAATACTTGCTTATGTAAGTAATAAAGTTTGTCATTATTAGTTTTTCAAAACTACCCCTCAAAGGGTGTTTAGGGATGTTAAAGTTTGTATGGAAGATTTTTAAAACGCAGTCCGATTAACTTGAAACTCAGTATTCAGTATTTTATACTTTTGATGAAAAGTAAACAATAATAAGAAAATTAAAACCCATGAAATCAGACATCCTCGCCGGGCAAAGCCACGGGCAGTCTAGCTAGTATCTCAATATTGTGCGTACAAAATTACTAAGCCTCCGCTGTCCGTCCGTCCGTCCGTCCGTCTGTCAGAGGGCTGTATCTCATGAACCTTAATAGGTAGAGAGTTGAAATTTTCACAGATTATGTATTTCTATTACGACTATAACAACAAATAATAAAAATAAAGTAAAGTTAAAATTAAAGGGGCTGCCCCCTTTAATTTTAACTTTACTTTTTTTCCCCATACAGAAAAATTTTCATTTTGAAAAAAAAAAATAACCTGTGTGTGGGGATGTTATTGTGTAGAACTCGTCGAGTAGAGTACAAAGATATTTTTATTTTTTTTATCTTCTAAAATGAAGAAATAGGGGGCCGTAAAAGTTGTTAATTTTATACCATTTTTGTACGAGCTCTATTATAAATAATGTACCTTATACTGTACTTAATCAAAAAATACTAAAAACGGCGATTCGTAAAGTATTTTGTTTAAATATGGGCGATTTTTTGCAATTCTGCAAAAAATAACGTTGTAATTCACAATATCATTACGAAATACAAAGTTATCTTTGCGATTGTTAAACATACAGGGTGGCCGGAACATTGACGTCCAAAAATAAAATTTCGGTCCCTCGTATCGTGGGGTATTCGAATCACCCCCATGTATGTTCCGCGACTTTTCATAGTTTTCGAGTTATGAATTTTTTCCTGAATGTTTGAAAATTTTCGACCTGACCAACCTAAAAAAATTCTAAAAAAAAAAGTAGAGGGTTTTATCGAGTTTCTTTTTTTGCAACTGAATTTTCATAAGTAGTACTTTTATGCATAAAATAATCAGCTTCGTAACTGTGATGAAAGTTATGAAAATGTTGATCTAAAGTGAAAAATTTACGTTCGGTAAATTATGAGTTAAATTTTCAACTTCAAATTAAAAATCTAAACAGGTGACTTCATGGTTCTCAAGTAGGCTTCAAGAATGCGCCAGACTCTCAGCTTTCATAATCATTAAAAAACGTAGGACTTAATGGGGCTAACTTTGGCCTTAATCGGCCTTCAAAGACTGCGAGGTGGAAAATTCTTAAAATTAGCTATCTGATTAATATATTTTTTTTTCCATTTTCTCGCTCCTAAGGTTATTTAGTTTGCTAACCAAAAATGACTGCAGGAAAGCTAAGATTTAAACACGGAGATTTTTTAAAATGTTAGTTTAATGAATTTTGCGCGATCCGTTCTCGTGGACTATGGGTTGTAAACGAGGGTGCAACTCTTTTACCTGCAATAACAATCCACTCGAAGTGAGAGCTTCGACATTTCAACATCGCTTCAGCGTTAACTTGTGGTCTGGTATCCTCAATGGCGAACTAATTGGTCCGTTTGAACTGCCGTCCAGACTTGATGGAGAAACATACAAAAACTTTTTGGAAAATGAACTTCCATTGTTGCTGGCAGATGTGAATCTCGAACTCAGACGAACCATGGTGTTGCAAAATGACGGCGCCCCGTGTCACTATGCAACCCAGGTCCGAAATTACTTAGATGAAACATACCCCAACAGATAGATCGGACGCAGCGGACCAATTAGGTGGCCTCCACGCTCACCTGATCTCAACCCCATTGATTTCTTTATTTGGGGCTATTACAAGGAAATAGCATACGCCCGAGACTGTTCAAGTGAACAAGAGCTGAGGCAGTTGATTGCAGAAGCTGAACGTGTTGTGAGAGAGAACAGAGACGCTTTTAGACGATTGCCAGACAATTTATTACGTAGGTGTAGAATGTGTATTGCTGCTGGTGGTGGCCACTTTGAAAACCTTTTGTAAATGTTAAAAATAAATTAAGTACTTTTTTCACATTATCATCTGTGTTTTATTCAAAACCACTTTTTACGTAAAACTTTTCTTACCCAACTCTGAAACTATTTGTTGGTTAGTTTTCAGTATTCTTATCATTAATTAACCTTAGGAACGAGAAAATAGCCAAAAAAAAATAATTACTCAGATGGGTAATTTTAAGAATTTTTCCACCTCGCTGTCTTTGAAGGCCGATTTTAAACAAAGTAGCCCTATTAAGTACTTCATTTTTTTATGATTATGAAAGCTGAAAGTCTGGCGCATTCTTGAAGCTTACTTAGGAATTATGAAGTCACCTGTTAAGATTTTTAATTTAAAGTTGAAAATTTGAGTCATAATTTACCGAACGTAAATTTTTCACTTTAGATCAACATTTTCATAACTTTCATCACAGTTACGAAGCTGATTATTTTATGCATAAAAGTACTACTTATGAAAATTTAGTTGCAAAAAAAGAAACTCGATAAAACCCTCTACTTTTTTTTTTAGAATTTTTTTAGGTTGTTCAGGTCGAAAATTTTCAAACATTCAGAAAAAAATTCATAACTCGAAAACTATGAAAAGTCGCGGAACATACATGGGGGTGATTCGAATACCCCACGATACGAGGGACCGAAATTTTATTTTTGGACGTCAATGTTCCGGCCACCCTGTATAATATGGTACGGAACCCTTTGTGTGCGAGTCCGTCTCGCACTTGGCCGGTTTTTTTTTTTCTAAGTTACTAACGCGACATTTTACGAAAGCGACATTTTGCGAAAGCGACATTATGAGAAAGCGACATTTTGCTACCAAGCGACATTTTGCGAAAGCGACATTTTGCGCCTGAGCCACCAGAAGATGCAGTAAGATAATAATATAAGTACCCACTTCTTCTACGTAGCAAATATCAGTTTTCACCCACACAATATATTTAATCAGTCAGTACCACAGCCCTATCCAAGAACAATCTCGGTTTTATTTATAGCACATCCTATTTTGGTAACAATTGAATGATTATTCTTTTATTCTTAAACCGTCACGTCTCCTTCCTCTGTTAACAATAAGGTTTTTTGGCGGTTCGATTGACGTCATGACAAGATGGCGTATCCTGTTGCGTGTGCGCAGTTTTGTGAATGGATGCAGGAAAAGTAAGATGTATTGTGAAATAAGTTACGAGAATTCGTAAGGATAATCGTTTTCTCAAAATGTGAGGGAATGTGTTTGTGAATAAAAATATGCGAAATTGAAACTCTTCTTCTTCGTCGTGTCAATGGCACGACTCGCCACTATCAGGGAATTTTCGGTGGCAACGCAGAGGTCGCTATGGCTGCATTTTATTGGAGCACAGATGGCAAGATAAATACAGGATGTTTCTTTTAAGGTACCATACCTATCGATTTAACCCGCATGTTATGTTCTACGATTTTTTGTTGTTTTCGAGTTATCATTTTTTTTTTAGATATTTTTCCTGAATCAATGAGATGATGATTTTAAAAAAATTATATTATTTTTTTTGGGTCAACTTTGAACAAGAATGTACTAAATAGGTCATTATTTGCTGAAATCGGTCGTTGAAAGTGGTGTAAGTATCTGAAATCTTGTGATTTTCATATTTTATAATTTAATCTTTGCATGTTTTGTGAATCCTGATATTTACTATTCCTCTACGTTTAAGCAGAGTTCAGTTGATAATAAAAAACATAATTTTGATACCTACTAATATCCTTAACCACCATTTATATAAAAATGAGGGATCCAAAATTACTCGAAAACTACAAAAAATCGTAGAACATACATGGGGGTTAAATCGATAGGTATGGTACTCTGCTCTCAGCTCGCACTGGCTTGACACCTTAAAAGAAAAACCCTGTATATAGGAGGTGGAACATAGTTAGATATTGGACTTTCGTATAATTACGTCATCCGAGAAACTTACTAAGCAAGGGTATGGTCAGTTAGTTTCATGCAACAAGGCAATGGCTTTCGGAAACCAGTCAACCGTACGAGATATACACATATAATAGAACTTAGTGCGACGGACCACAGATAGACATAAAACCGATCTTCATTCTGATGGACGCTCATGTCTAGAAAGGATATGATCCAATTTAAACCCAAATGATAAGACTTCCAGCTGGTTACAAAAATCAATAAACTCATCTTCATAAATAAAAAGAGAAGTCCTGACTGACTGACTGATTGGACCTAGAAAGCTGAAATTTTGCACAGAGGTTCCCTTTATAATGTAGACAAGGAATAAGAAAGGAATTCCCGAATTTTCCCGACATCCACGCAGGCGAAGCCGCTGGTAAAAGCTAGTATTGAGTAAATTCTAAAACACACCCAGATTTTAACATTCTAACTAACACCTTCGCTACAAATCCTATTCCCAACTATGGTAATGTTTTCAAAACAATTTTCCTTAAACGTGTTTGACTCGTGTCAACATCACGAGCGAACGCAGCTTCGGTCTCGTTTAGAAACTCGTGAACAACGTGCAGCTTGATACGAAACGTGGTGCTGCTTCAAGACATCTCAGGGGACATAAATTATAAATCTGTAATCATCACATTAATGTCAGTTACCTATAAATCACTAAAGGGGTCGCAAAACTCCTCGTCAAACTTGAACATTTTCATGTTGGTATTGTAGCATTCTCGTGATGGCTATGGTTTGCACAGTGCATGCTAGCCTGCGAGTCGGCCTAGGCCTACCGAGTACCTACATTACAACAACTCGCACTGTGTAAACAGCCAAAGCAAGTCGAGCTACTGTCATGCGTGTACACAGGTTTGCCTCGGATGAGTTAGGGTTTCTTTTGACCGTTCATACAGAAATAGTATTTAGGTACTTTGTCGACTCAGAAAAGTTTGGGAACTAAGAAAACGTAAGCGAGCTCGAAAATTTTAGCAACCCGTCTGATATTTACTTAGCTTTTCTTTTGACAGCCTCTAGCTACGACGCTGACAGGACCTAGGGGCCCCATAGATTGCGGGGCCCTGGGCACTTGCCCAGAGTGGCCAATGGCATAGACGATCTGTTTGTGCCCAGTAATAGCAAAATCAAAATCAAAAGTCCTTTATTCAAATTAGGCTGAGAATCAGCACTTTTTGAACGTCAAAATTACAGTAAGACAGCCCCCACAAAACGCCCGCCCTTCACCACTTCCTAGTGCTTTAGCTGGGAAGAAGAAGTAGCGGAACAAACTCCCCAGCAGCACAGCTGACTGTTCAGTTAGAAGAACTAGATTCTATACAATAGTACCTATGCAGCTATAGGCTTATCCCTATTACATGGACTTAAATTTAGCTGGCGATACACCTCTTCCAATTTCACCATTGGAGAATGCAGGCTTATAGCAGCTACCATGGATTTGCTCTGAACAATACATCAACCGACTTGTCAACGTTAACGTAGGTAGTACAGTAACAGCCAGAAGTCGACTAGCAATCTCACAAAACCATGGCATAGCAATATTAGTTTACTTATGACCTTCTTCGGCGCCGCAGTCCGTATAGCGCAGGCGATAATGGCCATTGCGGTGTAAATGGACTTCTGGCCGTTGTCTGTACATTATAAAATGTACATAATTTAAGATCATTATGAACCCTGTCGGGCACAGCAAGATAGGATAGAGGAAGAGGGGAGGGCTATTATTATATTATTATTTGAAAAAAGTAAATTATAAATGTTTTACTACTACTCACTTCCACTTTGATTTTATTTATTATTTTTGGTATTCATTTTTTAATTATTCATTAGGTAAACAATTAACTTGATTATTTTATTTAAGTACATAATTTAAAATCTAACAGACTTAAAAAAAATAATAAGTACAAGTATAATACAAAAATGAGGGGAAATAATCATAGGGCATCGAAAAATTCATCCGCAACGCTGTCGAAAGGAAAGGTGCCCAAAAGGCTAAAAACATTGCCACGTTGTATGGCAATGCTAATTCAACTTGTCAACTTAGTTTACTGTCGAAAAATACTCGATATTCAGTTCCAAGTCAATACTCTAGTTTGCACTAACCTTTACGCGGATGAATTTGAACCTCCACGTCACACACGGCACGATCTTACTAAATTAGCAGCATGTGCTATTAGGAGAGTAGTTACTATGGAGTGACGTCACGCGTTTATTTGAAGAGTGTGGTAGGTACACACCGTCTACAACGTGATGTCGAACGTGTTTGATAAAGATTGTAAATGGCGCCGGCGGTTGTGGTTGGGACAAAAAATATTGATATAAGTTCTTTTATATACGTGATTGGACGCGGGTTCCGGATATCAATATTTGAACTGTGTTTTGTTCGTTATGCTGACTTTATCACTATTTATTTTAATATCATTTTTAGAAAAGTCAGGTGCGTAGTCTCGCAACCGGTGCGCGGTGGCGTGTGTGTATGACTAGCAAAAGGGGTATTCAAGGATGGTATAATCGAATCGGGTCGTAGGATCACAAGGAGGAGGCGGAACGCGTGATGCCGGGGCTACACTATATGGACATCGCCGTTAATCATCGCGTTGAAGAGCGATAACTGTAGGTGTAGCCAGTGGCGTAACTATACCGTTCGAGGCCCGTGGCAAATTCATCGGATTTTTGCTAAATGTGTAATATTAAATGTTGGGAATAGGGATTCTCCTCTGACCGGGGGCCCCTTCCGGCTGGGGGCCCGTGGCATTTTGCCGACTTGCCACCCCGTAGTTACGCCACTGGGTGTAGCCACCACTACGGATATAATTTGACGACAGCATTCACATTGCCGATGACCTTTTTAATAGTTACTATACTCTATGGCCTATGGAAGAGGGGTGTGAATTCAATGAGCATTGACGTTGACCGTTCAAGTGTGGCCACTCAATTCATCGCGTTGAACAACTGAACAATTACCGCGATGTTTAACTCCTTAAACGTCGATTGCACACCCAGGTGTTCAGATAACAATAAAAAATCTATTGTGTCTGCTAATTGGCGTGCGACGGGTTAAAGTGTTTAAAGCGTATAGTGTATCAGGGAGAGGCAACTCACGCACCTAGTCGCCGCAAAAAAAAACAAAATTGTGTGCATAACATCAAACCGAACAACTTTCTCCATGATACCAACATCGTAATCGCGAAAACAATTTTCAACTGTCCCATAGAAAACTTCAATACCTACTCGACAAAAATGATTTTATGGACGGCTGATTATTTTTTCGCGATTACGATGTTGGTGCCATGGAAAAAGTTGTTCGGTTTGATGGTCTACCCTTAAATTTGACGAGGATGCTATGCAATACTGTGTTATAGGTAAGGTAGGTGTTATAATAAAAGCGCCCTTATGGGGGTGACGGACAAAAGTCGTTGATAGTACATTACATTTACATAATTATTTATTCTTATATACCTAGATATTACTAGTTAAATAGAAACACGTTGATGCTGCACGTTGCAAGAGACGTGGACGACAGTAGTTACCTACTAGTTGTTGAGATAAATATCAATAAGATAAGAATTTTTAATTACTTAGGTACATGTGTTGATTAAAATCTCTTTAGCTAATTTGCACGGAGCAATCTTTGATGTCTAGTCTATTTGTTGTTCATATTGGGTAAGCTCTAGAGTTAGTCCTTAACCATTCATAATCTTAGTACTTGTTCACGTTGACTCGCGGGCGCGGTGGCGGGCGCGGTCACGAAATGTCAAACATATGGCGTAATATCCAAGTGTTCACGTACGAAACGCACGCGCTGTCTAAGTAGCGGGCAAGCTAGCGACTGGCGCGCGCGGCTCGCTCGCGACAATATCAAACGCGTGAGATGTTAGTGTGTGTTTACGTAGAACTAGCGGCGCAGCGCGCGATTCACTCGCGACGTCAGGTAAGTTCAACCAGTATGAACTTGTCGCTAGAAACGGTAGCTCGCGCAAACGCCTGGCGGCCAATGTGAATACGAACTCGCCACGACTCCGCGCTCGCACCCGCCGCCGCGCCCGCGCGTTCCTACGTGAACAAGTACTAAGTACTGTGGTCAAGGTACTTACTTCTTAGTTCCAAAAAAAAAAACACTACAAAGTGAAAAATAACTTTAATTTCAGAAGTCGGTGTCATTGGTTTTGTATTTAAATTTTTTGGCACCGGCTTCCGAAATGAAAGATATTTTTCACTTTGCAGTGTTTTTTTTGGAAGGCAAAAATAAATTAGAACATCGTTCACATACACAAAGTGGGAAAAATACTTATTATTGAAGCTAAATCAATCAAAATTTAACATGGGACCAATTTCGAGTATAATAATACTCTCTCGAATAAAACAAGAATCGTTCAAATCAGACTGCTCTGTAAAAAGTTATGCTACAGTACATTAAAAAAAAAAAGATACGGCTCAACTTAAGAACCTCCTCCTTTTTTTTCGTCGGTTAAAAATGAAAATTGCTAGGGACTGGTTTCATTAATTTGGGCAAGCAACAAGCACGTAGAACAAATGACGGACTCAAAATTATAAATATGAAATGATCTTGAGTAATACAAACAAATTTTCACAGGGCGTTCTACCCATGAATATGAACAACTTTTACTATGGGACCAAACCTGAAATCGCGAAAAAAAAATCAGCTGCTCCCTACATTTTGACGAGTTTGGCCATTTGGTGTAGATAAATGTACTGAACAGCTGATTTTTTTTCGCGATTTCAGAGTTAGTCACATAGTAAAAGTTGTTCATATTTATGGGTAGAACACCCTGTGAAAATTTGTCCATCTATTTTAATGGGATCTTATATATTATTATGTCTTGACAATTCTCGGGACCCTGGAGTCCCGGACCTTTAGAAGGCGTACGAGGGGCCAAAGCCAACTCGCAGAGGCCCGTTAGACGCTTTCAATGAAATGAGGCACCAACCGACGATTATCCCTGTACGCACTATGCAAGTGCACCCAAGGACAACCCCCGGTTGGTGCAGGACTATTGCAGTATATAGAAATAAAGAGATTGGACTATGGATTTGAGTGGCTAAAGTGGACTGGTTGCCTAGAACTATGAAAGGACTATGGCCCCTGCCGGATCAATGTTTTGTAATACACGGATAAAATGGCAGGGGGTGACTTGCACACACAATAATGGGCCCCCAAAAAGGTCGCTAGCACATAGTGTCGTAGCGGCAAGGGGGAAACATGTCCTGAGGTGCTTGTGAGGAGTGGAGAGGTATCCCACGGTTCTCAGAACAATCCCAGAGCCCGGAAGATGGTCAAGATCCCTACAAACACTTACTGGAATACTTACTTCCTCCGAGCACGTTTGCTCTTGCGAATCTCCACTCAAACCGGCCAATAAAGGCAAGAAAGAGGTGGGAGCTCTGTTCCTCGTCAGTGTTCACACCAGCCGGCCAATAAAGGCAAGCGAGAGGTGAGGAACAAGACTTCTCCCGAGAGATAGGGTCCGTGGGGTCGCTACTGCCCAACAGCTCGCCACATGCTGCCCTGCGGGTTTCTGTATCTCTCTTGGTCTGGCTCCTCATCCTAGACCTGTTCCGGCAAAGTGAACTCTACCGGCACAGACCTAAAATTCGGAGCGCGCAAGCCCCACCACGACGTCAACGTAGAGATACTGCGGTGGGGATATTATTATTATAACTAGAAGATTTGAAACACTACTGAAGTATCCCATTTAAAAAAAAAAAAAAATCCTTAGATTTTTTATGAAACTCAGGTCAAGCGGAAACACCACCAAAATCCACTAAACAAAAGGTTTTTCTTCCCGTTCCACGGTACCCTAATTCTAACCAAATAGAACACGAGAACCGTTACAGACATGACGTAGGTAACTATAGTAACGAATTAACTATGACGGCATTACCAATATCATTGGGCATTACCCAAAAAACTATTGACGTAGATTACATTTTGTCGGAAACTATAGTGAATATACATATATATCCTGATGATTGATTTTTTGCGTTAGTATGCACGACGAAATATCAATCCATATATCGCAGGTTTATATTATGACAAAATCAGGTTTTTGATCAAAAACCTAGGCTTTTTATCAAGGACCGGAAGAAGACGGTCGACGTCAGGGGCACCCCGAGGTTCGGTTAGGTTAGGTTCAGACAGAAATAGTAACCCCGCGCGGCGGGGCTCCGTCGACAGGTCCTTGATCAAAAGCCTAGGTTTTTGATCAAAAACCTGATTTTGTCTTAGACCTGCGACATAATATATATACATTTGCAGCATTTGATAAGCTGACCTCTCATTGTAGGTACCCAAAGCTTAAGGCTGCACTAGTCGACGGATCGAACCCGTTGGTGGCGTGGATTTAGTTAATTTATTTAGTTCTATTTATTTAATCATTATTTATTTATTGAAATAAACGATGATTTATAAAGAAAATGAGCGCGTAAAATTTCATGAACAGACCTTTGGGCCTATAGATATTGTGAAAAAACTACTGGATGTATTTAATCAAAATAAATTTATTTGACTTCTTGAATAAATTACATATCTCTGTACGGTAACAATTTTGCCGTCCCCGCAGACCATGGCCCACCTTTCATCTTGCACTGCATGCCCTGTCACACGTGTCACGTGTGTACACGTGGGGACCTAATGTCTACTTCAGCGAATGGTATTAGCGTTGCTGAGTCAAACAGAAAAATTACCTATTTTCGTCATTTTTATAAATCAATGGTTTTCGAGCAATATTTGCCATCGACACGCTTGCAGTTTAAAATAAAAAAAGACATACTTCGTCTAAGACATGTATGGCTCGAAATGGTCTAACTAAATGCTGTCAACTATCGCTCCCTTAAGGCGAGTAGTGCCACCAATTAGCGCCACCATTGAGAAAAAGAGATGGAACATTTTTAGTCAGACGAGGTAGATTTTTTTTGACTTCATCTGACCTACCTCAACTGACCAAATATGTGAGCATAGGAAATTTCAAAATGTTCCATATCTCCTGTTCCTGTTCGGTTCTGACTTATGAGTTTTTTCTCAATGTTGGCGCTAGTTGGCGGCACTACTCGCCTTAAGGCTTTGCAGCCACCTTCCAAATATCCTTTACAATACCACGTGTCCTACCCACACCATTGCTATGATCCCCCTGGCACAAAAGGATCTATCTCTGTCAGTGACCGTTGCTAATCTTTTGTGCAATATACCTTTATTTATTTCTTACTTTTATATATTTCTCTTCGTTTGAAAAGGATGGATAATGTAAAAACCGTTGATGTCTGGCAGTTGGGGCACCCCAATTTTAGGAATGTTTTTATAAACGAATTTTTCTCTATTCATACGTAATAATAAGCTTGCCTGACATGCAAAAAAAATGAAAGTTAACGGTTGCTTTGGCCGTCTGCCGACTACTTTATTTTTAACTAGCTTTTGCCCGCGGCTTCGCCCGTGTGGATGTCGGAAAATATCCCACGGGGACGAAAATCCTTCTAACACCCTCGGATCACCCCACCTGCTCTCCCTCTAAACCAACTCTCACCCCTCCCTCAATCCCTCTAATCCCGTGTCACCCATTCCCCTCTCCCATCCCTTGGTGACCAAATGAAGAAAAAAAAGATAAAAGTAAAAAATGAATAAAGATATTTTGCACTATCGACTACAGTCTGTAAGTAGGTATCACAATTTGCTGAAAATAAATTGATACCAATAACAATAAACCTTTTATATCGGGACTATTAAAGCCTCAAGAATTTGAGCTGTGTGCTTATGGGGTAAGCGCCGAAGTAGCCCGCAAAATTCTTACGTTTCCAGCAATTTGTAAGGGAAATTGTCGTTTGATAAACTAAATTATGGTAATTTTTAGTTTAGTTTACAGGCATTTGTGACAAGAGAATTGGCACCACTATTAGGTTGTGTTGATTAAAGTATGCTTCGCGACCGTAACAAATATGTATATTTACAGAATTCAATCCAAGGTCATCAGTCCATTCGAATATGTTTCCACTATGTGTAAGCACGTGAAAAACTGTCGTCCATAGCTCTATGTAATCATATTACCGACGTCATAATATCACAGACTTCAAAAATATAATTATATCAAATTAAACACTATCATCAGACATTTAATATTTGCGTTTAAATTTGTCATTTAAATGAAATTAACTTTATCAATGACCGAGTCTTATTTTTAGGCGACTAAACTGCTGATGTTTGTCACGCGGTTTTTACAATTTATTTGTTTTACGTATTTAGAAGAAATAATAAAACAGCTGCGTAGAAATATGCATAATCTAAGAGAGCCAGGACTAAGAGAAAAGCATTATGCGTCGTTTAGGGTGTAGATAACAAAACAAAATTCAACTCTTGATAAATATTATGAACAACTTACTATATGGGAACTAAACTGAAATCACGAAATAAAATCAGCTTTTCCATATACCTATTTATATTCGTATTTATAACTCAACAAAGTGTAGGAACAGTTTTTTCCCCGATTTCAAGATTAGTCCTTTAGAGATATGAGGAACAGGCTGTAAAGTTCACTCATCCTCTATAGAAAGGGGAGGATCCTCCAGCCAGACGGATGCTATGTCTGTCTGGTGGGCTACTGCCCGACTTGTCTCATAATGATAAGTACAAAGACTTCTTGTCAGATTTCAGCTATTTCAATTGCACCTTGTACCTATAATACATAATATATGACCATTCATCTCTATCAGTTATCTCATTGTTCACTTCCTTCCTAACCATTCATCTTCTACACAATCCATTCATAATTATTGTCTTTGGTCGATATAATAAAACAAGATAAGACATTTCTGACCTTAAACCCATCCACTTTGACCACGTAAAATGAGATTGATCTTGCTAACTGTGTGACGAAACTTATTATGCAAACACACGAATTATTTCTTGATCACTGATCTACTAAAAATCTTAAATTCATTCACTGATAGAAGACAAAGCATAGCGTAAACCGCTTGGTCAGACAACGCGCAGCCTAAACGCCTTGAAATTTTGCACAATAGTTCTCCGCATATACAGAGAAAATACAGATTATTGTATTATATGAAACGAATGGATCGTAATGCTGGGCCGTGAAGAAGACGGATGAAAAAAGATCGTATGCAGCGGAGATGAGAATAAGAATGTTGAGATAGTGTGTGGAGTGACGAAAATGGATAAAGTAAGAAATGAGTATATAAGAGGAAGTTTTAAAATGGCGCCAGTAACGGAAAAGTTGAAAGGAAATCGTTTGGCTTAGTATGTGATGAAGAGGGACGAAACGCATGTGACTAAAAGAGTTATGAATACAGGGTGGAAGGAACATCGACGCGCAAACGGTTACCACGTATACAGTACATCATTCTGAGCCCTACATATAGAAATTTTTCATCGGTTATTGAAAAAAAAATCTGCAGTTTCCTACAATAGTGCAATACCTACACGGTCAAAATGTATGAAAGAGCAAATTTTTTTTTCAATAACCGATGAAAAATTTCTATATGTAGGGCTCAGAATGATGTACTGAATAAGTGGTAACCGTTTGCGCGTCGATGTCCCTTCCTCCCTGTATATACTTATGTTGATGGATGGAGAGGGAGAGGAAGGCCAAAGAAAAGATGGATGGATTGTGTGAGGAATGATATGAACGAGAAGGGAGTGAATGATAGCGTGACGGTTGACAGGGGAGAATGGAAGAAGAAAACGTGTTGCGCCGACCCCACGTGACATGGGATAAGGGCAGGAAGATGATGATGCCAACAAGGGTGAGGACTAAGGAAGGATTTTTAACGATTCTCTAAGGGCGAGCGCGCATTGCGGTGCGTTTTTCTACCGCATAATCTGTGAAGTATGGAATGTCTTTGAAGTGCGCGCACTGCGGTCATGCGTTTTGTTACTGTAGGCCCCGCCCAGTGCGGCAGAACTACCGGAAACGCACCGCAGTGCGCGCTCGCTCTAAAGGGGTTAAATAGGAAATGAAAGTTTGTTGATGGAAAAACCCATCGGGAGCACAGCTCGTCTTTTTATAGATAATCTGAATATTTATGAACGAGAACAAAGCAACTGTCAATGTCATCATTGTTGTGGAATATTGAACGCGGTTACATATGCTGATCGGTGAAATTTGCCCTAAGAGAAAGGCGTAAGCTTATGAGTGTATCTCTAGAACACCAACACTTATAAAAAGCTGTCGATAATATTATACATTGCTATACCATATAAAGGCATGTTATATTCAAAATTGAGATCAATCAAAGTAAAAGTGCGCGGGCGCAGGCTCTGCTTATAAGGTAAGGTCAGCTTACTGCGGAGTACTGAAGTGTTTATCCTTACATGGCTGTAGTATGTTGTTTATATTGATGTAAGGAGAATAATATTATACAGGTTTAACATTTTTAGGGTTCCGTACCAAAATGTTAAAAAAGGAGCCCTTATGGTGTGACTCAGTCTGTCTGTCTGTCTGTCACATCTGGATATCTCAAGAACTACTAATGCATATCAACTTGAAATTTGGAAGTTTTAGATGACATTTACCCAACTATTTTGCAATTATGAAAGAAATAAAAATATTTATATTTTCTTTCCAACAGGGACTGAAAGGGGGTCTTAAAAATTCGAAGTGGGGTATTATAATGAAAGAGCGCTGTTTGCACATACTCAAACATTCTTTTATTTTTTTTTAGGCCGCATAGTTTTCTTCTCTCTCATCTCCGAAGTTTGCATAGAGAAAAATCGGAAATTATTCTGAAGTTATTCTAAATCTGAAGTAAGTATTAAAAATAAACACAAACAAAAACAGGCTTGGTTACTTGTTACATCACTCTTACATCAAGTTACTTTCATGCTATCTGCAAAGAAAAAACCAAATATATCCATATTGAATTATCCAAATTATTACGAACTCCACATAATCGTTTCAAAATTCGACTAGACCGGAAAAAACAACGAGAATAGAACATTAAAATTTTAAAAATAAAATACATTCGAAATTAGAACTTAAATTGAATCGTTTTGACAATCGCCTCACGCGCACGTTTCACGTTCACAAATCACAGTGAACAGTTAGCATCTTTTATTCATTCAACGATGCGACTGTCCCACGGTAACACTAACAACACCCGGCAAAGTATCGCGGAATTTTTTGTTACTATTTTGTCACTTTTGTTACTGGTTTTGGGTTCAAAACTGCTGGACCGTTTTTGAATGTGTTATTATATTGTTCTTTGGGGACAAAGGAACAATATAATAACAACCTTGCCTTGCCTATGGTTTTTTTTGTCTGAAATATATGATTTTTATTTTATTTTATTTTATTTATTTAAAGGAAAGAAGTTTGTGCAAAGATCAGCTGATTCGCAATGTGCGATGACGTATATTCCTGTAAAATAGACTGCAGTGTGGATTTGTTGTAGTAGCTGCGACACATAACAACACGCCTGAGTTCCTCAAAAGGTTAGGCAGAAGTCATAGACTTATAAAAAAAGATGGACTCCGCGCCACGCATATCGAAAGTGAAGCACCCTACCGATCTATGTGTGCGTGATTTGAGTACCTGCAAAGACGCCGTCGCTCGTGTCACGTAATGGCGGCCGGTCGGCATACTATGATGTAAATGTGTGCGCGAGGCGTGTTTGTACAAACGGTCCCGGCATACTTACTGTGCTTCACTTTCGATATGCGCAGCGCGGAGTCCATCTTTTCTTATAAGTCTATGGCAGAAGTGTACTTACCTATGGTGCACCCACATTTCGCCATATAAAAAGTGCTGTTGGTCGCCCGCTCGTGGGAAGATTAATATTTTTATAGCGAATATACGAGTATGTCTTCATGTAAAACACATCGTATTTACAAAAGGCAATATGCAATGGAGTTAATCACACAGCGTAACACGACGCCGTCACTTCGTGTGTCTTAGTTTATAAAATTATAAGTTATGTTTTTATATGTATTAAGTGTATATATTTTTTTTATGTAGTAATTTTTTGTATTTCTGTGCTTATTGTATTTTGTATGGGCCACAGCTGCCTCAGATAAAGGAATAAATAAATAAATAAATAAATAATCACTGGTACTACTACTGTTACTAGGGGAACTCAGAATGCAAGATCGAGCGAAGTGCGCTCGGGACTTGGGGTACGCCGGGTAGGTTAAGATCGAAGGGGACGGCGGGGTCTAGTGACTAGTGAGCGAGCAAACAAAGACCCCGCCATCTACTTTGCGGTTATTCTTTGTGTGTGTCTAACAAAAAGTACTCGTTTGGTCTTGCAAAGTATCAGCGGTCAGCATTGTTCCCCGCCCCCGCGTAGCCGGGCTCCGTCGACTACGCCTTATTATTATTGCTTGGAAACAAAGAAGGACGGCCAAATCGTACCTGGCTACGAGGCGGTAGTGTACAGATATGCCATATATATGAAAAAATCTAGTATTTTTTAAGGTCTTAAAAAACATAAGAAATAGATATTTAAGTCGCCAGAAAAAAAAGCACTAACACATTTTTTTTTAATAGCATAATTTGCAAATTATTTAGAATAACATGTTCAGAACGCACCTTTGACGATTCATTTTGCGTAAGGAATGATTTAGTACTCAATGATTATAATTATTCACGTTTTTCTGAATAGTTATTAGATGTAATTCAATTCTATATACTTGTGTATCAAACCAACTAGTGCTGTTTTTAATATGTATTGGATTCTTGTCATAAAAATAATTATGTGGGTTCATAGTAAGTATCAGCATTTTGTTCAATTGTGTACAACGGTACGTCATAATATGTCATCGACGAGCGCCATGGATTGACAGTGTCAATACTGTCAATTACAACGGGTGTCAATTTGACACTAATATACTGTAGTGTGTAGTCTTTGCACCCGGCGATCTCGCATTGTTGTGTTGTTGTTGTTAGTGTGATACCTACTGTACTGTTTTGGATTTCCTTCTGTTGTTTGACCTTGGCATTGTTTTACAGACTGATAACTAGGTACCGCTTGTGACGATTATTCTGTGGTTTTGATTTCCGCACACCGATAACCTCAAAAGTATTTTTTGCATTATTGAAATATCTTGGCTATTTAGATATTATTTTCGAAAGGGATGGTGTTTACTACATAAAACAATAAAATCTCACTATAATTTGCTTCTGTACACTGAAAATAAAACTCAGGTCCAGCTTCTATAGAAATTTGGCAGATGTTCTTTAGACCCGCCACGTGATCTTCCATACTCCAACATCATCCCACAAATTTCGACAGAAACTATGGCGATGTTTTTCTTGGCGCCTATGGTTTTGCACACTTTGGGTTTTTCAAATATACACCAAAAAGGGTCTATCTACCCTAAAAAAAATTGCTGCTACGTATAACAAAGCGACGGGCGACCAACTGCAGTGGTTCCAGTAATAAGGGGCAAGGGCGAGCCCATTGCCATCAACGGGCACGAATCCAGGCTCCGGACTGCTACAGGGAAATTCCTGAACACAACACACACACCACACAAAACACAATACGGCTTATTGTAAGTTCGCACGGACGTTAAAATATCGCGGCGGGATTTTATCGCGCACTGGAATTTCAACGCTCACGGTATTGGGCCGAGCATTGAGAATCCAACCTAACAACAACAGAGTGCATTCCAGCCATTGAGTTATACTACTACGTAGTACATTATAACTCAATGATTCCAGCGAGTCGAAAAAACACACTATTGGATTTTCGACTCTCGGCGCTAAGCAAAGTGTTGAAAATCCAGTGCGCGATAAAATCCCGCCGCGATATTTTTACGTCTGTGCGAACGTCGGCTAACACTTTGCCTGACTTGGGAATCGAACACTCAGGACATGCTCAGAAGTAGAATTCAATCATTATTTAAGTATCTGTATTAGTAAAAAAAAAACCGGTCAAGAGCGAGTCGGACTCGCGCACCGAGAGGGTTCCGTACTATCATTTACGTGTAATTTTTGTTTCATGATTTCTGAAAAACTGTGCTATTTAGAGACATCGTTTTATTTTTCCTGTAATCTTTACATAAACTTCTAACACAGAATAATTTCAGTTTTTTCTCTATGTAAACTTCTGAGATAAGGGGGGGAACGGTATTTTTTTAAACATTTTTGATCAAAAGTCGAAAACTATGCAGCCTAAATAAAATACTTTTTTTTTTTTTTAGGATGCATAATTTTCGACGTTTGAGAATTTGCAGACACCGCTCTTTCATATGATACCCCACATGCCCTAGTGACCCCACTTCGAATTTTTGAGACCCGCTTTCAGTCCCTGTTGCAAAAAAAGCATATGTATTTGTGTTTCTTTCTTATTTGCAAAATAGTTGGGCAAACGTCAACTAAAGCTGTTCCAAATTTCAAGTTGATAGCGTTAGTAGTTCTTGAGATATCCAGCTGTGACAGACAGACAGACAGACTGAGTCACACCATAAGGGTTCCTTTTTTACCATTTTGGTACGGAACCCTAATTTCAAGGAAAACTACAGTTTTTTTGGGTTTTTGTACACTATTACGTACGTAGGTAAGTAATACTTAGGTATAATATGAATACATTGTAACATTTGTGAACCATATTTAATGACACCATCGCTTTAATATATGTCCTTTGCATAGCTACAGGATAACAGGACTTAACAGGACAATAATGCCGAATATTATTAGGTATGAAAGATTTTATTTTACAACCAATTTCAAGGAAATTGTCGGTTATATTACGCTTTTACCCCCGATGATGTAAGCCTGAACGAATACAAATAAAAATATGTAAGTAATAGGTATTATATTATACACCGTACGTTACGTCTAAATTACAATCATATTTAAATATAAAATAGGATGATAAAGATAAATAGAACTAATAAATACAATACATATTTACATAATTATTATGCACCAGTTACAATTTATTTTCGTTTAAAAAAGTCAATTATGTTTATTTATATCCACAAATTACATTCTTATCTTGCCAATAAGTTGACAGGTATTTAGATAATATTTTGTTTTGAGTTTAAATCTAGGCCTAGGCTTACCTAGGCCTGTATTGTAGAACTCCAGGACCCCCGTTATATCTCGTAAAGATTGTCAACGTGGTATTAAAACTTTTACTTACTTACTTATTAATTTCCCCTAACTAAACAGTATTGTTATGTTTTCTTTTAACGTTCAATTACTTACCAACAATATAACCTATTTACCTCTTTACCTTATAAGTACAAGTAGGTATACATAGGTACCTACTGCGTGCCTGACATTTAGTCATAATAACCGCTTTTCGCTCGACCTCCGTCGATCGGTCCTAGGTATTATACTATCTGCCTCGCGAGGCATAATCGATCATTACATGGTCTACTGATCTATGTGAATGGGTATGAATATAGAACGATGTTTATGATATACATAGGTACTTACCTACTTAAGTACTGGAAAGGTTTCATACTTTGGTCTATCTTTAGCATAGATATTACTGGCTGACATTTCAATCATTCAAACATCGAATAGGCTCATAGAAAAGTGATGCTCGCTTTCCTATGAGGATTGACAGATAGATTTTAGGTAGGGCTCCGTGTAGGACCTAGGCAGTGTGAATTAATTATAATTTATTCTGATGTAGTATAGCGGGCTTCAGCCCCATTTCTTCTGAGTACCTCTCGTCTACTTATTGTAGTTATGAAATCCCCCTGTGCGGACCTGCGTTAGGAGTTTAGATTCGTGCCCGGGTGATGGCAATAGGCTCGCCCCCCATTACATGGGACTTAAACATAACTGGCGTTATGTGGGTGCACCTCTGTGGGTGTATACAGTATGGGACCAACACCATGTGCAATGAATTAAACTACTGGAAATACTCGTTTACAGAAGTATAGCAAAATTAAATGTTAAATTAAAAACCGTAAATTAAAAAAGTCATTTTTTCAAACAAAATAAATATCAAAATAAATTCAGTAAAAGTAATCACTCTGTTTAGACAACAGAGCTGGCCACCTGCGGTGCACCACAGTACCCAATCCATTGTTTGCCGAAAATGTTTTTTTTTGTTTGCACACATGTTCAAGGATTCAAGTTCATTGACTCGCTGACCTAGTGATCCAATTCTACAGAGTGTTCAAATTTACTTAAAATTATATCTCTACTTTTTGACCTAATTACTGGACCGATTTCGTTATTTTTTTGTATATCGTCAGCAAAGGCGATATCAAGTATGTGGTTGGATTTATTGCATAGATGTGAACTCCATACCGTATAAGTACACCTCTGCCTAACCCATCGCAGAATGCAGGCGTGATGTTATGTGCTTATATTTAACTTGCAATGTTCGTATGTAAGTTGTCCTTTTCAAAATTTGCAACTTAAATTTGACCCACTTCCCGGTGACAATGCAACATTTTGGTGTCATCGAGCTGTTCTGATGATGGAGCCGGAAGATGGCCACAGGAACTCAGTAATAAAGTTTTGTAAGAGTAAGAGTTTGGGCTCATTTGATTCATCTTGACAAGGACTCTCCAGCGTAGACCGGTATAAAAAGTAACATTATGTGTTAATCCAGGGTGTCAGCTACCTCCATACCAAATTTTATCAAAATTGGTCCAGTCGTTTGAGCGTGAACAAGTAACAAACATACAAACACACACACTCACAAACTTTCGCCTTTATAATATTAATAATAGTGTGATGACAATACAGTTTTGCACCTTGGACTATAATTAGCTGATTAACCGTTAACACATTAACTAATATAGAAGTGTTGTAAATAAACCGCAAAAAATGCATTTGTTTTGTTGTAGATATAAAAGAAAAGAT
This sequence comes from Cosmia trapezina, assembly GCA_905163495.3. NCBI lineage: Eukaryota > Metazoa > Arthropoda > Insecta > Lepidoptera > Noctuidae > Cosmia > Cosmia trapezina. The sequence continues at coordinate 20,149,737 of LR991027.1, forward strand.
AATTTTTACAGTATCATTTCAATATTGTATTGTAGGTACAGACGCCAGCAGGTCAAGCCACCCGAAACTTTCAAATTTTCCCAATGAACCTTGAACCTAATGCTTAAGCGATAAAGATGAAAATCTGTTAATGAAATTTGACACATTGTAGTAGCTTGATGTGCTGGCGTCTGTACCTAACCTGACTCCCCGTAAACTTCCACTATTTCATGTTGAAAAAGCAATTACTTCCTCATCATTGAAAAGGCCGATTGTTGATAACCGTACATTATGCATAGGGACCAATAAAACAAGTGAACGAATGGGTAAGTTGTCATGTAGCTGGGGCCATCAAAGTGTCGTAGATTCACAAAGTCATAATCAACCATGCTAAATATAGCAATCATATGCTCGATAAAAAGCAGTCTTGTATTTCTTATACAATATTTATAAGTCCAACATTATTGGACTGAACTCAAATAGACGCCACACTGAATCATTTTTATACATAAGCATGTTTAATAAATTATTTTTGGCGGACTACGAATTCTCTGGATCATTCGCAATACCGACAAGATAAATTGGGTATTTCGTCAGGCAAACATTGTCTTACAAGGATTGATCATACGGCATGATTCGTACAGACTTTTCATACATTTTTCGACTTTTCATACCATATATTTTGCGGATTCTTAATAAAGGACAATGTCAAGAATCGCCCTGTGCAATAAAAGCATCGGACATACACGATAATTAACTGTTATAACGCGAACCCTTTTCTAAACGCTCTCGCCACAATCCGCTCGTCCAATAAGGTCGAGTCGAAGCTTCTAGAGGTTCTAGAAGCTTCGAAATAAATGACGCGCAGTCTTGTCGTTGACTTTTAGAAAGACGTATGTCAACCGTCAACTAGGCTGCGCACATTTTTACACAATATTTATAAAACTAGATCTTTCCCCCGAACCAAACTGTTTTCTATGTTAAACTGTCAATTTTATTAAATTAGTTGCAATACACTTCACTTGTCACTGTCAGAGACTGACAGTCTCTCACCTGTCAACCTGTGCTTTCACTCCGTCAATTACGTATTAGCGTCGCTCACTCTTCGTAATTTTATCGGTGTGTTTTGGTGACTTTCACTTTAGGCTTTAGAACAAAAACTGCATGCCTAATTATCTAGGTAGGTACTAAAAATAGCTAAATAAATCACTCGGAGTCACGGAGTTATGAAAAACCATAATATTCGTGGTTCGATTATAAGTATTATAACCTCAAAATTTGATACTTTTTTTGAAATATATCTATTCTAGAGCTAGTCCGCTATAAAAGTAACATCCTATAGGAATTTACTAATGATCAATAATACAACACATAATTTTCCGATGCTCTTGGTTCCAGGGCGAACAATGTATGGGCGCAAAGCATTATTCATCCTCAGCATAGAAATTGGTGACTACCGAGTTGCGCGTCTACTGGGTCGGAATCAGTGAGGAAAGTTTTGATTATGAATATGGATGGCTATAATATTAGGGGAAGACCGTTGAAACATTGGATGGACCGTGTGAAAGATGATATGGCTAGAAAAGGAGTAACTACTGATGACGACTAATAGAGAAGTATGGAAGAAAAAGACATGTTGTGCTGACACTAAATAAATTGGGATAAGGGCAAGAGAATGATGATGAGTGTCGTCTCCAGCTTGGACACGGACAAAGCCCCAAATAGTTTGGTAAGGGTCAGTTTCCAGCAAGCGGAAAAATCCTCGTGAATGATCGAGCAATTTTTAAATTTCACTGAATAAGTAACTATAATAGGTAACTTCGATAAATTACAAACTGATCCACAAAAAAGTGAAAAATAAAAACATTAATACGAAAAAAAAACAACCGACTTCTAAAAAAAACACTACAAAGTGAAAAATAACTTTATACCATTCCCCCTCTAAAAAGCTTATTTTATTCACTGAAAACAGTGAATAAAAAGCACTTTTACTCACTGTTTTGATGTTTGAAAATGGAACACACCAATGTATTCGACCACAGATTTAAAGAACCTATGCTAGATGCGGCACGTTATTAGATTGTATGAAAACCGAACGTGTCATCTTTTTTATACCTACGATAACTTCACCCCAGCCATTTAGTGATGTGCTCAGAGTAAACAGAATTGTTTCAATCACTAAGCGTCACTGAGCTAACAGACTTTTTTTAGTACGAACAGTCGAACATGCAGGGCACGCTTGGTCGTGGCTTGCCGTATCTAGTGTAAGTGTAATCTGTGTATTCGACCTATATTGATGTGTTCTAAATTCAATTTGATTGGTCGACATTTTCGACAAGGAGTTTAGCATTAGAATAAAAACTGTTTTGTGTTCTTTGCTGTCCTTAGTAAATTGGCGCTATTTTGAATACTGTAAGTTGTACGAACACAAAGTTTAGTGTTACTTTAATCTTTAATATTGTGTTTGTTTAGTGTTGTTCTAATCGATTAAAAATGCATTCTAGTGATGAAGATGTGTTAACACCTGAGTTTGTGAAAGAGAGGGCGACCGATATAGTGGAAAGGTGGAAAGCTTGCTACCCAAAAAATCACGGCTGGTTTACATCAAAGCCAATTTAACTTTACTTTTTCTTCATTATATGTATATTTTCACTTAAATCTTTCTTTTTCTCGTAGTCATGGTATAAAGTATAGTATGCAACTCTTGAATAAAACGGATTTATATCGAGGGCCATGAATCGCTCGCGTCGCTCAGGATTCTAACACTTGAATCACTCGCTACGCTCGTGATTCAATCATCATGAATCACTCCCTACGGTCGTGATTCAATCGTTAGAGTCCTTCACTAGCTCGTGATTCATCTATGGCCCTCGCTTTAAATCCGTCCTTTATTCACTAATTGCATAATATACTATTATACCATTCCCCCTCTAAAAAGCTTATTTTATTCACTGAAAACAGTGAATAAAAAGCACTTTTACTCACTGTTTTGATGTTTGAAAATGGAACACACCAATGTATTCGACCACAGATTTAGAGTACTTAGGCTAGATATGGCATGTTATTAGATAGTATGAAAACCGAACGTGTCATCTTTTTTATACGTACGATAACTTCACCCCAGCCATTTAGTGATGTGCTCCTCAGAACAATAACAAAGCATAGAAGTAGTGTTAAAATAGCAACTGAACTCAATATATTTGTTTCATTTTGACTTATGGAGCCGCTATGATGTTAAAGAAGGACACGTATACAGAAGACGTTTCGAAATTTTGTAGGTTGTCATTCATTTTATTCTGACTAGTGATGTACCCACTAAATTTCAACGTCGATAGAATTTACAATGACATTCTTGCTTACACTGCCAAGAATAATAACCGTAGGTACACACGGCTACACATCAAGCTATACATTTCCAGTTTACACTGACCGCTCATTGTAAGGAAATCCTATACAATGGGAGATCAGCTTATACTGGAAATGTATAGCTTGATCTGTAGCCGTGCGTACCAAAAATTTTGAAGTAACTAAGCATACTTATGATACCAATACTTAATATATTCGTTCAAAATGAAACAATACTTTAAGTATGAACTAAATAGTTCGTCATCATCATCACCAAAGTCTTCCTTGGTTCCCGACAGCTCTTCATGTATTAAATCTGACCCAGCTAAACCCGAATGTATTTAGTTGCCATAATAACTGATGAGTTTATTGAAAAGAAGTGGGAGACATTCGGTTTTGCAAATGTTTTTAGCAACTTACTTTCTCATATTTATTTGAATTTTAGATTACATCATAGTCTACTCAACAAAGTCTAGGGAAAAAGGGTATTCAAAGTACCTAATAATTTTTATTTTAATACTTTTTATGTAACATATATTATTGTAAATCAGTAGAAGCGTAATTTAATAGAGATTTGAATTATTTGATTAAATAAAATGGTTGTTAGTGAAAAAATAAAATTTATTATGAAAATTTAAAATGGTACCAAAGCGACAAAAACTTTTCGTACATAAAAAAATAAATAACGACCAGATAATATTTTAAATAAAAAAATAAAATGCCTAGCCACTTTAATAATCTGTTAGTCGAATTCCAGCCCACACCATAATCATTCCGCCCTGGTACGGATGAACTTCCTGAGGATTCTGGAGTCGGCTCTGGCGACCAGGAACTCACCAAAAGCGCAGTCTTCTTGAATCGGGATGGAATCCAATTATTTCTGAATTTGTTATTGTCATCTGTGTCAAGGATTCCTAAAACAAACAGTTCTCAATAAAATTTATGTAAGATTTTTTATCAACGTTTTTATTTAGGTAAATAGTTTTATTTGTATGTCTTACCTGACTGATGTGAGATGATTTCACGAGATGTCAAGATCAGTGGCGATTCATTAATTTGTACCGATGTACTAGGTCCTGTTTCAACTTCCATTGCTACGGGATCCTACAATTACGTATTTTGTATTAAAAATAAATAAATAAATTTGCACTCGATTATATTTCCGACTGGGATAATTAGAAGAATGATATCGCATCAATGATATTTTTAATATAATATCATTGTATCGCATATATCAAGTGAACATATTTCTGAATGTTATACCTGTCTTCATGTTAGATTACTGTTGATGGTGAGCGGTTTTTTTAATTTGCAGTATTGCGCTATGTCCTTCTTCGCAGACTTCCTAAGTATTTCCTGTAATGTAATAAATCAAGTTTTAATTTGAACGGGATACTATTTATTGCCAATAAAATACCTTAATTATATCATAATATATCAAGACCATTTCATCTGTTCTATCCATAACAAATAATGTAGGAACAGCATGTACTCTAAGTGACGACTTAAAGAACATGCTACATCCATTTCATAGGTTCATTACCAAATGAATACAAAGTAAAATGTTTGGAGCATATTATGTGGCTGTGCTGTTTGGAGTCCAATTTCGTCTACCAATACAATTTATCCATTTTTTTTTCACATCGTCTAGGAAATCTGTAAAAGAAAAGTATCGACAACATTATTTACGTCACTATGGCTGATCAAGATAACCCCAAAACAATTTCCGAATATTCGCTAATAACTTCTATTGGAATAAATATTACGACTGGTTTCAGCTATATAGTGACACAGCAATATTTGTTATGTATTTATATTCGTTTATCAGATCTTAGGCAACAAGAAATTGAGCAAAAACTTACCGATGGAAGGTCAATATTTGTTGTTCATTTTATTTTCGCTATGAATGGGTCTTGCAGCCCCCAACCACACAAGAAATTGCTCCACAGCGTCCACACATTCACTATTTGTAGTTAAACAAAGAATTCATGCAATCTAACAGTAGAAATATTATTAAAACATCGCAAAACCATGGAATATTACGACAGACACGTAAACAATGAACACGCGAATAAGTCAGCTAGTTCAATGAACGAACTGTTAGACATTGAAACAAAGTATTATCAAATTTGGCCGCGTCATACTATAACTTTTTTAACCAAATGACAATTGATCTTGTGACCATGCCAAGAAAGTAAAACAAAGAGTAAAACATTTATCTCTTTCCCACATCCTTTATCGTACCTTTATCGTACCTAATAATAGAACGGGAATAAAGGTAGTTACAGAATTCTGTTTTTAGCCTTCCTTCTATGCTTTGTTATTGTTCTGAGATGTGCTCAAAATAAACAGAATTGTTTCAATCGCTAAGCGTCACTGAGCTAACAGACTTTTTTTAGTACGAACAGTTGAACATGCAGGGCACGCTTGGTGGATGGCTTGCCGTATCTAGTGTAAGTGTAATCTGTGTATTCGACCTATATTGATGTGTTCTAAATTCAATTTGATTGGTCGACATTTTCGACAAGGAGTTAAGCATTATAATAAAAACTGTTTCGTGTTCTTTGCTGTCCTTAGTAAATTGGCGCTATTTTGAATACCTACTGTAAGTTGTACGAACACAAAGTTTAGTGTTACTTTAATCTTTAATTTTGTGTTTGTTTAGTGTTGTTCTAATCGATTCAAAATGCATTCTAGTGATGAAAATGTGTTAACACCTGAGTTTATGAAAGAGAGGACGGCCGATATAGTGGAAAACTTGCTACCCAAAAAATCACGGCTGGTTTACATCAAAGCCAATTTAACTTTCCTTTTTTTTCATTATATGTCTATTTTCACTTAAATCTTTCTTTTTCTCGTAGTCATGGTATAAAGTATAGTACACCTCTTGAATAAAACGGATTTATATCGAGGGCCATGAATCACTCGCGTCGCTCAGGATTCTAACACTTGGATCACTCGCTACGCTCGTGATTCAATCATCATGAATCACTCCCTACGGTCGTGATTCAATCGTTAAAATGCTTCACTAGCTCGTGAGTCATCTATGGCCCTCGCTTTAAATCCGTCCTTTATTCACTAATTGCATAATATACTATTATACCATTCCCCTTCTAAAAAGCTTATTTTATTCACTGAAAACCGTGAATAAAAAGCACTTTTACTCACTGTTTTGATGTTTGAAAATGGAATACACCAATGTATTCGACCACAGATTTAGAGTACCTAGGCTAGATACGGCATGTTATTAGATAGTATGACAACCGAACTTGTCATCTTTTTTATACGTACGATAACTTCACCCCAGCCATTTAGTGATGTGCTCAAAGTAAACAGAATTGTTTCAATCGCTAAGCGTCACTGAGCTAACAGACTTTTTTTTAGTACGAACAGTCGAACATGCAGGGCACGCTTGGTCGTGGCTTGCCGTATCTAGTGTAACTGTAATCTTTGTATTGATGTGTTCTAAATTCAATTTGATTGGTCGACATTTTCGACAAGGAGTTTAGCATTACAATAAAAACTATTTTGTGTTCTTTGCTGTCATTAGTAAATTGGCGCTCTATTTTGAATACTGTAAGTTGTACGAACACAAAGTTTAGTGTTACTTTAATCTTTAATGTTGTGTTTGTTTAGTGTTGTTATAATCGATTAAAAATGCATTTTAGTGATGAAGATGAGTTAACACCTGAGTTTATGAAAAAGAGGGCGGCCGATATAGTGGAAAACTTGCTACCCAAAAAATCACGGCTGGTTTACATCAAAGCCAATTTAACTTGCCTTTTTCTTCATTATATTTGTCTATTTTCACATAAATCTTTCTTTTTCTCGTAGTCATGGTATAAAGTATAGTATGCAACTCTTGAATAAAACGGATTTATATCGAGGACCATGAATCACTCGCGTCGCTCAGGATTCTAACACTTGAATCACTCGCTACGCTCGTGATTCAATTATCATGAATCACTCCCTACGGTCGTGATTCAATCGTTAGAATCCTTCACTAGCTCGTGATTCATCTATGGCCCTCGCTTTAAATCCGTCCTTTATTCACTAATTGCATAATATACTATTAATTTTGGAAGTCGGTGGCAAACAACTAAAATACAGATCCAAAGACACCGACTTCCAAAAATAAAGTTATTTTTCACTTTGTACCTACCTAGTGTTTTTTTTGGAAATCGGTTGTTTTTTTTTTTTGGTAAAAAAGTTTTTATGCTTACTTATGCCTACTCAATCAAATCAATACAGATACAGTCACTTATTATTCAGTGGCGAGGATTGTTCAGTCTGTCCCTGAGTTGCCAGTATTTGACATAAACTTGAAACCTCTCATGTGCCTGTAAATTAATCGATATCATAGTAGCTTTACCTGCTATTCAGAGATATCGAGTTACTTACCCTTCAATTTATTACCCATGTGTGAGGGGCTCGTGGCTAAGTAATAAAAGTACCTAAGCTTGCCGCGGTTGGTCTGTAAATGGGTGACCATCTTTACATAACGAGACCCCTCCGTACCTCGGAAATCACGTTAAGCCGTTGGTCCGGCTGTCATTCTTGTATCTTTGACAGTCGTTACGGGTCGTCAGAAGCCCGAAAGTCAGACAACCAGTCTTCTCACGTTACCAACGGGTATCGTGTTACCCACTAACTCCATGTAAAATACTAGATTACTAAAATACTAGGTTAGATTGGAAGCCGACCCCAACTATGTTGAAAAGGCTAGGCAGATTGCTTGTGTGCAATACCACTTTTCATCACCTTACACAGCTATCATTAAAAATACTTATAAAACACGGCAAGTTTACATAATTTCCTATACTTTCGTAATTTTCCATAATAAATAAATTGTTACAGCTAATAAATATTTATTGTTTACTGCTCAGGCATAATAAATAATGTTTATGTGTCCAACAAGTCACGGCACTGAGCACGCGCAGTGTCTATATTACGGGCTGCCTTTAATTAGTGTTAATTGGTAATTTGAATGGGTACCTATTAATTGGCAAAGTAATCAACATTTGATATATCTACTTTGTATAACGGTTGAATATAATTAGTTGAGTTGCCGTGTGGTGTTCGCTGATAACTGATGTAGGGAAATCATAGACTTATAAAAAAAGAGGGAAATATACAAATTGGCAGTGTGCGTCAAACTAATGAAGCCAAAGACTTCCACAAAATTAAAGGTCGTGACGGGCAGTAACACCACAATCGCACATTTGGCAATTTGATAAGGCCGAAGTTACTAAGTAGCCTGGGGGTCTACTCCCTAAGCACGAAGGTCATAGTTTCGGCCTTCGTTACGGTCGTTCCTACTCCGGATCACCTACGGATGGGTGATTGGTTCGGGTCCCGAACGAAGTATGAATGACAACACGATTTGACAGTAACTGCCAAATCGTGTTGTCATTCATACTTCGTTATAGTCATCAAAAACACATCGGGAGTACGGACAACTGTTGTCCCTACTCCCGATGTGTTTTTGCCCGTCCGAAAAATATTTAATTTTTATGCTTGTTTTGATGGATCGTTATGTCAGACGGACGGACGGACGGACTTAGGGAGGAGACCCCCTGGAACCAAGCTTGCCGAGACATGAAAAAACCGGCCAATTGCGTATAGTACTTCGCATGTTTAGGGTTCCGTACCAAATCTGATTTATCAATTTTATTATTATTGGAATTTTTTAATAAGATATAAAAATAGTAGGTACCTAAACATTATCATCAGAAGTTCATAGATCAATGGGAAGTTAAAAAATTCTTCAGAACAATTTTAAAAAAAAGCTGACATTGGTGGCTTCTCATTCCTTTTTTTTCCAATATTTTTTAAAACAAAAAATACAGTATTTATCTACTCAACGAGTTCTAAACAACGATATCCCACTTGATGGGTTATTCACCAGGTTAGTCATTATCACTAACTACACGAAAAAGAAGAATGAAGATCCCAAAGATACATAAAAACACAACATCACAACTGTATTAACCGAAGGGTTAGGCAGCGTTACTGTGTAGGTACACCCACATTATTTTCGTCAGTTATAAAAAAAACCGGTCAAGAGCGAGTCGGACTCGCGCACCGAGGGTTCCGTATATTTAATTTTTGTTGATGATTTCTGAAAAAGTGTGCTATTTAGAGACATCGTTTTATATTTTCTGTAATCTTTACATACACTTCTATCACATAGAATAATTTCAGAATATTCTCTATGCAAACGGAGGTAAGGGGGGAACGGTATTTTTTTTACATTTTTCATCAAACGTCGAAAACTATGCAGCCTAAAAATAAACAAAAAAAATTTTGAGAATGTGCAAACAGGGCTCTTTCATATGATACCCCACATGCCCTAGTAGCCTCACTAGTCACTACGATTTTTTAAGACCCCCCGTCCCTGTTGCAAAAAAAAAACATATATATTTTTATTTCTTTCTTATTTGCAAAATAGTTGGCCAAACGTCATCTAAAACTGTTCCTGATAGCATTAGTAGTTCTTGAAATATCCAGCTGTGACAGACAGACAGACATACAGACTGAGTCGCACCCTACCTATGGGTTCCTTTTTACCATTTTGGTACGGAAACCTAAAAACCAAGACAGTGTAATCCCAAAGAATACGACGGCAAAAAGCAGTTATCACCGTCATGTGAACTTCGCTTATAAACCGACATGAACTTTTGAATTAATTAGGTCATGAAAACTCTAGAATAAAGCTAAAACTATACTCAACAACACACTATTGTGGGAACCACGATATTTCTGTCAATAAACCAGAAATAAACCGGTATTCGCAGTTGTTCAACACACGACGAAATATCAAGATATACATGTCCAGTATACGTTGATTTCGCATTCTATTGATTTTCCGAACAATGATAGGTCAACTTTAGTTGGAACATTTGCTTGACATGTTGAGTTGTATAAAAACAAATTCTTTATAGGTACAATGAATACGAGTGTTTTTGTTGGTACTAAATTAAAAATAAACAACGATGATATTTATATATTTTCTCACGCTGTTCATGTAAAATGAGTTAATGAAAAACATATAAAGCTACTGTGCGAAACTGCGAATATTTATAAACTTGTATGAAGTAAGTAAGTACTTACTTGTTATATGAAGTTATGAAATTTTTTATTTATTTATGTGTGAGGATATTAATTTCATTAATATAATTATCAGAAACAATGGGCCACCTACCTGTGCCAATTCACTGTTCGGGCTTCTCATCAAGTCATCATATTTGTATATGTACTTCTTGAATGGCTTGGACCCGTGACTAAGTATAATAACAGCCGCAAGGGTTGATCGATCAGGTTAAGGCGAAAGCTCAAGAGTAGCCCGCGAAATTCAAAATTTCTTACGTTTTTTGCAATTTGTAGGTCAGTGTGAGCTTGTATGTTGATTAAAATATGATTCGCGGCCGTAGCTAATATGGCTTTACAGAATTATAATCATTAGAATCAGCAATACAACTCCATAAGTTAGCATTTATCTCAAACCTCATGATTTCATGAAATCGCTAGATTTGAGGTAAATGCTAACTTATGGAGTTGTATTGCTGATTCTAATGATTATAATTCTGTAAAGCCATATTAGCTACGGCCGCGAATCATATTTTAATCAACATACAAGCTCACACTGACCTACAAATTGCAAAAAACTTAAGAAATTTTGAATTTCGCGGGCTACCCTGGCGCATCAACCTTAAGCTATTCTTGCAGCGGTTGGTACGTGGATTCCCTCCGTGTCTCGGAAAGCACATTAAGCCGTTGGTCCTGGCAGTAATTCTGGATCTTTGACAGTCGTTACGAGTCGTCAGAAGCCTGAAAGTCTGACAACTAGTCTTACCAAGGGGTATCGTGTTACCCAGTAAGTGGGTTGTAGAGGTCAGGCAGGCAGTCGACCCCTGTAAAATACTGGTATTCAGCTGCATCCGGTTAGACTGGAAGCCGACCCCTACATAGTTGGGAAAAGGCTAGGCAGATTGACTACACGTCTCTGCCAAATACTTTGGGGTTACAGGTGTGTTTTGCATGTGTGTGTTTAGATCTTGTCCTTCTGGGAATCAAGAATCCGTTCTAAAAGTTCTACAAATAATTTAAGATACACTGTCGTAACCCTAAATGTAAGAAAGAAGGAGATATGCCCAGTATGTTAAAATGTATCGGAACCCGGTGTCTCGTCCCTGTCGGAACAATTTGTCCCTTTGCCACTTTCATGATTTTAAAGACAAATACGGTAAAATACTTGCACTTATGTAAAGTGATTCCATGATTTACATGGCTTCGGTTTTACAAGAAACCACTGAACAACACGGCATTCTTATAAATTGTCACGGTCACAGTCGAAAGCGCACTAGTTCACGGAGACGGAATTTGTACTATGAACGGCTCATATTGAGCATGTCGCGCGGTCACAGATTCGCCCGCTTGCCACTTCTCCTGTTTTTTTTATATTTCTATGATCGTAATGTGACGTGAAGTCAACAACGGACGTATCATGTACTTTATTGATACTATATAATATAGTGATAATTCGTAACATAGTTATCATAATGATACCATTTGTCATCAAGTGACGCTTCGCTCGTGCTCACACAATATATCATTAGGTGGAGTTATCGCAGAGCGAACCAAGAAATTAAACGGGGGCAATGACCGCTCAACTATCAGTTAGTACTAATATTGAAACCAGCAGGATAGGTTAATACATATAATTAAATAGGTAGAAGTAACATAGTTAGGTCACAGGTAAAGGTTGCATACCTAGACGAGTGCTCCCGGTTAGGGAGCGGATTTCAATGAAGTCATGTACTCGCATAGAAACCAAACTAAAACAAATGAAAACGTTTTTCATTTGTTTTTCCTCGTCCCTCAAATGACAACTGAAAACGTTTTGGAACGTCAACGTGCCTCGACCCTGGAAAAACTCTTTTGTACAAATTCAAACCACTAGTGATATAATCACAACCAGACTGATCGATATTCGCAATTTGTTGAATTTACGTGTAGAAGGACAGAGGTGCATATTCTCTTGTCTTACTCTCATAATCACCTATGACTATGTATGGCCATAGGCAAAAATAACGATATAGTGCTTCGCATATATGCAAAACTAGGCGTATTATACAACCCGAAGCGTTAGACTAAAACGCGATTTTGAACGTGGAAAACCAAACGTTCAAAATCGATACAAAATCGACACAATACATCATCATCATCATCATCATGGGTTCATCTTTGGGATTTTTCCCAAAGATGAACCCTGAAAACGGTATTGTGATGATGGATCCACATGATAATTTTGTAAAAAAATAGTAGATTATGCACCGAGGGGCTAAAGTTGTGTCTTATGTCACGGGCGTCATATTGAATCTCGAGCGCAATGAAGGATTCAGGATTTAACTCACGAGCGAAGCGAGGTAGTTAAGAGTTTAACTCACGAGCGAAGCGAGGGAGTTAATACAAGAATCCTGAATGCAGCGAGGGATTCAAGCTAGCCCAAGGCAAAGACACCTTTAGCCCAGAGGAGGATACTCTACTTTTTACACCTACTGTGAGAAAATAATAGCCATAGTACGAAAAACAAAGTATTTATTAAATAAACAAACAGTAAGAATAACATATTTAGAACTAGTTAGTTATATGCACTTACATATTAATTGAAGTTAATGGTAACGTTTGAGACATTAGTCCAGTTGTGCAAAGATAAAGTTAGGTTTTTATTTGGTACGTTTATGATGTGGAATTAAAAAAAAAATAAAATTAAAAAATAATAAAAATAGTTCGTAGTTATCTAATTATTCTTACAATATTATGTCTTCGAAAACATGGCAACAATATGAAGAAGCAGTCGTTATGATTTTGTAGGAAATCGAGAATATCATCCACGCGTAGTAAATGTTTCGAGAATAGCTTTGCACTTTCTGGCACCAAAAGGTGTTTGTTAGTACTATACTGCCAATTTAGCTGAGCATGTGAGATTCCAAATTCAAATCACATTATTGACCAGCGGGTCATAATGAAATCCAGTACAACATTATAGACCGGCTGTGCCCCCGGCCACTAATGACTCACTTTAGGTTAAGGTTGCTTGACATATAATTTGACATTTTCGAGCAGGTGGTGTGAAAAAAATGTTAACACATAAAATCATATCTGTGTTAACATTTTTTTTTTACAAAATTATTACGTAAAAGAGAGAGTTTTGCTTCTTTATGAAGTTGCATTATACATTATTTTGCATACTGCTGCGTAGAACGACCGCTTTCCGGGAACATAGCCAAACACTTCAATTGGAAACTACTAAAATATAGGCGTAATAACTTAGCGGTCAGCGTAGGCGCAATGACAGTATTTCGTATTTTGTGGTCTGTGGGGGAAGCCCATGAGTACGGCAGTGGGCGATAACAAACCGGTGTTTGGATATGCTAATGAAACTTTATGTAGAACCAAATGTTATTTTAAGTAAAGCAGACAAGGACAAGGTTTTACTGTAGGTGGACTCCAAGTTGAATATTCTCCTAAACGGACAAGAAAAAACAAAGTACTCGAGGAGTGGACAAACCGAATCCCCAAACACGAAGATTGGAAGTATGTAGGTGTTAAAAAGGAACTAGGTCAAGCAGAAAAGATGCTAATCAATGAACTAACATTGATCATAATGATATTACAAAATACGTCTGTAGGCAGTGACAAAATGCTTGAAAAAGGTACCTATGCAAAAACCAAAACAGTGTTAAATGCACAAATAATAAAAACCTCTGATTACAAAAAACGGAAACGGAAACTGTGATAAGTGAATTCGAAAATCCCAAAGATATGTAAAATAAAGGATTAATAACGCTAAAAATAGTGAAGAACTATAAAAATCTATGCCATAATAGAAAATATATCACCAGAAGATAACTAAAAGTGAACGTTAACGGCAAAGGCTCGAACAAACGGTAGACAAAAGAAAAAGCCTATCCCTAAGTACGTCGTAATAAAGCAATATAATTAAGTTTCTTTATCAAGAAACACAGGGCTCCAAGAGATTGGCCAAACAATGGACAAATGGCTACGCAAATAACGGCTCCGTAGTAGCCTTGAGAGCGATGCCCTACCAAACAAACCATTATACACACAATAAAGGCAGAGAAAACAAAAAAGACTGAATGAAAACACGCAAATGGAAAACCTGTTTTCATTGTCCAGAAGAATTTAGTCCCCTAATATATTTCAAGTTGACGATACATATTTGTAAATGCTGAGCGACTTATTGACATCATTCTGCAAAACAAGTATGGTTGCTGCCCATGTATAGACGACCTTCCACGGTACCTTGTGTTTCTGTATATTCATTTACTGTGCACCAGTTACTATATGTGTATTATGTATGTCTTATACAAATATAATATTGTGATTCCTACATCATTCAATTTATTTGGGTTCGACCCAGTATGTCTACTTCTTTCGTATGTCTCTATCAGAGTATCAGCTGTCATCTCAGTATTCACTAACCTTTCTAGCCATGTCATCTTCCACACAATCCATCCATCAATACAAATACTTAAACAAATCGCTTATTGCCACAATTAGCATATTATAAATGCGAAAGTATGGATGGACGGATGATGTTTGTTACTCAATGACGCCAGAACGGCTTACGGACCTGGATGAAATTTGGAACAGAGATAGATTATAGTTTGGAATAGCGCATAGGCTACTTTTTATCCCGGAAAAATGTACGGTTCCCGTGGGATAATTTTCGACATCCAAGCGGACGAAGCCACTGGCAAAAGCTATTATAACATAACATCACGCCTTATTTCACAGCAGTGTTAGGCGGATTTTTTTATATATAGTAGGTACATGATAAGATATCCAATCCATACCACCACCACCATACCACTATACCATACATATTACCACCATATACCATATATATTATTGCAATGCGTTTAAACTAAGAATAGGAATGACCTTGCGCCATATTGTGAAGATTTAGCAAAATAGCATCTCGTTTACACATTTGTAAAGTCAGTGACAAATTTTAACAAAAACGAATTCCAAAAACAGAACTAAAATGGATAAGGATAACACTACAAAACTTTGCAAGCCTTAGATTTCCAGCTTCAGTTGACAGTTAGAGGTCATTGACTTTCCTATTCTTAGTTGAAACGCATTCTACTCCATTTAAGGATTCATGCTGTACTGTGAACCGAATCCTGAAAACATTTGCTATTGTTATTGATCCATATGTGTTTATTTTTATAGGATAAATAAAATATCCTGGCTATATCTACTAAATTGTATAAATCGTAGTAAGTAAATCCTATCTTTACAATAATACTTGATCACAGATATGTCTGTCTAGCGTCTTGATTGTATCGATGTTCTTGCCCTACCGATTACAGTGATATATTAAAACATCCATATCCACTATCCAGACGTTTACAATCTGATAATATAGGTATGACAATTATTGACGGATTATATTATATGACGATACGTCTTCAGGCCACTCAACGCAACGTGTACGTACGAACAACGCGTAGTAGCATTTACAGTTACTGATAACAATTTATTGTTCATATTATACGTATATTCGCGAGT
Source organism: Cosmia trapezina (assembly GCA_905163495.3). NCBI lineage: Eukaryota > Metazoa > Arthropoda > Insecta > Lepidoptera > Noctuidae > Cosmia > Cosmia trapezina. The sequence continues at coordinate 20,165,664 of LR991027.1, forward strand.
TGTAAGCGGTTGCCAACCGATCGGTTGACAATAGCCAATGTTGTCAGATGACACTTACGAGTACATTCGTGTTGGATTGTAAACAAGCGATATTATGTTAACATCGTCTTTTATTTTAGCATTGGCATGTATTATTATTATCTTGGTTAGTAGTGAAAGGAGTGTGGATATTATGACAAATTTTTTACAGAGTTCGTTTTTAATTTTCACTTTATTCTTGGTGTTCTGAGTTCTATCCCCAATTTGGACAAAATCTTGTAAAGATTTTTTCAATATCTTCCCAAGATCGGGTTTGTGCCTAATATTCAAACTCCTCAAAGCATTTCTTTAAAAAAAAAACAATTACAGACACTTTAAACTGTCAAGGTGTCGGTCAGTCAGAAAGATGAAGCTAGTTGCCCATTTCAAAGCGTAGTAGGTTCCTATGGAGAAGTACGGGCAAGAAACTCCACGGATACTCTTTTAAATTAAAGTATTGTTATAAAATATTATGTTCCTATTCCTAAGGGACTAGAAATAGCTCACAGATTGAACCTCTGCCGACCCTATTGGGAAATACATAAGTGTTATTAATTTGTTACAAAAATCCATTATTTTCCGATTCATTTTTATCTTGAGAGTCATAATGTTAATATGATTTTATGAGTTTCATAACGTCAATAGCAAAACGATGATAACGTAAGACAATACATCTCTAGGTACTACTGATGGGGTCAAAGACGTCAATCTGTTTATTAAATATCAAAATGACTACCTACACAGCCCTGCCTGTTCTTACATCATTTTTGGAATAATATGGGTAATAATTACTTATTGTTTTCAAAACAAGTTATTTATTTTCCTTAACAAATTCTCCTTATTGACGGGAAAAATCGTTTATAAATACTTAGGTATACCTACTTATATGGAGTTTGAAATACTTCATTATTTTATCAATCATATTTTTTTTTATTTTTTTTTTATATTTATTTATTTCCCACTTAAATCTATATTATCCCACTTACTCTTACATAAAATAACATCACGCTTGTAATCACCGAAGGGTTAGGCAGAAAGTACCTATATACAGGGTGTTTCTTTTAAGGTGTCAAGCCAGTGCGAGGTGATAGCAGAGTGCCATATAACTATCCATTTAACCCCCATAAATGTTTTACGATTTTTTGTAGTTTTCCAGTTATAATTTTTTTTCGATATTTTTTCTGATTCAACGAGATTGATGGATTTAAAAAATTATTTGTATCTTTTTTTTTGGGTCAACTTTGAACAAAAATGTACTAAATATTACTAATATACTAATTGTACTAAGTATTTGCTGAAATCGGTCGGTGAAAGTGGTGTAAGTATCTGAAATCTTGTGATTTTCATATTTTCATATTTTATAATTTATTATTATCTTTGCATATTTTTGTCAATCCTGATATTCACTATTCCTTTACGTTTAAGCAGAGCTCAGTTGATAATTAAAAACATACATTTTATACCTCACTTACTACTACTATCCTTAACCACAACCATTGATATGAAATGAGCGATCCAAAATAACTCGAAAACACACATGGGGGTTAAATCGATAGGTATGGTAGGTACTATGCTATCAGCTCGCACTGGCTTGACACCTTAAAAGAACAACACCCTGTATATAGTACACCCACATTTCGCCAGTTATGTTTAGAGACCATCTAATAAACGGTGAGCTTATATTTTAATGAAAAGCCTTTCTTATAATTTTCGACTTGCCAGGAAATTTGTTTTGAATATTTTTTCTACAGCCGATTCTGTAAAATTCACGACAGTATTCCTCAAAGGGTGTTTTTTTTACTTTCAATGCGTTTCAATTATGAATAGGAAAGTCAATGACCTCTAACTGTCAACTGAAGCTGGAAATCTAAGGCTTGCAAAGTTTTGTAGTGTTATCCTTATCCATTTTAGTTCTGTTTTTGGAATTAGTTTTTGTTAAAATATGTCACTGACTTTGCAAATGTGTAAACGAGATGCTATTTTGCTAAATCTTCACAATATGGCGCAAGGTCATTCCTATTCTTAGTTGAAACGCATTGTACATGTCCCCAGTAATGTTTAAGTCCCATAGTGTATAAGGAAAGGGCATCGCCAGTCTGCAGTCCTAATTATCGAAGGCCTAAGCCCAATTAACAATTTTCATATACCTACATATTGTCATGAATAGTAACTTCGACCTTTACTTTACCAAAGTACCTACCTAATGACATCTTTATCAAATTGCGTATTATCTTCAAACATTAAGTAATAATGTAAAGATTTACCCAAGATTTAAAGTATTTACTTCACATTTTAATAGGTTAAGTCTTAAACAAATAATTGTCGTCGTCAATGCCATTTCTTTTTATGTAATGTTATGTTCAGTGCCAAGTAATGGCGATTCTATGAATGTATTATGTTGTAATGTTTACATCATAGATTTGTTTGTTTTCGTTAAAAGCTTCCAAAGAAGTTGAATCTTTTATGCAATCTTGATTTGAAAACAAACAAAATGCATTTTTGGCTTATCTTTTCTAACCGTGGAGTTCGTTCGTCCGTGCACCTAGCTTCTGACGTCTCTTAAAGTCATAAGTGCCCATGTAGGTTTATGTGAAATAAAATATTTTGATTTTGATTTTGCAAATTACGAAAATCAAGAAAAAGAGAATGATCCTTTTTTAGTTGTTCAGTAGCTGCATAACCCTTGTAGAGATGACCTGAAGTTTCCCGATGCGTAGTGTTATTTTGCCTTGACCTAGTGTGTTTAAACTCCGTGCAGGCCAACGGGGGCTTTGACTCCCTCTGTACCTCTATTACCTTACTTCGTAGAGGCTATAATGTGTGTGTAGTGTCCAATGATATTTCATAAATAATGTAATGTCATTGTGACGTTCAACAGCATTCACTGTTTGTGTGCAAATCAGACTCAGTCAGACATGATACTTGATCACTGAATTCAAGGATTTCTATAATGTTTTTTTGTATTGTCTTCCATGTTATTGTAAAGAAAAAGATCAAGTGTTTCCTGTATAGGTACTATTCAGTTTGTTGATAAAGCATTCTGTGTCATGCTTAGAGTAATTAATTCTATGGTGTCATGCATTTAAAGTTTTCTTTTAAACAACTGAGCGAAAAAGGAAACTGCCCTTGATTTTATTTAATGTTGTGAATTATGTCAAGGTGTACTTACGTAGAACAGAAAATAAAGACGTAAAATTCAGTAAAAACACATTTTATTCCCGATATAAAACTTATTCTAGACTTATCACCTACATTGGCATATACTTTGGCTAAATAACTTTTTGGTTTCACTTCACAAAATGTCCCAACACTTTTCCACCGTGGTTTCACTTCTCCAGGCGGTTCTAACTTCACAATACACCTTCAGAATCGTTCAGGACCCGAGGGTTGAAGCCGAACAGCCGGCCACAGCTTCATAACTTCATCCGGGAGGCGGGAGCGAGTGGATCAAGGCTCCTCGTCCTCGGAGAGAGAAGGCAGCGCCAAAGTGCGGCGGAGCTTCTGCCGTTGGGGTGAGATGGACTTCTGGCGGCGGAGGCCCTCAGTGCGCATCACGAAGGACCTCTGCTCTGGCTCGAACACCTCCTCGGAGTCATCTTCGACCAGTGCAGGTAGGGCAGTTCCCCTCAGCTTCTGCCTCCTCGGGCAGTCAGTCACAACGGTGTCCATTTCGCGGTGTTTGGGCAGCGATGGGTAAACATCGGCGTATAGCGCGGCAACAGTTTCTAGTTTCACAACCATATTGGATACTTTAACTTTATTGTTTGATATTTGAGTAAGGTTTATAGAACGCGACGTGCTCTCTTGAGTGCTCGTTGCAGAGTGCGGGGCGGCGGGTCGGGCGCGGGTATTTATACTCTCTCGGTCCGTGATAAATTGGTTTGTGTGCAGTTCGTCTGGCGTCACTAGGTTTGCATGTGTTTACGCTAAGGTTCGCGTTCAATTGAGGCGTGTAAAAACCGTTTTGCTCATAATACGTAGAAGAAACACACCTTTGTAAGATTTTACATCATTTTGCGTAAACACGTGGAGTTTGGATTGCCTTTTTGCAGTGCTGTGTCTTGGGACTTGTTTCTAATGGTCGTTGGGAATGCGATAGCCGTAGTAGGGCCTTCCCATTTGTGTATCGATTTTCGGCAACGAAATTTCTTGGTATTCTAACTAAACATTTGCGTCCGGAAAACTCCTCCACCTCTCACATTTTTAGGGTTCCGTACCAAAACGAAACGCTTATGGTTCGACTCAGTCTGTCTGTCGGTCAGTAACAGCTGGATATCTCAAGATCTAGTAATGCTATTAACTTGAAATTTGGAGCAGTTTTAGATGATGCTTGTTCAACTACTTTGCAAATAAGAAAGATGTTTTTTTTTTTCAGCAGACTGAAAGGGGGTCTTAAAATTCGAAGTGGGGCTAGGGCATTTGGGGTATCATATAAAAGAACGTTGTTTGCACATTCTCAAACTTTTTTTAGGCTGCATAGTTTTCGACTTTTGATAAAAAATTAAAAAAAATACTGGTGCCCTTATAGGTATCCGAAGTTTGCATAGAGAAAAATCTGAAATTATTCTATGTGACAGAAGTTTATGTAAAGGTTACAGGAAAAATAAAACAACGTCTCTAAATAGCACACTTTTTAAAAAATCGGAACGGAGCCCTCGGATCGCGAGTCCGACTCGCTCATGACCAGTTTTTTTTAATCATCACGCACCTTATCAAACATCTATTTAGATCACGCTACGCATTACAAAATCGAAACCCATACAAATTCCCATCTACGACAATTTCCACTCTTATGCACATATCCTAACTTCCTAAGCACATAATAATAGAGACGGGCAGGCATAATGTGCATGAGCTTGACACGTTTAATCGGATTGAAGCTCCTCAAGTGAGGATACTTGCAAACAGCACTGCGCTGGCTTTTTGACCTTCGAATGCAAATAGTATAATGACATGCGATGTTACCGCACATTGATTACTTAGAGCGAGCGCGCACTGCGGTGCGTTTCCGTTAGTTCTGCCGCACTGGGCGGGGCCTACAGTAACAAAACGCATGACCGCAGTGCGCGCACTTCAAAGACATTCCATACTTCACAGATTATGCGGTAGAAAAACGCACCGCAATGCGCGCTCGCCCTTACTTTTGTGCATTTCTTAGCGTGGATGTATTCTCGATAACGTATATTTTTTTGCTAAACTTTTACCCTCTTACTAATAAACACAGAATAAAGTTATTCCAAGTTTAAACCTATGAAAATGTATGGTTATTCCTTTGTTATCCCTAATATAACTTTATCCCGTGTTTTATTTGTAAGAGGGCTAGCTAGTGTTTAGATTTTATTTATTCTAGTTTTTAGGGTTCCGTACCAAAATGGTAAAAAAGAACCCTTATGGTGCGACTCAGTCTGTCTGTCTGCCACAGCTGGATATCTTAAGAACTACTAATGCTATCAATTTGAAATTTGGAACAGTTTTATATGACGTTTACTCAACTCTTTACAAATAAGAAACATTTTTTTTTTTGCAACGGAATGAAAGGGGGTCTTAAAAATCAAAGTGGTGCTACTAGGGCATATGGGGTGGCATATATATGTAAGAACGCTGTTTGCACATACTCAAACAAGTTTTTATTTTTATTTGTTTTAGGCCGTTTTCGACTTTTGATGAAAAATGCAAAAAAAATACCGTTTCCCCCCCCCCCTTGCTCCGAAGTTTGCATAGAGAAAAATCAGAAATTATTCTATGTGATAGAAGTTTATGCAAAGATTACATGAAAAATAAAACGATGTCTATAAATAGCACACTTTTTTAGAAATCGGAACGGAACCCTCGGTGCTCGAGTCCGACTCTGTCTTGACCGGTTTTTTGTGATCACGTGAATTCCACTATGATTGCAGTGCTCGTAAAATTCAGCTGAGAAAATATTTTTCCGCGGAAAATTCAGACATCATTTTATCAATTTCTGACTCAGGAAATACACTTACAATTACTTGTAGGGTAACTGTTGTAGTAGGTAATTGGCCACGCTTTACTAATAAATTGGCCACTCATAAAAAAGAAGTAGAAACAAGGAGAAGAGGCAAGCTCATGAATGAAAAGGACGAAAAAAAAAATTTTTTTTTTTTAAATTTAAGAGCTTGCTTGCATTACTTTGTTTCTTCCTCTTTTTACGAGTGGCCAATCACTAAAGCGTGGCCAATAGGGATGATGAATAAAAATGTTGTTTTTGTCCGTCATGTTGATATTAATAAAGAAAGACAAACAAAGACCCCTCCGTGCCTCGGAAAGTACAAAAGCCGTTGGTCCCGGCTGTCATTCGTGGATCTTGGACAGTCGTTACGGGTCGTCAGAAGCCCGAAAGTCTGACAACCAGTCTTACCAAGGGTTATCGTATTACCCAGTCACTGGGTTGTGGAGGTCAGATAGGCAATCGCTCCATGTAAAATACTGGTATTCAGCTGCATCCGGTTAGACTGGAAGCGGACCCCAACATGGTTGGGAAAAGGCTAGGCAGATGATGATGTTGATTATTAATAAAAATATTTTTTACGTAATCAAAAGATTACGGCGATACATTGAGTTAAAATATGAAATGACGTCACGCCTAGCTAGATTTTATACGTAGAAGTACGTTAGTACTATTATTTATTCTGTGGTAGAAGTGACGAGCGACTCCCCAACTATAATGCGTGATAAAAAACACGCGTCTAATATTTTTATTATCTGACTGACGCCACAGCTGACGCACTGGCAACTGAAGGAACACGGGTGGGTCAGAAGTCATTTGATGATTTCCCATTTACAAAAAAAAAAGGTTACCTAAAATGCGAGATTTAAAAAAAGAAGACTGCATAACGTGTAAATTTTCAGGCGCACCTGGGATTCGGACTAGGCCAATGCCTTTAAGCCAAATTGATAGACAAACCCTGACCTCATTTAATGCAACGTGCTCTTATCTGCAGATAACTTCAGATAATCGTTTGTTTATTACAAAAATAGCTTCTGATCTGTTTCTAGAATCTAATTTAGAATATTATGCTGTTAGTTCCAGGATTCAATACATCTTCCAATGACCCAGTAACGCTTGATATAACGATATTCTCAGAACAAAACACAACATAAGTAGGTAAGTATCAGCTACTTATTACAATTCCGTGTGAATTGTGTTTAGTGAGAAAAACCGGCCAAGTGCGAGTCGGACTCGCGCACGAAGGGTTCCGTGGTTGGGATGAAATTATCCTCAGAACAAACTTAACATTATAGTTGAAAAACATGTGCTCCCATACATTCCAACAGTAAATGTAAGTTTGTACTCACAATATTGAGAGATTTACCATGTTATTTTAAGACCACAAACTTCTTATAGGTTTTCCGGTAATCTACATGTTTTGAACTATTTTCTGTATTTTTTTCAACATTTTAAGCTCAGTAGTTTCGGAGATAAGGGGGGGGAATGGTAAATTTTCGTCTATTTTCTTAAATAACTTTAAAATGATTTATTTTAAAATTATAAAAAAAACATATTTGAGACCCTCATAGGAAGCCCTTTCATTTGATATATCACACGGTATATTTTGCAAAACTTTTTTTTTAATTTTCTTATTTGCCCCCTAAAAGTGACCCCTATATTCAAAATTCATTTATTTACTTTAGCCGTACGTGTTTGGGTCACAGAAATCCATATGTGTACCAAATTTCAACTCAATCGTTCCATTAGATTCTGAGCAAATTGGCTGTGACAGACGGACAGACAGACAGACAGACAGACACACGAGTGATCCTCTAAGGGTTCCTTTTTTTCCTTTTGAGGTACGGAACCCTAAAAAGTGCTAGCTTTTATGATAATGTTATACATTGTGAAGTGATCTGTACGCAAACTGTACGTATCATTCCATGTTTTTTGAAATGGGAGCTATTCGGTACATATTATGTTACTGTGGGAATCTATGGCCTATTTTTCCCTCTCCATTATGTCTTCTGCCAAATAGCGATATCCGCTAGCAATAACTTGCATGCGAGTTCTAATTTTTTTTCGATATTTTTTCTGATTCAACGAGACCAAAACATAAAGATAAGTATACTTAAGTATATTTTTTCTGATTCAACGAGACCAAAACATAAAGATAAGTATACTTAAGTAATTTTTTAAAGCCATCATGCTTTAAAAAATTACTTAAGTATACTTATCTTTTTTTTGGGTCAACTTTGAACAAGAATGTACTAAATAGGGCATTATTTGCTGAAATCGGTCGTTGAAAGCGGTGTATCTGAAATCTTGTGATTTTCATATTTTTAGGGTTCCGTACCAAAATGGTAAAAAAGGAACCCTTATGGTGAGACTCAGTCTGTCTGTTTGTCTGTCTGTCTGTCACAGCTGGATATCTCAAGAATTACTAATGCTATCAACTTGAAATTTGGAATAGTTTTAGATGACGTTTACCCAATTATTTTGCAAATAAGAAAGATATAAAAATATTTATGTTTTATTTGCAACAGGGACTGAAAGAGGGTCTTAAAAATTCAAAGTGGGGCTACTAGGGCATGTGGGGTATCGTATGAAAGAACGCTGTTTGCACATTCTCAAACATTTTTTTTTTTTTTTTGACCGCATAGTTTTTGACTTTTGATGAAAAATGTAAAAAAAAATACCGTCCCCCCCCCCCCCCCTTTTCTCCGAAGTTTGCAAAGAGAAAAATCTGAAATTATTCTGTGTGATAGAAGTTTATGTAAATATTACAGGAAAAATAAAACGATGTCTCTAAATAGCACACTTTTTCAGAAATCGGAACGGAACCCTCGGTGCGCGAGTCCGACTCGCTCTTGACCGGTTTTTTATTTTATTATTATCTTTGCATATTTTTGTCAATCCTGATATTTACCTCTACGTTTAAGCAGAGCTCAGTTGATAATAAAAACAAAGGAGAATGGGCGTTTTTATATGAGTTGCGTCCCAACCCTTGTAACAAGTTGCGACTAGTATAAACATGTTCATTTAGGTTTTTTTATGATTAATAATCCAAGTTTTTATTACAATTGCGTGCAGGTCAAAAGTTATTGGGATTCAAGTGAAAAAAAGGTTTTTGTATTAAATAATGCTTTAATCATACTTTTTTTACATTTTGTGTTACATATCCACATAATTATTACATTCATAATAATTGTACAGTAATCTCAGGCAGTAATAGTTATTTTTAGACAGTTATTAATAAACGCACAGTTGAAAATACGTAAACAAAAAAAAATACAATTATCACTGAATAACTTTCCCTTATGTAAGAGTACAGCTTAAACAAATGCATATTGTGTACTGGTACTTGTAATATAACAATAGGATAATTAAGTGTGTCTCCTACTTACTATTTGACAGTGATTATTTTGAATAATGGTTTTAATGGGTGGGTTTGGTTTTTAATAGTGGCTATTATCTATGATAATATCGTCCAAAAAGGTCGCGGGTAACAATATGCTTGGCTGGTGTCTTGCCCAGCCAAGGTACCAAATTATACTCATTATGTGAGCGCAAGTACCCACTGTTCTTTTCCCAGTTAAACATGAGCAATAATAATGTGCAGTTGCATCTCTCGCCGTTTCTGCTCTATTTCTTATTATAATATACGACACGTGTCTGTCTCCCTAGCTAACTCTGTGCAAAGAAACGGATCGACTCGTTGTTTCGTTGCGACGTGAAAAGAACACAAACAAACACATTTTCACTTTTTTTTTGTTTAAAAAACGTTGCTTCACACTAGGAATTACTCCTGTATCGTGGGTGCGTTTACAAACATTTAAACTCACTTAAATAAACAGCCAGACCCGGAACAACTACCTGTAGGCAATACAAATATTTGTTCCGTGTGGGAATTGAACCCGCAACACGCAGCGCAGCAGTCGATCGCTCAGCCACTGCACCAACCGTGTCGTCGTTTATTATTATAAGTATGGAAGTATAGAGATGTCTCCCTAGTTAAGTAGAAGAATCCGATTGATTCGCTGTTTTTCACTGAGACTACGTATAGAGAGGCTATCCGAAGCAAAAACAGTGTCACAACAGGATGATAGCCAGGACTCTGCAGGGCTTTAACATTAGGTGTCGTCTCACCAAATTATTTAACAAGCAGCGCCAGACCACTTTAAGGCTCTTACAGACAGAGGCGATATCAAGAGCGATATCGCGATATTATCGCGTCGCAACACCGCTACACGACACGTCGCGACGCGATATTACCTCTGTCTGTAAGATCCTTAAAACGTATAATGCGAGTGACTAAATGAGTTGTTGCAACAAAGCATGGTTCAAAAAACTTTTTTGCGGCGTCGGTTCTATACGCTAGTAATAATAGTTCTATGCTGTTTCTTTGCAACGTGAAAAAAACACAAACAAACATAGAAGCAAATAATCATATTTATAATATAAGTGTGGACGTATTTATTTCATGATTTATTTACTCAAAACAAAGGATTGTAGCTTAAGATAAAAATACAGTTTTACAAAATAAATACAATTTCTGCAAACGTGTGGGTAAGCACTGCTCTACTAGCTAGGCTATTAATGGAAACCTGTGTATACTACTACATTAAACATGTCTGTTCTATTCTTATATGCGTTGAAATATAATCAGCCAAACGCGGTCTTGCTTCTAATATCGTTCTTGACACTTCATGTCGCACTCGCTGTCGAGTTAAAGACCGAGCACAGGTCACACACAAATGTTCCATAGTTCGCAACAAACCAATCAATAACAATATCAAGTCCACAAAACAAGCCGAAGTCGATAGTTACAAACGTAGAAACACCAAAGGTCCTTTAGGAATGCGTAAGTCGTCAATAAATAAACAGCGGAGTAACAATTTAAAACACGGTAGTACAGCACAGCTACAAAAAACTGACTGCATAATATATACCACTACTCACTAGCTAGATAAATATAGGTTCCACGAAGACGCGCCCCACTCTTCTTCCTAACCGCTTACAGTGCAACTGTGCACCATTCCGCTAATGTTTTAGTTTTGTCGTTACACACTAATTGCAGGTAATTGCCTCTTTAAACACTGTAATGTCTTACCAGTTCACATACAAACAAATTTTTTGTTATTAAAAGAACAATTTTTCAATGAATCTTTAAGAAATAAAATCGAACATCCTGTACGCACTCGGGCAGTTTCTGAGAATAGGCTTCGTACACAGCGCGCCAACAATATGTATGGCGAACGCACTACCGGCTATATTGTACCGAGACTTATTAATAGTCTACCCTCAGAAATAAACAAATGTATTACAGATAAAAATATCAAATGTAAACTTAAGCAATATTACTTAAGTATTATGTAGGAATGATTGTAACTAATAAAAAGACCTAAATATGTTAAGTAGCAATTGTATCGATATCAATAACGAAATGCATCATTATACAGTTCGATATTGAGATAGCACAAGCATGATAGCACAAGTTTAAACCTTAGTGGTTTTTGGTTGCTATTTGTATGTCTAATTCTGTATTCTTTTGTGTAAACGTTAAATAAATTAAAAAAAAAAAAAAAAAAAAAAAAAATTAACTATAGGTATAGGTAATTAGTGCGTACACTTGTACAATGTTCCATACTTGTACTGTAAGCGATTAGGAAGAAGAGTGGGGCGCGTCTTCGTGGATTGCACTATCTATAATGGCACCTAGAAGCACCGGAAAACATCTCTTTCCAACATATAGCGCTGTCTCTTAAAATATTGTTCGCTGCTCCTGCGCTTACAATAAAACAAACAATGGCAGTGCGCGGCACAGGGTAGTAACGGAATTTACTACCGTGCGCCGCGCGCTGCCATTGTTTTTTGTTGGGTCAGAGTAGGCGCACTACCTGGTCGACTGTGTGGTGTTTTCCACTTGATTTTATAAACGGCTTTAGTCCTTTTGTCATTAAAAAACTAATTAATTAAGTTGTATTTAATATTTTATGAAATAAATGAAACAACTATAACTTTTTCCCTGCACGAGATACAGAGTTGTGCCCATACAAAAAAAAATAACACTCATTGAGATCTTTCATATGACATAGGTAGAAAAATGTTACAACACTTGGGACGAAACCGCCCATTGTTCTTTTATACCTACTACTATCCTTAACCAATACCATTGATTGAAATGACTCAAAAACTCGAACGAAAATCCAAAATAACTCCAAAACTACAAATAAACGTAGAACATACATAGGGGTTAAATCGACAGGTACTCGATCAATCGATCGATGGTACTCTGCTATTAGCTCGCACTGGCTTCACACCTTAAAAGAAACACCCCGTATATTATACCTAGATACCTATTTGGTTTGTTATTATGTAAGGAAATCCATTTAAAAAAAAACTTTTTACAAAAAAAAAAACAACCGACTCCCAAAAAAACACTACAAAGTGAAAAATAACTTTAATTTCGGAAGTCGGTGTCTTTGGTTTTTTATTTACTTTCGTTTTGTTTTGCCACCGACTTCCGAAATTAAAGTTATTTTTCACTTTGTAGTGTTTTTTTGGGAGTCGGTTGTTTTTTTTTTTGTAAAAAGTTTTTATTTTACACTTTTTAGTGGTGCCTACCCCACACAAATCTGAATACCACTCTGCAAAATAAATTAGAGCATCGTCCACATAGACTAAATGGAAAAAATACGTTAAGTCGTGTCAGAAGTTTGGTAGGCGTAGTTTTAGTTGACGGACATAACGAGGCTACGAAATCTGCCTTCTGACAATCAAGGCCACACATAACATACAACTCAAGTAGCGCAATTTGAAGCGGCATATAATTACCATTAAAGCATTTATAGCCAGAGTGCACCTCATGACAATTCCAATAAGCCCAAACACTGCTAGGATACATTGTTTTATTACTGAGTTCCGATGCCTACATTCCGGCTTCTTCATCAGATCGGTTCGATGGTACTGTCCAAGCGCAACATCGAATGTTAGTAGCCTATACATAGCTATTCATATGTACCTATGCATGTCTTTACAGTCCACATTACCTTACAAATTAGCTAGTGAGAAATAAACCGTCAAACAGTCCACACGAAGTTTTATTTAGAGTCGTAACAAGCAAAAATCAACCTTATCGCCATGTACATTTGGTCCTTCGAGCCGGATGCTTGCCGCTAACCAGCTGTGGACGAGCGCGTCGCGAACTCGCGAGAACAATAGAAAGCGATAAGGATTCTATAGAAGTTTTTATTGCTATATATTAGTGAAGGCAAAACTGTTGTGATGAACTCGTGATTTATATGAACAGTATTAAAAACGCGAACATAACTAAGTACTTATAATATTCAGTGAGTGATCGGATTACGATTTAAACGACAAATAAGTGCCTAGTTAATATACAGTGCAACATACCCTCGTGTGGACATTGTGAACATTATTTATCTATTGACGAAATCTGTCGACTTTTCAAGTTTATTGTTGTGTGAAGCATATTATAGTAAATAATTACAATGGAGGAACTTCTGGTTTATCAATATGAACTATTAGAAAACTTAAAGAATGCAGAAAAGAACTTTAAAAAGTCACCAAAAGATAGGATTAAAAAACCATACTTGGAAACGAGGCTAGAATTGCTAGAAGAGCTTTGGAAGAGTTTTAAGGACGGACACAAGGGCATTATTATGAGTATAACTACAGATGAAGAAAGAAAAGATCCGTACTTTAAAGACAAGACATACGATATATTTCAAGAGTTGTATGTACTATACAAGTCCGCTATAAAGGAATCTCTTCAGCCGTTTCTCGATTCGACGGTTCAAGCGTCAGTCCTTAGTGTTGCTGAGGGTCAAAGGTCATCAGATAGTAACGAAATTCAATTACCAAAAATTAAAATACCCACCTTCAGCGGCAAATATGAGGAATGGCAGACGTTTTTTGACCTGTTTTCTTCGTTGATTCATAAAAATATGAAATTGTCACCAGTACAGAAGCTACATTATTTAAAAAGCAGCTTAACAGGAGAACCAGAAGTAATATTGCGCAATTTTACTACAACCGATGCGAATTACGATGACGCCTGGGAAGAATTAGTGAAGCGTTATAACAACAAGAGGTTTAATTGTAACGCAATTTTGAGAGTTCTTTTTACACAAAAATCTGTGCATACTGAGTCTGCGGGTTCGATTAAGCACCTGGTAGATACAACTTCAACCTGTTTGAAAGCCTTGAAAAATTTAGGTGTTGAGTCTGACAAATGGGACATGATCATCAACTACTTAGTTGTGTCCAAGCTGGATCCAGAATCTATGAAGCAGTGGGAACAACAACTTAGTACCAACAGTTGTGACCTGCCCACTTGGCGAGATTTGAGAGATTTTCTGGAGTCAAGGTTTAGATCGCTGGAAATGATCGAAAGTAACAACATAAAATCTTCGCAATCGAAACCAGCAGTTAAACATAAGGCTTTTCATGCTAATGTCAACAAGGATGAAAAAGAACGCGAAATTAAGTGTGCAATTTGTAACAGTGAACACTATATCTACCATTGCAAAACATTCGCCGATATGTCTACCAAAGAAAGACAGGAGTACGTGCAGAAGAATAAACTGTGTTTCAACTGTCTTGCGCCATCACACTCGGTGAAGAAATGTCGACAGTCAGCGTGCTGCAAAAGGTGTGGAAGGCGACATCACTCTCTTCTCCACTTCGAGAGAGAGCAAACTACGGAGAAGTCAAAAGAAGAAGGAAACACGGCTACAGGTACCGTTAGTGAAGAGTTGAGAGGTAAGTCCACTCCTTCTTCAAGTGATGCTATTGTTTCTTGTCATTGTGAGCATATACAAACAAATTCTGTGTTATTAGCTACGGCTAGGGTGTTAGTAAGTAGCAAGAACGGTTACAAACATATCATTAGGGCCTTGTTAGACCAGGGGTCGCAAGCGTCATTTATATCCGAGGCGACCGTTCAGTTATTAAACCTTAAACGTAAATCAGTGAGTGGTTGGGTGTCCGGTGTGGGAGAGGGGCAAACGAGGATAAAACACATGGTTTCACTCTACGTGGAATCACGCCACAATCCCAGAGAGTCAATTCGAGTAAATGCGTATGTATTGCATACACTAACAACTCTGCTACCAACCATTAATCTTAAATTACCTGATTGGTCCAAGCTTAAGGAACTGGAGTTGGCTGATCCAGGTTTTACAACACCAGGTAGAATAGATATTCTACTTGGAGCTGAGGTTTACGGCGACGTTTTGTTAGACGGCGTTATTAAGCACCCCAAGGGAAATCTATTGGCCCAAAACACAACCCTAGGGTGGGTAATATCGGGAAGGATGTTACAAGCATCTACCTCAGCAAAGAGACACGTCACAACCCTACACGCTCAAGTTAGGGAAGATGAGCTATTACGACAATTTTGGGAGATAGAAAAGGAACCAAATAGCATACGAAAGATATTTTCAAAGGAAGAAGAAAGGTGCGAAGAATATTATGAAGCCACTACAGTGAGAGACGAAAAAGGAAGATTTGTGGTAAGGTTACCGTTTAAAACTGAAGATCCGAAGTGTCAATATGGTGGGTCGAGGGAAGTAGCAGCTAAAAGATTTAATTTTTTAGAGAAAAAGTTGTCAAAAGATTCTAAGCTTCGGGAAGAATACCATAAAGTTATGGAGGAATATATAAATCTAAATCATATGGTACAAGTTAATTCATCAGAGATTGATAACCCAAAGGCTGTCTACCTTCCTCACCACGCTGTAGTTCGAGAAGATAAGACTACCACAAAGCTTCGTGTAGTCTTCGACGCTTCGTGCAAGGGTTCTAATAACGTTTCTTTAAATGACGATTTGTGTGTTGGTCCTCAGCTACAGCAAGAATTACGTCATACGTTAATGAGATGGAGAACACACAAAATCTGTATTACAGCAGACATCATTAAAATGTACAGAATGGTTCGTGTAGCGGAAGAGGATACGGACTACCAGAGACTATTATGGAGGTCTGCACCTCATGAGCCAATAAAGCACTTTAAACTTCTGAGGTTGACCTTCGGTACAGCATGTGCACCGTACCTTGCTGTAAAATCACTTCAGACACTTGCCAACAACGAGAAATTAAAGTATCCTACTGCTGCAAATATTACTGTAACTGATTATTTTATGGACGATCTGCTCACAGGTTGTGAGACAGAGAAAGAAGCTGTAGATATATATAACGAGATGAACAATCTTATGAACTCAGGAGGATTTCAACTACAAAAATGGAGCAGTAATAGTGAGGCTTTGTTACAGTACATTGGAGAAAATAAGCGTGATGATAATGAGTTGCCCTTTAAGATCAATAGTGTTGTCAAGGTATTAGGTTTGACCTGGAATAGAGAAGCCGACACCTTTGAATATACTGTCAACCTGCCAGAACCTAAGCTACCCATAACCAAACGCAATATTCTTTCCGAAATAGCTAAACTTTATGATCCTTTGGGATGGCTAGCTCCTGTTGTGGTAATAGCAAAGATGATCATGCAGAAATTGTGGAAGACAGGTCTAGATTGGGATGAGCCTATTGTTGGTGCTTTACAAGCAGAGTGGTTGCGATTTCGAGAGAACTTGACGCACATCAAAGGCCTGAGTATACCACGATGGTTGTACTACACACGTGAATTAAGGGTTGAGTTGCATGTCTTCGCAGATGCATCACAAGCCGCATACGGAGCAGCAGTGTACATGCGAGTCATTAGTAAAGAGAGTGTTTACGTAAGCCTAATATCCTCCAAAACAAAAGTGGCTCCAATCGAGAAGCAAGTTTCCATCCCTAGATTGGAACTTTGTGGTGCCGTATTGGCAGCTAAACTAATATCGGAGACGTCTCAAGTGTTGGGTGTACCTAAAGGTAACCTATTTGCGTGGACCGATTCCACTATCGTTTTGGCTTGGTTGAGAGGTGGACCAAGCCGATGGAGCACATTCGTGAGCAACCGAGTGTCAGACATACTGAACATTATAGATTACGAGCAGTGGGGCCACGTGTCTACAGATACGAACCCAGCTGACTGCGCGTCACGGGGTTTACAGGGTCCAGAGTTGTTAAACCATTCAGTATGGTGGAATGGACCGGTTTGGTTGTCTAACTTGAACATAAGTATTAGTGTTCCTAATATCGAAGATACACAAGAAGAAGAACGTGTGAGATCTTTGGCTGCTACGAGTAATATTAATGAGGAATTTATTTGGACTAGGTATTCTACTTTATCAAAAATGTTAAGAGTCATTTCATATTGCAGACGATTTATTATTTTTAAATTACCTAAAGATAAACGTGAAAGTTTTTCTAAATTAATTACACCAAGAGAAATAAAGGAAACTTTAAACAATTGTATTAAACAAGTCCAAGCTATTGATTTCAAAGAGGAGATAAAGCAATTAAATTCGCAAGGCCATGTATCTAAGTCAAGTAAGCTTCGTAATCTTTGTCCCATTATTGATAATAACGGGATTGTAAGAGTTGGCGGGCGCATCCAAAAATCTCAAACAGCCTATGATATTCAGCACCCAATAATTTTGTCTGCTACGAGCCATCTTAGCAAACTAATAATTCAGGATGCTCATCATAGGACATTGCATGGTGGTCCTCAAGTAATGCTTAATTATTTGAGAACAAAATACTGGATTATACGAGCCAAAGATCTAACAAAGAAAATTTATCGACAATGTGTTACGTGTATTAGGTATTCAAAACAGAATACCAGGCAGCTGATGGGGCAGCTGCCAGAAGTGCGAGTGAAACCCGACAGAGCCTTTAAATCAGCTGGTGTGGACTACGCAGGTCCCATCAACATTCGTTTTTCACCGGGTAGAGGAGCTAAATCGTACAAAGGCTACATATGTTTGTTTATCTGCATGATAACGCGTGCCATACATCTGGAAGCTGTCACCGACATGACTGCGAAGGGGTTCATCGCAGCCTTCCGGCGATTCACATCGAGACGAGGTCATTGTTACGATATTTATAGTGACAATGGCACTAATTTCGTGGGCGCAGACAAGCAACTCAGAGACATGTTTAACAGTGCCAAATCTTCGTTTCCTGGTGAAGTGGCAGAGTTGTTAGTCCTGGAACGTACTACATGGCACTTCATACCCCCTCACGCACCAAATTTCGGAGGTTTATGGGAGGCTGGCGTGCGAAGCACAAAAACTCACCTTAAAAAAGTAATTGGCGACGCTACCCTCACTTATGAGGAACTAGCCACAGTATTGGCACAGGTCGAAGCGTGTTTGAATTCCCGACCCATAACTGTGCTAAGTGATGACCCTAATGACCCTCTTCCACTAACACCGGGCCACTTTCTGATTGGCGAGCCTTTGTTAAACTTAACTGACGAAAACTATACAAATTGTAATATTTCTAGTTTAGATAGATGGCGAATAACACAAAAAATGGTCAACGACTTCTGGAACAGATGGTACAAAGAATACCTCGTAACTTTAAACCAAAGATATAAGTGGAATACCAAAACCACTGAGCCAGAAATCGATGACGTAGTAATTTTAAAGGAAGATAATATTCCTCCAAGTAAGTGGATATTGGGCAAAATAATTAAAAAACATGTGGGCCCTGACGGCATTACTCGTGTGGTGTCAATTAAATGTAAAAACAATGTGTATAAACGACCTACGAGTAAATTATGTATCCTACCTAAACAAAAGTCCTAGTAATAAGCCTAATTATTAATGTTAACCTATTCTTGTTTACCTATTCATTACGCTATTCATTACGTAGGTATTCAGTTAACTTATAGCGTTGCATAACTTACATACTTACCATGTTTGCATCCTATGTATACTTACCTTATGTATATCTACGTATTTTAAGAACTTACCTGTTTACTTTGCTTATGTAGTGAATAAACCTTTAGATGAGCATTACTAACTTCATACAACCTACCTATCTGTATGTGTGTATAAATACCTACTTACTTTGTTACAAACGGCTAATTAAACTAAAATGGAACGGTGGGCGGTCAGAAGTTAGGAATGCAACATTTTATGTACCTAAGTACCTACTTATTTGTAAAAAGAAAAAAAAATGTATCTACTTACCTCAAGTGTTTACGTTAAACTTAAGCTATGTTTTAACTACTTACATACCTACTATTTCTAGTTGCGTAGCCTATCGGTGATGTATGTACCTAGACCTAAGACATTATCTGTAATAATACTTACCTATTATACTTACGTTTAGTTACTTACCTTTCGTAATCCTGTATCTTCATACTATGACAGTTGTAGTGATGATAGTTATTTTGTTTCTGATTTCTTTTGTTTTCAATAATTAACATCGTGTAGTATTTAATTTGTATTGTTTTGAATTTTCTATTGAAAGGATAGATCCTTTGGCGGGCGGTATGTCCAAGCGCAACATCGAATGTTAGTTAGTAGCCTATACATAGCTATTCATATGTACCTATGCATGTCTTTACAGTCCACATTACCTTACAAATTAGCTAGTGAGAAATAAACCGTCAAACAGTCCACACGAAGTTTTATTTAGAGTCGTAACAAGCAAAAATCAACCTTATCGCCGTGTACAGTACCATTTTCATCAGAACCATTTATTTAAAGCTTCGTCATAGTCGCTTAACTATTTTAATCTTATTGCTATCCGTGAAATACTTTTCATCGTTGAGGAGTTTCCGTGGCCATCTGTGGTCTTCTTCATCAGTTCCACTTCACCAGATGATACTTTCTGAATGCAAACGCTTGATTTGTTGATGAAAATACCATAATCGCTATATGTATGCCTATAATATTTGAGGAGTTCCCTCGATTCCTCATGGATTCCATCATCAGAACTGGATTTTGATAAAAATGGGACCAATCTGGAATTATACCCTTTCAAATAAAAAAAGAATTTTCCGAATCGGTTCATAAATGACGGAGTACTGAGGTAACAAACATACAAAAAAAAAAAAAACATACAACCGAATTGAGAACCTCCTCCTTTTTGGAAGTCGGTTAAAAATAAGCCATATCCTTTAATGGTAATTTTCTTGTTATGATTAATTTGGTTACTTTTCCTTCCGTTTCTATATATTTCCTTCCTTGTCGAAATCACGCTTCAGAGCAGGAAAAAGTTACTGAAGTAAAATATACCTTTAAACCTTATCCCCGTTATTAATTACAATTGAATTCATGCAAGCCTAGTAGGTACTTTTTGTTCGGTTACTCTCAAAAATTGTGCACAACGACTCGATTTATAAATTGTGATAGCTCGGCTAATATTAATGTTATAAATATAATTTGTAGCCTATAGCACTCAGAATTAATGTAGCTTTCTATGAGTGAAAACATTTTTAGAATTGAATCATTAGTCCCGGAGATTACCCCCTACAAACAAATTTACAAACAAACAAATTCTACCTCCTTATAATAATATGAAAGTAGGTACATACATATAGACGAGGGAGTAAAGTTACAACCCCTATAACCTTACAATTTTCGAAGATCAAGTTTCCGCCAACGTTGTTAAACGACAGTGCTTTTTGCACGTTTTTAGTGATATTTTTTTTAACAAACGTAATAAGTATACAAGGTTTATCCTCATTTTTTCACTGACTGATGAAAGTATTGAGCTAGCCAGACATTTTAAGTTTTCTATAAAAAATTATCCAAAACCCATAACACGATTTTCCTGGTACCGACCCTTAAACTAAGATAGGGAGTATCTTATCTACCTACATACATTCCAATACCTCCAGACAGTTTAACGACCTCCAGAGGCACGAAACACATCTCTTATTGATCCCTTCGTGGGTTACCATCCAAATACAATTCGGGGAAAATAGTCCCAATAAAATGCTGGTTTATTCCCGCACCCCAGAGTGTTCTAAAGTACCCCAAGCCACCCCTAAGCTCGGTTGATAAGAGGGGTGCAAAAATTTACGATGAAAGGAAGGTAAGATGTGCGAATGTCGCGAAAAATATCGCGTTTCTTTTTTTTTTTCACCTTAGTTAACATAACATAATATCAACCTCATTTCGCTAGTTATGATTAATAAAAAAAAATAAAAAAAATGTGTTTATTATCTTAAATCTATACAATTAAGTTGCCGGGGTTTCCCAGAAAGTAATCCGAAGATACTTGTGATGGGATAAAGCTCGCTCTTCCTTCATTGATTAACAATTGATTTGTTGTGCTAGTGAGGTATAAATTACACATTTTTATAAAACTATTAAAAAGAAAAATGAAAATCATGATTATGGCAGTATGTGAAAACTAGAGTGTGTTTTGTATAAATGTGCGTTTGTGAATGTATATTTTGTGTATATGTGTGTGTGTGTATGAATGGGTGTGAGTGTATGTGTGTGTGTGTGTGTATGAATGGGTGTGAGTGCATGTGTGTGTGTGTGTGTGTGAATGGGTGTGAGTGTATGTGTGTGTATGTGTGTGTGTGTCTGCATGCATGACATTCAACCCGTAGTCGCCAAAATGACTTCCACGGCATCATAATTTAGCGTGAAGAGCCACTCCGTCAAAGTCCTCTTACAGTCATACAGCTGGTAAATATTAAGTATACGATTTACTTTATTATAAACTCGTGGTGCTTGCGATACATTTTGGCGACTTGCAAAAATTGAACGTGCTGGGTATGTAGGGGCTACTATATCACAACGTCTTTTTTTAAGTTTGGCATGACTAAAGGGTAGAATTTTGTGATATCTTAGTACCATGTGTAGTATGTAGAGTTTTCTAACGGTGAGCAGCTTAGAGCTTGCGTATAAAGCTTCAGTAGGAAACCTGTAGGGTTTACAGTACATGACCTTAATCAAGGATCTCTGTGCCCTCTCTAGATCAATAAAATACGACTTAGCTGCTCCACCCCATACCGAGATACAATATATGATTACAGATTGAGCCAGTGCGATATAGATTTTCTTCTGTAGTTCTGCATTCATAACATGTCTCAAAGATTTGAAAACCCATATGAGTTTTCTTAACCTCCCTATAGTTACTTCGAGGTGTGGGTACCAGCTTAACCTTTGATCCACAACAATCCCTAGGTACTTGACGGAATTTAAAAATATTAAATCCCATGGAATAGTAATAGGGGCCGAGCGTAGTGCCAGCCATCAACCGGGCACAAATCTAGATGATATCCTTCAATGCAGGGTGTAAGTGTAAACAGTGGCAATATTTGAAGGGGTCATTGTACTGATAATTATGAACAACTTTTACTATGGGACCAAAACCTGAAATCGCGAAAAAAAATCAGCTGTTCAGTACATTTATCTACATCAAACTCGTCAAAATGTACTGAACAGCTGATTTCATAATGATGAGTATAATCTCCCATTTCAATTTGGAACATGTTTTAAACATCCCGAATATTATATACGGTATTATATACCTGCTAGTAGTTTCTGCCGACCCCCATGGGAAGAATCAAGTAGGTTAGCAAAACATAGCTGGATGATTGACTTACCAATACGATCATGAAACCCGACCTGAATTTCGTATCTATTGCACAATCATAAATTATGTCGCAAAACAAATAAACACCTCCATACATTTTCATACAACAGTATCTAAAGATACAGGAAACAAATTATCTCCTCACGCGTACGAGATAACTTCAAGTACATACACAGGTATACATAGACAGGTATATTGTTTTCTCCCTTTTTGCTAACTCACCTAGTGTAATAGACACATGTGACGAGAAGATTCCTAGGTTTTTAAATTATAAGGTCATGCGAGGGAAAATCTCCCACTCTTGAGCATGTTTACATCATTAGTTGCATGTACTACTCGTGGTCAAAGATTTACAGCCTTTCAATATACAGGGTGGAAGTGTAAACAGTGGCAATCTTTGAAGGGGTTATTGTACTTATCATTATGAACAACTTTTACTATAGGTCCAAACCTGAAATCGCAAAAAAAAATCTGTTCCCTACATTTTGACTAATTATGCGAACATAAATGTACTGAACAGCAGATTTTTTTTCGCGATTTGTGGTTTGGTCTTATAGTAAAAGTTGTCCATAATGATGAGTACAATGACCCCTTAAAAGATTGCCACTGATTACACTTACTCCCTGTACTTTATAAATATTTTGCTAACATTTATTAAATAAATATGTATGTAGTAGATGTAAGAACATTGAATCGGCTTGCCTTGACTGGTTACACAGTGCGAGCTGCTGACTAGACAGAGCTGCTCGCACTATGTACTCGTATGCCAGTAGCTCGGCTTGCCTTGTCTGTTCACACAGTGCGAGTTGCTACATTGCAGCTACTCGATAAGCCGACTACTCACCAAATAAATTAAAAAATGGAACAGAATTTGTATGAAATTATCTGTCAAGTAAGTTATGGCGAAAGCGCCAGGGTTACCCGCGAAATTCAAAATTTCTTACGTTTTTTGCAATTTGTAGGTCAGTGTGAGCTTGTATGTTGATTAAAATATGATTCGCGGCCGTAGCTAATATGGCTTTACAGAATTATAATCATTAGAATCAGCAATACAGCTCCATAAGTTAGCATTTACCTCAAACCTCATGATTTCATGAAATCGCTAGATTTGAGTTAAATGCTAACTTATGGAGTTGTATTGCTGATTCTATAATATAATAAACATTTAATCAACATACAAGCTCACACTGACCTACAAATTGCAAAAAACGTAAGAAATTTTGAATTTCGCGGGCTACCCTGGCGCATCTAGGAACTTAATCGTAGGTGACAAAACCAGGCACTTACAATAATGGAACAATAAGATCATGCCCTATGCCATGCCCTTCGAGCATACATTGGCTATAAGGAAACTCTTAGGCGATAAACACATGGCTATTACGTGCACTGTTTTGTTCAGGTATTAATTAACAGGTGGAATAATAATTATCCTAGGAAACAAAACAGCTATTAATATGGTAACTGTTAATTTCAATCGCAGTTGTGATCAGGAAGTGGTTTTCCAAGCATGGTTTTCCCTAGGTCATTTCATCACAAAAAAAAACCTTCTATTTGTGCATTTGTGCCGGGCAGACGAAAAATATATTCATTTAAAAAAGTAAGTTTAAAAACTAAAATTTAACCCAACTACTGAAAAATCACGCTCTGAAAAGTATGAAACAAGAAAACATTCTCACAATTTAAAAATCCGAAGTCACACGTCATGTCATAAATAAATCGAAAAGATTACGTGTGACTCCGGATTTTTAAATTGTCTGTCTTTTTCTAATTTCAGATGAGAATGTTTTCTTGTTTCATACTTTTTAGAGCGTGATTTTTCAGTAGTCGGGTTTTAGTTTTTAAACTTACTTTTTATTTAAATCATTTTGGGGTTATAATTTCGTGAAAAAGTATTTTCAGAGCCGTTTTACATTTTTTAAAGAAGAACAATTATTATGTTTGTATTTTAGGTAGATTTGTAGAGAAAAGTTTGGCTCCGGTCTGAGGCGTGATTTTAGAAATTATTTCTAAATATCGGGTGATTGCAAGCAAAGCCGCGAGCAACAGCTAACAATGTATATATTTTTGAAATGTGCTAGCCCTTTTATTTGATACCAAACACGGCATCATTAAAAAATGTTTATGTTTTAGTTCATGACTTTATGTCCGCTAGAGGGCGCCATATTCAACTTAATGTGACGTCACATAGCCTATAACCAGCGGACAATCAAGACGCTTCCAAAGATCCCTCATTTGTCAAATTATGACAAGCAGTTTAGAAGTTATGAGGGAACAGATGAACATACATACATACTGGTCAAAATCAAAACCCTCCTTTTTGCTTCGCCGTAGTCGGGTAAAAATACAAAAGCTTTCATGGCTAAGTTTATTGGTGTGACCACTTCCATCCAACGACTTTCCGTCCAAACGTTTAGATTATTTTGCGACGTGATGTAGTTACACATTAATGAAAATCCCTCAAATAAAAGGGAAAATATGACATAGGTGCATAGTTACATACGTGTCAAATTGATAACCTCCTTTTTTTAAGTCGGTTAAAAAGACTCCTATGGAGGGAAAAATTTACTTAAGTAAGTCCCAACATAGTAAATAATTATTTATAATTTTTCCTACTTCTACAGGAAAATACAATTAAAAAAATTAATTAAATTGTACTATAAACTAAAATAACAACGTAAAAAACTATTAAAATGTGTTACGTTCATTTGATCGTTTTTTCTATAGTGAGTACAAACAGTTAAAAATACAGTTGAAAGAACTCGGGTAAGAATGCGATAAAAGACCAAATAAAAAATCTAGTACAAAATGTTGTGTTCAACCTTTTTGTAGAGCATTTTATAGTATTTTATTTAACTTGGCTATAAAAGAAAGCAAAAAATCTTTCGCGTAACGAACTGCGCGGCATCAAAATAGAGTTTACTTATATATATAACTTATATATATAAAAAATATATATAACGGGAAGAAGGCGTGAGTTTACTTTGTGTAAAAAAATAAATATCAATCTGCCTAGCCTTTTCCCAACTATGTTCGGGTCAGCTTCCAGTCTAACGGGACGCAGCTGAATACCAGTATTTTACATGGAGCGACTGCCTGTCTGACCTCCACAACCCAGACTGGTTGTCAGACTTTCGGGCTTCTGACGACCCGTAACGACTGTCAAATCCACGAATGACAGGCGGGAGCAACGGCTTAACGTGCTTGCCGAGGCACGGAGGAGTCACGGTGTGTAAAGACGGTCACCCATCCACTGACCAACCCCGGCAAGCGTAGCTTAACTTGATGGATCGACCCGCGCGGCAGTTATTACTTAGCCAAGAGCTCATGTTCAAAATTAAAAGCAAAGAAAAGGCACAATCTAGAATGATTCTCCCAAAAATATTTTCAAGTTCCTTTCCACAAGTCATCTCACAGATTAGATTACATCAAAGCATACATTGTCTCATGCCCTACATAGAACAGAAAAACAAAACCGAAATAAATAGGCCGGTTTGTTTTTCCCTAAGTAGGACAAAACGGTACCAACTGAGTCACAGTATCAAGTAAAACGGTGAAATCCTTTAATGGCTATGGTGTAAATAAATGACTCACGAGACGTAACGGGGTAGGTAGAAATGCAACTGGACTGAAAATTAGTGTATTGACCTGGATCTAGTTTTTATAAGAATGTATAATTATGTAGGGCAATGATCTGAATCAATCAATCCTTTTCCCTTTTCCCAACTATGTTGGGGTCGGCTTCCAGTCTAACCGGATGCAGCTGAATACCAGTATTTTACATTGAGCGACTGCCTATCTGACCTCCACAACCCAGTTACTGGGTAATACGATACCCCTTGGTAAGACTGGTTGTCAGACTTTTGGGCTTCTGACGACCCGTAACGACTGTCAAAGATCCACGAATAACAGCCGGGACCAACGGCTTAACGTGCTTTCCGAGGCACGGAGGAATCTCGGTATCTAAAGATGGTCACCCATCCACTGACCAACCCCGGCAAGCGTAGCTTAACCTGACGGATCGACCCGTGCGGCTGTTATTACTTAGCCACGAGCTCCGATGGCAATGATCTAAATAAGAAAATAAAGGTAGCTAGGGTGGAATTGGATGTAGGAGGTGAAGTATGTTGGTGGTTATTTTATTGGTGGTTTTAATTTTAATTGCATTGAAATTTTGATTAAATATCGACTGCGACGTCCCACAGTAAAAGATTACGCAGAGTATTGAAGATAATTTATACTAGAAAAAATTGCATTAATTAATCAGCCTATAATGTTCCCACTGCTGGGACACAGGCCTCCTCTCGGTGAGAGAGAGTGGGCCGTAATCCACCACGCGGGCACAGTACGGGTTGGTAGACATCACAATCGTGTCTTCGAATTTTTGGTTCGGACATGCCGCGGTTTCCTCACGATGTTTTCCTTCACCGTTTTGAGAGCAGTGGTGATGAAATAATTCACACAAAGTAACGCGCTGGTGGGGGTTTGAACCTACGACCTAATACAACTGGTAAGTCGCGGCCGTTACCACTGGGCCACCACTGCTCCTCAATACAGAAAAAAAAGAAAAAGTTGCATACAAGGGAACAAAATATAAATTACATACTTAGTCAAAAAATTCGCATAAGACCAAAAAAGACCCTACATAGTGAGTGACTGACGTTGACTTATTAGACCAAAAATTCAACATGTAATACATTTACGTCAGTCCTGTCACTACCAAGTATAAGACCAAATATGATAATACAAAACATTATCGGCAATTTCTAAAAACCGCAGGAAATGATATTCGACGGCGCAGCTAGTGGCGCCGTCTCGTTTTGTTACGAAGTTACTGGAATCGGTATCACCAAAGAGATCGTATAATAATGCCGCGGCCCCACGGCCCACTTTCTCAAAGCCCAGACCGCACCAGGCTAGGCCGACAGGACGTGGGATCAGTCGGCCTGCGGTGGCCTGCCGTGGCCCGTCCGAACTAAGTAATGTATGGGATAATCCGTGGAATGCTCGGCATGAGCCGTAAAAGTGACACTGGCTGGTGGCAGTCACTCTAGCAGAGCATCGATTGTTACGCGGGAGCTGTCTTCTGACGACGGAGATGATGTCAGGGGAGCCGATGTCGTACCACATCCACGACGAACTGCGAACTGCTATATTCCAGCACAATCTTGATGATATTGAAGCTTCTGAACAACTAATACGATGATCACTTCTGGTAAAGGCTATCCTGCGCCATTATATGTCTTCAGAGGGAGTGATATGTAGGTTCGAATGACGTTATTGCGAAGGTCGCCATTTTGAAAAATTTTGCGAGCAGTAGGTACGCCAGTTCGAAAGTCATGGTATTGAAATCCGATGTTGAGTTAATTTGTTTTTCTTTTTCTTTTTTTTTTTCCCTAACCAAATCAAAAGACAATGCTCTCTGTGCCTCGTCTCACTGGGGTCGTGAGTTCGATTCCCAAACAAATTAATACCATGCCTTTCGAACAGGCGTACCTACTGCTCGCAAAATTTTTCTAAATGGCGACCTTCGCGATAACGTCATTCGATATAGCGGTTTTCGATTTAATGAGTTTTCGAACTGGCGTACCCTTAGATGGCGTACCGAAATAGCGACCTTCGCAAAAACGTCATTCGAACCTACGTAAAGCATCACTCCCGTCTTCAGACACGTAGCCAATGTCTCCTAAATGACGTGAGACAAATAACATGATGACACTGACGTTTCATCGGTCCAAAGTTCAAAAAAGACATAGTGTGACTAATCTGTGGTGTGACATCATGATGACATCAAGAGGAAATTAGTTAATTATCCTCCTGAATAATTTACCTATTAATTATGTTATTTAATTGTAATGTTTTTCCTATTTTCACCGTACAGGTTATTTCCCTCTTTCTAAGAGGAAACAGTCCAAACATTGGTGGATTACAGGCTTACCTGTCTTGTTGTTGCTACCTCATCATTTCAGCTGAAAGATGTCCATTGCTGGATAGACCTCCCCCAAGCACCGCCACTTCGACCGGTTCTGTGCTTCTCGGAACCAGCAGATTCCTGCGGACCCTAGAGGTTTTATTTTATATACAGACCAGCACCCCATTACGTGGGTGGGGTGGTAGGGTTAAAATTACTAATTTATTAATTTTGTTGTTGTTGTGTGTGAAATCCTAGCGTTCTAGGACTACGGGAAAGGCCCTAGAGATTTTGCCGAGTCAGTGAGTCAGTTAGTCACAACGCAGTCAGTGATGAAATCGACATGTTTTAGGTATTAATAAAATCCAAAGTGTATAAGCTAGACAAATAAAACATAGTCTGCTAATTTCATCTTAACCTGAGAATTTGAGCTCTCTAGTTTTATTCAGGCAGAAGCTATGAGGATTTGAAAATAAGACAAAACGCTTCGAGAAAAGGTAAGTAGTGCCCCCTTTTTTTTTGGTTGTGATATCATCAAATGACTTCTCCCGCTCTTCGTGTCAGACTTTTATTGACTAAAACCCACCCGTCTACCTTCAGTTGCCTGTGCCAGGTCCACGGTAACTCTTTCGAACAACCCGCTACCTTTCTTTTTTGTATCTTGGAGAAATGTTCATGCATTCTGCACTACTACAGGAGGATAGTGCCTCTAACCCACTAAAACTCCACGGTGTCCTCCTCTGCCGCTTACCCGCGACCCTGGCAGGAATTAGTGCCCCTGCTTTTTGTTTTGGTGCCCCTGCCAAGACGAGCCTAAAAAAAAACTGGCCAAGTGCGTGTCGGACCACGCACAATGAAGGGTTCCGTAGTTGAAAAGAATTTATCCCAATGACAAACTTACATTGATTTGAAAAACATGTTCTCCCATACATTGATATACGTCACGGACCATTCTCCAACTGAATATACGATAGAAAGAGTGAGTATATGGTCATCAGAGGTAAAAATAAACAACCTGAGCATATACCACCAGTGTATCTCAACGGGGTATCTTTGAGTCGGGTTTCTCAGTTTAAGTATGGCATGTTGTGACCGAAACCCTACATGATGACGCAGATATTGAGAGAGAGCGGAGAGCATTGTCGGTGCGCGCTAACATGTTGGTTCACAGGTTTGTGAGGTGTACAGCGCAAGTAAAGGTAACGTTGTTCAGAGCCTACTGCCAAAGTTTTTACACCAGCGCCCTATGGACCAACTACAAGCAGCGGGCCTACGATGCTCTCAGAGTACAGTATAACAACGCCTTTTGGATTCTGGTGCGACTGCCTCGATTTTGTAGTGCCTCGGGTATGTTTGCCGACGCGAGGGTGGATGACTTCTACGCTATAATGCGCAAGAAGTCAGCCTCACTAGTTCGCCGAATTCGAGGGAATGGCAACGGAATCCTTATGATGATTGCAGACAGACCAGTGTCGCCAGTTGTGGGAAGGCTCATCAGGCTGCACGTTGCCTGATGAATTTTTGTATTTTAATTAGTATAGTTCAATTAAATTTTAATCAAATATTTAATTTTAATTTATTTTCAATTATTTCATTTTAACTTATTTTCAATTTAATTTTAATTTTAATTTATTGTTAATTATTTATTTTTTTACCTACCTAATGCATTAATTGATCAAGTCATGACTAACATAGTTTTAAGATAGTAATAAACCTACTACTAGTGTGCTGTCTTCTTGTTTTATTATTATTCTTTGTCTATGTGCGTTTTATTTGTGCAGAATAAACAAGTTTTCTTTCTTTCTTTCTTTCTTTAACAAAATATGGACAAAAACTAGTCTGAATTAAATGTTTTTTTTTTAATTTATATTTAAGTTTATATTCGCAAAAAGCTATTCTTAAACATAACATTACGCCTTGTTTCCTCGAAAGGTTGGGCAGAGGTGTACCTATAGTACATTTTGCCAGAAAAAGAAAACTAAAAACAATTTTTTTTATGTGATAAAAACTACAACTAATCAAAAACAACCTCGCCTACGGCTCGGGTGTTTTAATTCCGCCTCGAATGCAATAACAAACGTTGTCCACTTGTATCAAAATGTACTATTTCCCAAAAAAACATTTTTTTTATGTGATAAAATTATTAATTACCAATTTTCGGACTTTTCCCATTATTTGTGCTGTAAGACCTTACTTCTTACCAAATTTCATGATTCTAGGTCAACGGTAAGTATCCTATAGGTTTTAATTCACTTGCGAGTATCAAAATATGTCGCATAAATGGCCGTATTTTTTTTTTGTGTTGATTTAGAAGCTTGATTTTATTAGAACTTTTAGGTACCATATACTTACGTATTTGATATTAATTTCAACTTGATACCTCCATACATTCCTGAGAAAAAGGGCCTTGACAGATGACATACTTAAAAATATTTTTTTATGTGATAAAATTATAAATTAACAATTTTCGGTTTTTTTCCATTACTTGTGCTGTAAGACCTTAATTCTTGCCAAATTTCATGATTCTAGGTCAACTGGAAGTACCTTATAGGTTTTGATTTACTTGCGAGCATCAAAATATGTCGCATAAATAGCCGTATTTTTTTATTGCGTTGACTTAAAAGCTTGATTTTTTTAGAACTTCAAGGGACCACAGACAGACAGACAGACAGACAGACGGATAGACAGACAGACAGACAGACAGACAGACAGACAGACAGACGGACAACGAAGTGATCCTATAAGGGTTCCGTTTTTTCCTTTTGAGGTACGGAACCCTAAAAACCAGACAAAGTGCATTTAGTAGTAAGTAATTTGTGTCTTAACATCAATCAATCAGTCTAGCCTTTTCCCAACTATGTTGTCCATAACCCAGTAACTGGGTAATAAAGTTACTGGGTTGTGGAGGTCAGATAGGTAGTCGCTCTATGTTAAATACTGGTATTCAGCTGCATCCGGTTAGACTGGAAGCCGACCCCAACATAGTTCATGATGATGGTCCGATGACCCTTTCTCACACAATCCATCCATATTTTCTTTGGTCTTATATTCAACTTCAGTATACAAAATCTCCTCCTTTGAAAAACACTTACTATTTTCTATTCCGGTTAAGGCACCTTTTTCCTCAAAAGGTATAGGTACATGTTTTTCATCTTGACAAAGAATTCATGTTGAACGTTTT
Organism: Cosmia trapezina; assembly: GCA_905163495.3. NCBI lineage: Eukaryota > Metazoa > Arthropoda > Insecta > Lepidoptera > Noctuidae > Cosmia > Cosmia trapezina. The sequence goes on from LR991027.1 coordinate 20,197,200, forward strand.
AACCCCTGCCTCGGAGACCTTTGTCCTAGAAAACATTTCTTCTATTCGTTGTTTTTACAGCCTCAATCAAGAGGAAAAATAGGAAAATACTTACAGTTTTATTATTATGAATCTTATGAATTTATGAGATGGATATTGTTAGAATTGGTTTTTGTCTGAGTTGACTTTATTATCTTTCAGAGGATCTCATTGAATACCCTTACATAATCAGCCTATAATGTTCCCACTGCTGGGACACAGGCCGCCAGGACTGGGCTATAAATCACCCACGCGGGCCCAGTGCGGTGTCACATGTCTTCGAAATTTTGCGCGGACATGCCGGTTTCCTCACGATGTTTTCCTTCACCGTTTTGAGATCAGTGGTGATGAAATATTTTACACAAAGTAAAATGCCTGCTTGGGATCAAACCCACGACTCGTAAGTCGTGGACGTTACCACTGGGCCACCACTGCTTGAATACCCTTGAATGTGGGTAAATCATTAAATCCATTTTTTCCGTTATGTAAGTATTCGCACGAACTGTATGAAAAAAGAAGACAGTCACCAAGGTAAAAACATTACCCTCCTTCTGTGGTAATCGGGTAAAAAGCGAGGCGTTGCGAACGTAAGTAAGTACGTTTCGCAACTTGTGGTTGTCATGTTAATGAGTCAATCAATAATAAAAACCATTTTATAAATAAAATAATGTCAAGTGAAACGACCTTTGTATCTTTGTGACTAACAAATACCACTATAACTTAAAGATATAATTAAATTAGGACAAAACAACAGACAAGCCTACAGCTACAGACAGACAGGCTCGCAACCAGGAGACAGATTTCAATTACAACTCCACCTTATCTAAACAGACAGACGCGGACGTTCAGACAATCGGCTATCAGAATGAATACACTTCTATTGTTTTCGAGATAATAGCACAGACAGACGGACGGACGCATTACTTTGTTGTATTGAACAGTTTTGAGTAAATCGACAGACATTTTAGAGTTGTCGTTGTTGTTTCAAAATGCTTATTGAAAATAGCCACGCAAAAATGCTATTTAGTCAGTTTTCTAAAGATGACTAATAGTTTTGCGAAAACAGCAGAAAAAGTATAGAATGAAAAAAATATATCATCGACATGTGTATTCTTCCCATCCTCACGTATGGTTCTCAAACATGGTGTTTGACAATTCAGCAGAAGTCCACGCTCTGAGTTTGCCAGAGAGCTATGGAACGGAGTATTCTGAGTATCAAACTTGTGGACCGGGTTAAGAATACAAGAATCCGTTCCATCACCAAAATAACTGATGTCACTCGGAAAGCTGCCACACTTAAATGGAATTGGGCTGGACACATCTGCCGCATGTCAGACGATCAATGGGCCAAACATACGACCCAGTGCAGGCCCAGACGGAGATGGCGGGATGAGCTGGACTCCTTTAATAAAGATTGGTCCTTGGCAGCTCTGGACAGAGAGAGGTGGAATGAGAGGCTTTGCCCAGCAGTGGGATAATTATGGCTCGTAAATAAAACTTACTTATCTTACTTCTGATGACTACTATTATAAATGCGAAAGTTTGATTGGATGTTACTCAATCACGCCAGAACGGCTGAACGGATCTTAATGAAATTTGGCACAGATATAGATTTTAGTGTGGAATAGCACATAGGCTACTTTTTATCCCGAAAAAATGTACGGTTCCCGTGGGATGCTTTTACTCCGCTGGCAAAAGTTAGTTGGAAATAAGACTTGTCTTCATCGTCAATTGCTTGGACGTACTCGTACGTACGTCTTTCCAATTTAAACAATCCTCAGTTACTCGCAGCTGCTATCCTGCGAATATCAATTCGCCAACTAGCCTGAAGGCATCACACTCAACAGTCATCAGGGGCAATTCCAGTATTTTTAACAACGTTCGCAATCTCATCTCAGTCTCAATCTGTCAAAAATTGTATAGCGTTTACCTACATTTTTGACATTTGATTGACGCTGCCATGAGATTGTGAACATTTTTAGGTACGAGAATTGGCCATCAGTTCTACGGATAACATCGTACTTCATTCTTACGTCAACCCACAACCAAAATAAACAACACACATTGTGGTATAATACCTAATATATATCCCAATTTCTCATCCCGTTCCCAGAATACCGAATGTAAAATTGTCCCATTTAAAGTGAATATAACCAAAACTCCGGTGAAACTCATCGTCACGACGGCGACGCCCTCAAAAGGATATAAAGACCAGTTTTCCTCATGTTTAGCATGCTAAGCACTTGTTTTTCCTCATTTGAAGTCAACGCACCTTGATAGCGACATTCGTTTCACGAGCAAACATCAGTTTTAGTTCAAACTATTTGTTTTGGTGTTTTAATGAATAAATTTATTTTGGTCTCGCTCGTTATTGTAGACCTTCCAATCGAAAACATCACTCACTAAAGTTATGCAATTTCTGCACATTAATTTTGATTTTTATAGAGAGAATTCTTAGACTATATAATTACCTATGTATTATTGAAATTGGTCCGGAGAAAATCAACTTGATTAATTATGATCAAATAGGTATTCTTTTCGGATCATAAAGATTTATTCTTTTACAATTTAAAATACCTAAGCCTCACCCTTCATCCGGCCACCTTTCAGTTCACTTAATTCATGCATTTTCAGCTAAGTTTTCATTCAAAAAACCTTCCATTTCTTTCAAATTAAATCTCTGTAACATTTTTTTTACCTGCCATATTTATTGTGTTCTCGAATTTGAATACTGAATACCTATAATTTCTTTATTATTTTCATCTCGGTTCGAAATTCAATTTTCATCAAACTGAGTTCAAATAACGGTTCAGTCTACCGACCTTCGGGTCTACCTCTATACATTGAACTCACCTTTGACCTTCAAATTGGCGTAGAAAATTTAAGTCAGACGGGATAGGTCCTTGAACCAATGCCCTGTCCTAGTTACTAAAATAGTCTTCAATCTTAGGAGTCAGGATGTTGATTTAATTAAGAAACATGATTTGTGTGAGGTTACTGGGTTTATATAAGCTACCGACCATTGCTAGTAGATCCATGTTGGGTGGGCGTAGTGACCTTTTAATGTAGCCAAAACTCGGGAGTTTTCTTCATAAAGTTTTCTACAAAAGGGAAGCTTTCTAGTGCCTTTTATCTAGTATCTAACATTCCCTGATATTGAAAATGAAAAAAATCACTTCGAACCTCACATAAATGATCGCACAGAGTTTTAAAGCGAATTGCGTCAGAATAGCCCGCGAAATTATAATTTTCTTACGTTTTTTGCAAGTCAGTATTAGGTAGTATGTTGGTCAAAATATTATTTGCGACCAAAAAAAGTAATTATGTACTTATTTACAGAATTATAATAATTAAAGTCATCAATACCTACAACTTTAAACCCTTTTGAATGACTATTTCATGAAAACCATTACACAATTGAGGGCAGGAGTTATATTATTGATTCTAAGCATAATAATTTAGTGAATATATACTGGTTACGGTCGGGAATCATATTTTAATCAACATACAACCTGCCACTGACCTGCAAATTGCAAAAAACCTAAGAATATTTGATTTTAGCGCTTTTACCTAATTATTCGAATTCACGCCACGATACCTCCCGAATTTTAAAGGTTTGTTTAGAGAATAGGTCTGGTATATTTTGTGCTACAACTGCGAATTGACCAGTTTTATAATATTACCAAATAGAAAAAAATAAAATAAAAATCACACCAAAATCTTTCAAATTAAAAACTCAGACCCAGATTGCAGCCATAACAACCCCATGTCCCCCATACATTCCCAGAAATCATTATGTAACAAACATTCGAACTTTAACATTCACAAAAGTTGTGGGGTTTCGTCTAGTCATGCTGGAGCCAGACTCATAACCTACTTTGTGGTAAAAATATGTCGGTGGCACACAGACATGGTGTGGGATGAAAGTAGGACTTTTTTATTGATCTGGCTTTTGTTAAAGGAGACAAAAGAAAAGAAGTGTACAAGTACATGTGCTTAAGTTCTACAGAGTAGTGAAAAAGTATTTAAAAAAAATCAAAAACGAATAAAATATCTTTCATAAAAAACTTACACGTTTTATTAAAATTGTTGAACTTGTAAAATTGAAATTGTAAAATTGAACGTGTTATTAAAATTGGCACTAAGTGTAATTGTGCGGAGGGGCGTGGCTTGCGAGTGAGACGGAACTAACAGCTGCAGTGTATTATGAACCTTATAATAGTGAACTAAGGTTGATTGTAAGTTTTAAGCATTCTTTCGTGAATCTTCGGGGCCATACTTTCTTTTCTGTGCGAACGAAGATTCACTACGCGACTTATTACCTGGGTACTACTGTACCTAAGTTCTACAAGACCGACTCTTTTGTATCTATGAATTATAAAAGAAAATCCTTGTAGACATTTCAACTAAGTACTATTTGGCAAACTAAGTAAAATGGTAGTAGCTATTCTGAAACAGCCCACTGTATTCAGGTGCCATGTAGGTAGGTAGTAGCTATTCTGAAACAGCCCACTGTATTCAGGTGCCATGTGCCAAGCAAGAATATTGTTGCTCGTAGCAGTTTTTAATCAATATTAATTATTATTATTAATAATTATTATTATTATTATCCTTTGGTGTGGGATGCAACCTGTGTCGACACCCTCGCGCCATCCCATCTTCCTAGCACGGCGTGCTGCGTTGGAGCGGCCGCTGCAAGTGCAGAAAACCTCAAACGGCGTAAATATAACAACCTTACTGGAAGCTATTTGTTTGAGCCGTTTGGGGTTGAAACACTAGGGCCTTGGGGTCCGAGTGCTCATCGAGTATTTCGGGACATCGCCAAGCGGTTGGTCGACTCCACACGGGACCAGAGAGCTGGCCTATTTTTAGCCCAAAGAATTAGCATTGCCATCCAGCGTGGCAATGCTGCCAGCCTTTTGGGCACTTTTCCCACTGACAGCGATGCGGACGAATTTTTTGACGCCCTATGAGCTCTTTTTTATTATTTATACCTACTTGTACATAGTATAAATAATTTAATATTACCTTGTATATTTTAATTAAGTTTTCAAAATAAATAGTTATCTAAATATTAATTAATGAACTCTTATAACAATGATTTTCCTATTTTCCTCTGACATTATCCTTCAGTATTATATTATTAATTTATTTCCTTATGACTTGCAGTTATGAAAATATTCTATTTGTAATTTGAAGCCATGCGGCTATACCTACATAACTAAAACAAATAATAATATCTTTCAAATACCCTTCACAATCTATGATTAATATTAAGTACCTACCTAAGATAAACTAACGATCTTGCTTGTTTCATCCCAGTTATACAGGGTGGCCGGAACATTGACGTCCAAAAATAAAATTTCGGTCCCTCGTATCGTGGGGTATTCGAATCACCCCCATGTATGTTCCGCGACTTTTCATAGTTTTCGAGTTATGAATTTTTTTCTGAATGTTTGAAAATTTTCGACCTGACCAACCTAAAAAAATTCTAAAAAAAAAGTAGAGGGTTTTATCGAGTTTCTTTTTTTGCAACTGAATTTTCATAAGTGGTACTTTTATGCATAAAATAATCAGCTTCGTAACTGTGATGAAAGTTATGAAAATGTTGATCTAAAGTGAAAAATTTACGTTCGGTAAATTATGACTCAAATTTTCAACTTTAAATTAAAAATCTTAACAGGTGACTTCATAATTCCTAAGTAGGCTTCAAGAATGCGCCAGACTCTCAGCTTTCATAATCATAAAGAAAATGAAGTACTTAATAGGGCTACTTTGTTTAAAATCGGCCTTCAAAGACAGCGAGGTGGAAAAATTCTTAAAATTACCCATCTGAGTAATTATTTTTTTCTGGCTATTTTCTCGTTCCTAAGGTATTAATGATAAGAATACTGAAAACTAACCACATTATATTCAATATTCATAATTACCACACGTGGGCGAATGAAAATCCACTCGAAGTGAGAGCTTCGACATTTCAACATCGCTTCAGCGTTAACTTGTGGTCTGGTATCCTCAATGGCGAACTAATTGGTCCGTTTGAACTGCCGTCCAGACTTGAAGGAGAAACATACAAAAACTTTTTGGAAAATGAACTTCCATTGTTGCTGGCAGATGTGAATCTCGAACTCAGACGAACCATGGTGTTGCAAAATGACGGCGCCCGTGTCACTATGCAACCCAGGTCCGAAATTACTTAGATGAAACATACCCCAACAGATGGATCGGACGCAGCGGTCCAATTAGGTGGCCTCCACGCTCACCTGATCTCAACCCCATCGATTTCTTTATTTGGGGCTATTACAAGGAAATAGCATACGCCCGAGACTGTTCAAGTGAACAAGAGCTGAGGCAGTTGATTGCAGAAGCTGAACGTGTTGTGAGAGAGAACAGAGACGCTTTTAGACGATTGCCAGACAATTTCTTACGTAGGTGTAGAATGTGTATTGCTGCTGGTGGTGGCCACTTTGAAAACCTTTTGTAAATGTTAAAAATAAATTAAGTACTTTTTTCACATTATCATCTGTGTTTTATTCAAAACCACTTTTTACGTAAAACTTTTCTTACCCAACTCTGAAACTATTTGTTGGTTAGTTTTCAGTATTCTTATCATTAATTAACCGAGAAAATAGCCAAAAAAAAATAATTACTCAGATGGGTAATTTTAAGAATTTTTCCACCTCGCTGTCTTTGAAGGCCGGTTTTAAACAAAGTAGCCCTATTAAGTACTTCATTTTTTTTATGATTATGAAAGCTGAGAGTCTGGCGCATTCTTGAAGCCTACTTAGGAATTATGAAGTCACCTGTTAAGATTTTTAATTTAAAGTTGAAAATTTGAGTCATAATTTACCGAACGTAAATTTTTCACTTTAGATCAACATTTTCATAACTTTCATCACAGTTACGAAGCTGATTATTTTATGCATAAAAGTACTACTTATGAGAATTCAGTTGCAAAAAAAGAAACTCGATAAAACCCTCTACTTTTTTTTTTAGAATTTTTTTAGGTTGGTCAGGTCGAAAATTTTCAAACATTCAGAAAAAAATTCATAACTCGAAAACTATGAAAAGTCGCGGAACATACATGGGGGTGATTCGAATACCCCACGATACGAGGGACCGAAATTTTATTTTTGGACGTCAATGTTCCGGCCACCCTGTATAATGAAAACATTTCATAATTCCATTGAATATTAAATAATTAAAATACGTATTATCACATCTTGTCATCCAAACCCATAGACGTAGAGAATTAATGGACTGAGCGTGGTAGCCTCACAAAAGTAACCACTATCTAGAAAGAGACAAAGCGACTTTGCAGCCAATACCTGTCTTTTTTCTGCAAGCCTGACGCAATGTTCCAATAAAATTTTAACTAATAGGAAAAACATAGAAAATACAGTGACTTATAAATCTCTCTCTGGCGCCGAGATACAGGACTCGTCCTAGTTCGGCTGCAGATGCTCCCATGTTAATACTCCTAAATACTAGCCTAATAAGTATGTGTAATTCGTTGTATTATTTTTGGTGTATTAAATAAATTATTATAAATTATTATTATAATTGTAATAAATACAAAAAGTTGCTATTTCTATAATATGTTAGTTACTAATTATTATATCTAGACTTCACTGGCCTAGGTCCGAGACTATAAATAAAACAGTTATTTTTGTAAAATTGGCAAGAAAAGTTATATCTAAGTTAAAGCTAGGGTTGATATTTAAACTATGTTTTAAATGTAAATCTAAAATTACATCCCTAAATATTATCGTAGCCACAGCTAACACTTACAATGCTACACGATACTATAACAAGAACCAACTAGGGGTTCACACAGAGTTCATCAGGGTTGAAATCGACCCGCGACCTCTCTCGGCAGTCTGCGACGTAGCTTGGGGTTCTAGGGGTTATTGACGTTATGCTTGCCTTAACTAGACATCATTCAAGCGAAGATTGCCTTAAAAGTTGATGAAACTTAAAGTTTTTCGTTGTGAAATTGAGATTTTCTTTGTAATTAATGAAAGATGGTTGGTGGGAAATTCATTTTAATACGTTGTTTTACTGATTTGATTTTCACAGGATCTAAGGTATGATGATTCATCGTATTTTTTATGATTATCCGTTTATCATCTGCTCAGAACATGTGAGAGGAGAAATTCTAAAAAATAAGGCACCACCACCCTACATTTGAAAAACGGACCGATGATTTCTCTTTCCTTTTTTTTTATTTATTTTTATTCTTTCTTTTTGTTTTTTCTACATTAAGCCGAAACCTCCTCGGCGAAATTCAAATTTTCTAAACTTTTTTTGTAATTTGCAGGTCAGTATCAGATGTATCTTTATATCTGAATATGATTCGCGACCGTAATTTATCAGTATTTATAGAATTATAATCGTTAAAATCATCAATACAACTCTCTAAGTTCGTATAACTCTAATGTATTACTTACTATTTTAAGAAATCATGACATTTAGGATTACAATAAGTATTAGGTACTGATTCTAATGATTATTATTTTGTAAATACATTTATATGTACCTATGTTACGGTCGCGAATCATACTTTAATCAACGTTCAACCTAATACTGACTTGCAAATTGCAAAAAAACGTAAGAAAATTTGAGCTTCGCGTAAATACTCTCATCATCTGCATTTTGCCCTTATCCCAATTTATATGGGGTCGCGCAACATGTTTTTTTCTTCCATACTTCTCTATTAGTCGTCATCTCGGTAGTCACCCCCTTTCTAGCCGTATCATCTTTCACACGGTATTTCCATAATCTTAGAGCCAACTCAAAACTTTCCTCACGACACTTGCCTCTAATTAATTAATGAATGAAATGCACCGATCCCAGCTTTAACCAGACTCGATTACTCGCATGAACCCAAAGATTCACACTAGCCCCTGTTGGCCTCATGTTACATGGTGCAACAGAGACCATTGTATATCAAGGAGTAGACCGGGTGGCGCGATAATCGTAGGGAAGACGTGCCCTTAGGATATGGATAAGGATTATACAGCCTATAAGCAATGGAATAGTGGAGAGACGGGTGATATAATGTAAAAAAATATTCTATAGCCGAATTATCACCGCATCCATTAATCTATAGATAGATGGAAAACAAAAGCTCAAATTCCTAATCAAAACATTATCCTGACCTAATCAATCTCCAATCGCCGCCAACTTTCCTTATAATTCCGAGGCGGCAGTAGAATTAGGTCACAATTCTGTGACGTCATAACAATGGCAGTACATACGTCTGTTTCGCAAACCGGTGCGCAGATTCAGGGGGAAGGGGGGAGGGAGTACGTCATTATAGCCACCCTTCGTTTAAGGAAACACGTAGGATACTTAATTTTGTTTTATCACATTCATATCGTTACGGTTCATTATGAAAAACGTGTTTGCAAATGTACGTCATAATAATTTCACAGTAACGGTTTTTTAAGGGGTTTATTAACCGACTTCCAAAAGGAGGAGGTTCTCAATTCGTCGGAACCTTTTTTTTTATGTATGTTCCCCGATTACTCGAAAATGGCTAGACCGATTTGGATTTTTCTTTTTTTGTTCGAAAGGGTATAAGTCCGAAGTGGTCCCATGATCATCAAGTCAGGATCTGATGATGGGATCCCATGGAAATCGAGGGAAACCCTCAAATTTTATGGGCACACCTACATCGATTTCGGTATTTTTTATAGTAACTCGTGCATTTGCTCTCGAAAAGTACCATTCGGTGAGCTGGAACTGATGATGAAGACCACAGAGGGCCATCGGAAATACTCAATTATATATAAGTATATAACAGGTTGCGATTCGATTACTTCAATATGGTTTATGCTCGTCAAAATAATGGTAATGGTGACTTCACCATGAGCTCCATTTCTCCTGGTTCTTACTAGGAGAACTCCTCAAAAATTAACGGCCCTGCATCGGGAAAAGCAACATTTTGTAAAACGTGATGAGCAGCTGACATTGGGTTATTGTAACTTAGATAAATTACAAACTGAACCACTAAAAAGTGAAAAATAAAAACTTTTTTACAAAAAACAAGAACCGACTTCCAAAAAAAACACTACAAAGTGAAAAATAACTTTAATTTCGGAAGTCGGTGGCAAAAAACTAAAATACAGATCCAAAGACACCGACTTCCGAAATTAAAGTTATTTTTCACTTTGTAGTGTTTTTTTTGGAAGTCGGTTTTTGTTTTTGTAAAAAAGTTTTTTGTTGGGTAAGGGTTTTTTTTTGGGTTTATCTCATCATCTGCCTAGTCTTTTCCCAACTATGTTGGGGTCGGCTTCCTGTCTAACCGGCAGAAGCTAGTTGTTGAATAAAAATCACTTCAATCAATGAAACTTATTGTTATTAATTTCAATTAATAAAGTTTACTCCATCCAAACGACTCCTGCACTTCTTAAACATAATAGTCCGGGCGTTTGCGTTGCAAATACAAAAGTCATAGTAAGCCGGCTCATGTTGACATGGTTAATTGATCTTGTATGACTGATAAGTGAACCGACCGTCAGCTGCTCAAGTAGCGGTGGGTTTGAGTGTGGGAGGATGCGAAAGTTGTAAAAAAAAAAAAAAAAAAGTCATAGTACGCCGGCTGAAACCTTTTCACATAAATAGTTGACATCATACTGAGGTGAAAAAAAATAGTCAGCTGCACTGTGGAAGGGGAATATGCGTCAGCTGCTCACATGAACTTGTAAAAAAACACGTAAATACAAAAGTCATAGTAAGCCGGCTGATGTTGACATGGATAGTTGACCTTGTATGACTAATAAGTAAACCGACCGTCAGCTGCTCAAGTAGCGGTGGGTTTGGGTGTAAGAGGATGCGAAAGTTGTAAAAAAAAAAAAAAAAAAGTCATAGTACGCCGGCTGAAACCTTTTTACATAAATAGTTGACATCATACTGAGCTGAAAAAAAATAGTCAGCTGCACTGTGGAAGGGGGAATATGCGTCAGCTGCTCACATGAACTTGTAAAAAAACACGTAAATACAAAAGTCATAGTAAGCCGGCTGATGTTGACATGGATAGTTGATCTTGTATGACTAATAAGTAAACCGACCGTCAGCTGCTCAAGTAGCGGTGGGTTGGGGTGTGGGAGGTTGCGAAAGTTGTAAAAAAAAAAAAAAGTCATAGTAAGCCGGCTGATGTTGACATGGATAGTTGATCTTGTATGACTAATAAGTAAACCGGCCGTCAGCTGCTCAAGTAGCGGTGGGTTTGGGAGTGGGAGGTTGCGAAAGTTGTAAAAAAAAAAAAAAAAAAGTCATAGTACGCCGGCTGAAACCTTTTCACATAAATAGTTGACATCATACTGAGCTGAAAAAAAATAGTCAGCTGCACTGTGGAAGGGGGAATATGCGTCAGCTGCTCACATGAACTTGTAAAAAAACACGTAAATACAAAAGTCATAGTAAGCCGGCTGATGTTGACATGGATAGTTGATCTTGTATGACTAATAAGTAAACCGGCCGTCAGCTGCTCAAGTAGCGGTGGGTTTGGGAGTGGCAGGTTGCGAAAGTTGTAAAAAAAAAAAGTAATAGTACGCCGGCTGAAACCTTTTTACATAAATAGTTGACATCATACTGAACTGAAAAAAAATCGTCAGCTGCACTGTGGAGGGGGGAATATGCATCAGCTGCTCGCATGAACTTGTAAAAAAACACTTAAAATAAAGTTATGGTACGCCAGATGAAATTTAACTAGGTAATTGTTTAAATAATTATGAGAATGAAAAATCATATCGACGCGCGGGGCAATCTTCCCCCCGTGTAAATCCGAGCTACGCCAGCATTTACTGCGCACGTCGTACATAGCGCACCTTTGGAGCCATGCTGACCTTGAAGACCCTTCTCAATTGTCGCCCACTGACTGGGGAAGGGAAGAAAAAGAAGAGAAATCTTCAAATGGTTCGAAGCAGATCAAGTACCCCCATCAGTCACGAGAATAACGGATGATAGCAGCGAAAATATTGCCGGTATGGATTTTTTGTCAGTGACACTTTCTTTAAGCTAGTATATTTCTGGTAGCCTAATTTTAATGATTAAAATGTTCATTACAAGATGATGGTGAAGAGGATCGAGCTCAAGAAGTTGAACAAGATGAAGAGAACGTTTTAACAGAGGAGAGTTCTGATGATGATTTATCAGAGAACGATTATGATTGCGATACCAGTCATAAAGAATAATTTCTGCAGTCATTAATTTTTATATTTCTATTCCTATTTCTATTTCTTTACATTAAATGATTATATTTCCTTTTTACAGTCAATATTATTTTATATCATGCATTTCGTTTAAATATCCTAATCCTAACTAATATTAAAAATGCGAAAGTAAGTTTGTTTGTTTGTTACACTTTCACGCTAAAACGGCAGAACGGATTTGGATGAAATTTGGTACACGGATAGACCATCACCTGGAATAGGAGATAGAGTCTGTGCGGAAAGAGAAGCGGCGTGGCGTAAAATGGAACTAACATTATGTATGACTACTAAAAATTTCATCAAAACAATTATTAACACAGAATCTAAAAACATTATAATATTCTAACACAGCCTCATAATAATCTAGACGTTATATAATGTCGCACTATAATGTCGTAACAGTGTTGACAACATCACAAATACGGTAATTAAGCACAGCTGCGCCACCTAATCTTAAGCCGCTTCTCTTTCTGCACTGACTCTAGGACACTTTATCCCGGTAGTATGTTCCCGTGGGATAATTTCCGAAATACACGCGGGCGAAGCCGCTGGCGAAAGCTAGTATAAAATAAAACAAGAAAAAAAAACAAAATGTTTTCATACGATATAGTTTTACACATGTCCCGACATTAGCATTTAATTACCACTATGCCGGTTGAAATTTGACAATATGATAGTTTAATAGTTACGTTTACAAAAACTATCAGTCAGCTGGGTGCGGGCAGGGGAACTCTGTCAGCTGGACCCTGAAAGGTACTGTGCATTGCTCGAATAATCTGTATCTTTACTGCGCCAGCCAGCCAGCCAGGCTGTGCGTAGCGGTCTTTCCACCGCTACGCACGCAGCTGATTGTTGTTTTCGTACTTTAAATTATTTAAACAATCGCCTAGTTAAATTTCATCCGGCGTACTTTATTTTACGTGTTTTTTTACAAGTTCATGTGAGCAGCTGACGCATACGCCCCCCTCCACAGTGCAGCTGACGATTTTTATTCAGTTCAGTATGATGTCAACTATTTATGTAAAAAGGTTTCAGCCGGCGTACTATTACTTTTTTTATTTTTTTTATTTACAACTTTCGCAACCTCCCACTCCCAAACCCACCGCTACTTGAGCAGCTGACGGTCGGTTTACTTATAAGTCATACAAGATCAACTATCCATGTCAATATCAGCCGGCTTACTAAGACTTTTTTTTATTTATTTTTTTACAACTTTCGCAACCTCCCACTCCCAAACCCACCGCTACTTGAGCAGCTGACGGTCGATTTACTTATTAGTCATACAAGATCAACTATCCATGTCAACATCAGCCGGCTTACTATGACTTTTTTATTTACGTGTTTTTTTACAAGTTCATGTGAGCAGCTGACGCATATTGCCCCTTCCAAAGTGCAGCTGACTATTTTTTTTCAGCTCAGTATGATGTCAACTATTTATGTAAAAAGGTTTCAGCCGGCGTACTATGACTTTTTTTTTTTTTTTTTTTTACAACTTTCGCAACCTCCCACACCCAAACCCACCGCGGGTGCGTCAGCTGACGCTTGGTTTACTTATTAGTGATTCGAGAGCTACTGAAAAAGTAGGCAATCGATCGGCGTAAAATGGGTACCTGAAATGCAACGGTACCTCCCGGACTATAACAAAAAACAAAACGAAATCTTAACCAGGATATGTATTAAGTTTGTACGATATTCTATACCACAGGTGGATGATCCCAATCCCCTTCCATCCCATAGCTCACACAATACCCATGGGAATCAAAGGGGCGATGTTATTCGGAAAAGGGATCTTTACTATGGTAACTGTCTTTTTTTTTCGTCTGTCATATTATTTTGTATGTGGGCCCCGTGAGAATATGGCAAGGGAATCTAAAGCTGAGCGCACATTATACACTAGTGTCTAAACACACTATGCCGAAGTCACGCGAACGAAGTTCCGCGGCTGATGTTACGTTCCGACGTGTTCGGCTGATATGACACACCATAAGCGCCGAACTTACGCGGCGGAAATTCAGTTGCGGAACCCCCGTCCCTCGTCCCCGACACGGATCTTCTTCGGTAATCGAGCCGAACTTCGGTCGTGTATAATGTGTGCTCTACAGAATACGTTGCCGCCGAATTGCCGCTGAACTTACGCCCGACCGAAGTTCGGCTGTACGCTAGAACGCAACGTAATTTCGGCATAGTGTGTCGTCAGTAATTCAAATAGCATTGCAGGCGCAATCATGGCGAACTTCGGTCGCGTAACTTCGGCATAGTGTGTTTAGACACATAGACCGCACCGCAACGCAGTAATTGTTTCAGACAGATTCAAATATCGAATTTGAATTTGAACTATGGCTCACAAACTTTTGGGTTGAATGAAATCCTCCTAGATGAGAATAGGTTCTCATCTAGGAGGATTTCATTCAACCTTTTTGTGAGAACCATACAAACAGCTTTCGATTATCACACTAATATTATAAAGGCGAAAGTTTGTGTGTGTGTGTAAGTCTGTATGTTTGTTAATTTCTTCACGCTCAAACGGCTGGACCGATTTGGATAAAATTTGGTATGTAGATATCTTATACCCTGTATTAACACATAGACTGATTTTTATCCCGGTCTACGCGGGTGAAACCGCGGGCCGCAGCTATTATAATTACACAGGGTGGAATCCTGACATCGATGCGCAAACGGTTACTTGCACGTATTCAGTACATCATTCTGAGCCAACTATATAGAAATTTTTCATCGGATATTGAAAAAAAATCTGCTCTTCCATACATTTTGACCTTGTATGTAGGGGAGACCGGGGCTGGTTGACCAGTTTTTAACATTTTTGCATAGAACTGCGAAACTAAATTTGATACAAAACAGTTTTAAATAGAGCATTTTATAGATAGATAGATAGAATACTCTTTATTATGCACACCATAAAAATTACGGGAGTGATATGTATGTTCGAATGACGTTTTTGCGAAGGTCGCCATTTCGAAAAATTTTGTGAGTGGTACGCCAGTTCGAAAACTCATTATATCGAAAACCGCTATATCGAATGACGCTATCACGAAGGTCGCCATTTCGAAAAATTTTGCGAGCATTACGCCAGTTCGAAAGTCATGGTATCGAAGTCCGATGTTGTGTTGATTTGTCTTTCTTTTTTTTTTTCCCAAACCAAATCAAAAGACCATGCTCTCTGTGTCTCGTCTCATTGGGGTCGTGAGTTCGATTCCCAGACAAATTAACTCAACATCGTATTTCGATACCATGACTTTCGAACTGGCGTAATGCTAGCAAAATTTTTCGAAATGGCGACCTTCGTGATAGCGTCATTCGATATAGCGGTTTTCGATATAATGAGTTTTCGAACTGGCGTACCACTCGCAAAATTTTTCGAAATGGCGACCTTCGTGATAGCGTCATTCGATATAGCGGTTTTCGATCTAATGAGTTTTCGAACTGGCGTACCACTCGCAAAATTTTTCGAAATGGCGACCTTCGCAAAAACGTCATTCGAACCTACGTATCACTCCCAAAAATTACAGATATAAATGTTGAAATTTTACATAGGGTGACACAATGGGCGGTCTATTGATTATTAATGGTGCTAATTTGAAGTTTCTTACTAAGAAGATGATTATTTTTGGTTTTTTTAAAAACAAGTCTAGTTGGTCTACCAACCCCGACAGCGGGGTTGGATGACTCACGATATGGGGTATGTTGACCATACTAAAAAACCGTTGGATACGACTGATAAATCAAAACTTCACATATTAACGTTTTTTATTTGTAATTAAAACAAGTAGGTAACACAAGTATTCCTTCCAAGTATATTAAGACTTACTTCTTTTTGTACCTATGCATTAAACTCACAAAAATATCAAATAACATACCAAAATAATAAACTTGTTAATTAAAACACTTTTTTTATAAAGTAAGTCATGTAAGTACTTGTTACTGAATACTATCTACTAAACTTATAGAAACAAAATATTTATCACATGAGATCCAAAACTAAACTCGTTAGTAAGTATAAGTCAACCGACCCCGTAGACGTGTTGGCCTACCATCCCCGCTCGGCCATTTTGTAAATCGGAGTCCATGGACACGACTCATTACATTAATAAAGCAGATATGTGGCATTAATCTACAGTTTATTACCCGTAATTCGTTATAGTCAAAACTACAAATCTTACGATTTTAAATATGTATATTGCAGTCAAAAAATTTAAAAGGATGTCGCTAAAATATTTACGTTCTCCCCTGATTTTTTTAAATGTCGCCGTTGCTCCTAAAATGCGTCCGTCTCCAGCGCACCGAGACACGTAATTGAGCGTCGCCTTACTTTAAACTCATAAATATGATGGACATCGTTTTACGACGACTATTTTAGAAGTTATTCCCTATTAGTCAACCTGCCCCTATGGTCAACCAACCCCGGTCTCCCCTATTGCACTATTGTAGGAGACTGCAGATTTTTTTTTCAGTAACCGTTGAAAAAATTCTATATGTATAGGGGGTCTCAGAATGATGTACTGAATACGTGGTAACCGTTTGCGCGTCGATGTCCCTTCCACCCTGTATAGTATAATCAAAGACAAACGGTAGCCGCCAAAATACGCCTGGCGAGCGCCATCGCCAGTGCCTTGCGTTGCGGCCCTGTGCGCCCCGTCTGTAGTGTAGGTACGATGGTTTATACAAAATACCACGGAACAGTATTTACTGTTCCGTGCAAAATACCATCGCGGACATTAGCGGTGAACCACTTCTGAACCTTATCATCATAGTAATAAGACCGAAAAGGGGTTCACCGCAAATTTTCGGGGATGGTACCTACTATTAGTGATGCACGAGGATTTTTTCAATGCGTTGCGATGTGGCTCGGCCCGCCCAAATGTGCGCGAGCCTTTATGGGTACTGTCATAACTTTGGTAATGGGTAATGTATGGGATAATAGGGCTTTTGATGAGTGTTGTTTTGTAGCCAATTTGCAAAAATACTAAAAGAAAGATCTATTATAAGAGAATGCACAAAATGTTTGGCCCTTTTATTCATAAAAATCGTTTAGAGTTATACTTTAAAATATAATAAGGGGATCCATATTTATAGTAGGTACTATATTTTTTTTGGCTGTCATATGTTGTAGCTACTTGTAATAAAGTCCCATGAGGATATGGGAAGGGAATCGTATGGGTACTGTGGCTTAGTGGGTAATTTAAGGGATAATAATGTCCTTTGACGTTTATGGTTTTGAAATGGTTGACCTACGGGTTGATCGGAGTTTCAATTTTTTTTTTTTTGCCTTTAAAATCGAAATCAGAAACCGGTCTGAACGTTTTTAGCTCAATCAGTAGCATATTTTTAATTACTTAAGTATAGACAAGGTATTTTATTTCGCCGTACTTTCTTACTTTGCAATATATTAACTATCCATCTTAATAATAATGTAAAGTCATGTAGACACTATCGACTTATGATTCTCTCTTAAAACATCATCACCAGTCCAAATATTAATTATTTTATACGTTGTATACCAAATATTAACATACCTTATGCACTAGCCGCTGCGGACCAGGCCGGGTATTTATTTTTTTTATCTACACCCATGCTATAAATCCTCTATAAAAGTTTCTGAAACAGTTAGCTTATTGCCAACATTAAAACAGCCAGTGTCATAGTAACCATGGTAGGTACCCATAATAGCATCCAAACGGGTGTTTTAATGTTGTACTGAATTTGAATAATGCAACTCGTTTTCAACAAAAGAACATTGTAATGCATGCGCGTTTCACTACAACAGCGCCGTAATTAGAAAAAAGAACTTATTCGAATTCACGTCGTATACTATGACGCCGGCCGCCATGTTCGATACGAGTATTAGTATTGCAAAAAACTCTTTCAGAACCTTTTATAGAGGATTGATAACATGGATGGTTTATCACACGAGGCGAAATACCCCTTATTATACGTCAGTTGCATAAATAACTATTAGGGTTGAAGTGCACTTTATAATTACAGTTCTTGATGACGATAAAAATATATGTATTTTCTTTGCAACAGGGCTGAAAAGTGGGTTTTAAAAATTCAAAGTAGGTCTACTAGCGCACGTGATGAAAGAACGCTGTTTGCACATTCTCAAACATTTTTTTATTTTTTTTTAGGCCACATAGTTTTCAACTTTTGACGAAAAATGTAAATAGCACACTTTTTCAGAAATTGGAACGGAACCCTCGGTGCGCGAGTCCGACTCGCTCTTGACCGGTTATAGGTTCAAAGTAACTTATCTGTCAAAATCATCATTTGCAGAGAAACAGTCAGACTCACGATTTGAGTGTACCTCTCATGGTTTAAACAAAAACATGGACTTACATTTCCCTGTAACCCAGTAATAATACGTGTAGAATATGAATAATTACAGATAGTAATCAACGTTGTTGTTTATGTGCAAAAATAATGAAAATAACAGCAGCAATCATTGTTCTTATCTACATCATTGCGCAATTCTACTGGACAATCCACATGGAAAATCACCACTGTACCTATCTAATAAATGTAGATAAGAACGAAGATTGCAATCAAACGGACAGGGGTTTTTCCTGCTGTTAATATTTAATTTTAATACTGACTCTTAGATGTAAGTTTGCGTAGCAATTTAACCTATACTCCATCGGTTTAGGTAATTAAATAAATGTAAACAAAAAAAAAAACCGGTCAAGAGCGAGTCGGACTCGCGCACCGAGGGTTCCGTTCTGATTTCTGAAAAATTGTGCTATTTAGAGACATCGTTTTATTTTTCGTGTAATCTGAATAATTTCAGATTTTTCACTTTGCAAACTTCGGAGATAAGGGCAGGGGGAAACGGTATTTTTTTTTTTAATTTTTCATCAAAAGTAGAAAACTATGCGGCCTAAAAAAAAGAAAAAAAATTTTGAGAATGTGCAAAGAGCGCTCTTTTATATGATATCCCACATGCACTAGTAGCCCCACTATGAATTTTTAAGACACCCTTTCAGTTCCTGTTGCAAAAAAAATATAAATATTTTAAATTCTTTCTTATTTGCAAAATACTTGAGAAATGTCGTCTAAAACTATTCCAAATTTCAAGTTGATAGCATTAGTAGTTCTTGAGATATCTAGCTGTGACAGACAGACAGACAGACAGAGTCACACCATAAGGATTCCTTTTTTATCATTTTGGTACGGAGTTTTTGGTACGGGGTTTGGTTTGGTGGTGTCTGGTGGGGTGCACACCCCTACACCATGAAACTGGTATACAATGCTTTAATCCGGAGTGTTCTGGACTATGGATCTTTTCTTTTAATTCCCTGCAACAAAGGTGCTTTGGCAAGGTTGGACAGAATTCAAGCTAAGTGTCTACGGATCATATCGGGATGTATGAAATCCTCACCAATTAACGCATTGCAGGTAGAGTGTGCAGAACCACCGTTGGCCTTGAGAAGGCAGTATCTAGCATCGAGGTTCTGGGCTAGAGTCATTACTAAATCCTCCCACCCTCTTGTTCAAAAAGTGGACGACTTAAATGTTGCATGCCGAAGGTCTAATTATTGGAACCATAAAGAAGTCCCTTTGTTTGTAAAATCTTTCCGTTATTATAAAAATTTAGATTCCCCTATCATTCAGTTTCCAAAACTTCCTATTTTCTGTTTCGACTATGAAATTATATGTTTTAAACCAGATATTTTCTACAATATTGGCATATCGAAAAGGTCTCCTTCGGCGGACTCTATTTTCAATGCGGCGGTTGATGAGCGATGGCACAATTTCGAGAGATTTTTCACGGACGCCTCTAAATTATCAGATACAAGTTGCACTGGTGCTGCGGTGTACTACCAAAATTCCAAAATAGTTTTAAAATTCAAATGCCCTGTACAAACATCAGTATTTACGGGTGAATGCGTGGCCATATTGGAAGCATGTTTATTTATAGAGGCTCATAGCATAGATTTTGGTGTTATCTTTACGGACTCGCTTAGTTGCTTGCAAGCTTTGGAGCAGAATCCTTTTAAGAGTAAACTACACAGTCCGATCCTACTTCAAATCAAAAAGGCCCTATCCGCTTGTGCCAGGGATCACAAAACCGTTCACTTGGTTTGGATTCCAAGCCATTGTGGCATAAGAGGTAATGAAGTTGTTGATGGTCTTGCTAAAGATGCTGTTACCTCCCAAGCCGCTGATCTTAAACATTTCCAATGTCAGGGCTACGATTTGCTGAGCCTTCCTAGAAAGAGCTTGCTAACCTCATGGCAGGTCCAGTGGCAAAATTCAAGTAAAAATAAAGGGGCTTTTTATCACGCAATACAGCCTAATGTTACACCCAAGCCTTGGTTTTACCCGTATAAAAAAATATCGAAGAAAGTAATATCTATTCTTTGCCGTCTCCGTATTGGTCATTGTTGTTCTCCGGTTTTTCTTCACAAAATACGGGTCAGAGACACATCGCTCTGCGAATGTGGGTTGGATGAAGGTACTTTGGAGCACATCTTTTTTAACTGCTCCAATAATAACCCAGCCCACGACTTGTATAGCTATCTCCCTAAATTAAAGATCCCTGTCCCAACTAACTTTCCATTCCTATTAACACAGTCTTCTCCAAAGCTCTTCCAGGCTTTGATGTTTTTTATCCGTGCCAATGACATCAAATTATGATGATTTTTGTGTGGTTTGTGGTCGAATATGTATTTATATCGATTTATATAATATAATTAACAATATTCTTTATCTGTTTGTTTCAGTGTACTAATATTTGTCAACAAGTTTCACATTAAATTCAATTCAGTGTTTTTTTTTTCTTCGACATCGGCACCATTGCCATAGAGAAAAATAGAATAGAATAGTAATAACTGTCACTTCAGTTGTCATGCTACGACACAGATAAACTCTCTCAAACATTTTTTTTTATTTTTATTAAGCCACATAGTTTTCGACTTTTCATGAAAAATGTAAAAAAAATACCGTTCCCCCCCCCCCCCCCCCCCCCCCCTTATTTCCGAAGTTTGCAAAGACAAAAATCTGAAATATTCTATGTGATAGAAGTTTATGTAAAGATTACAGGAAAAACACCGGTCAAGAGCGAGTCGCACTCGCGCACCGAGGGTTCCGTTCCGATTTCAGCGCTCTTTCATAATGATACCCCAGTATCATATGAAAGAGCGCTGTTTGCACATTCTCAAATATTTTTTTTAAGCCATAGTTTTCGACTTTTGATGAAAAATGTAAAAAAATATACCGTCCCCCCCCCCCGTATCTCCGAAGTTTGCAAAGATAAAAATCTGAAATTATTTTATGTGATAGAAGTTTATGTAAAGATTACAGGAAAAATAAAACGATGTCTCTAAATAGCACACTTTTTCAAAAATCATCAACAAAAAATAACATACAAATGATGGTACGGAACCCTCGGTGCGCGAGTCGGACTCGCTCTTGACCGGTTTTTTTTTTATTGCGGTGACTTTGAAACTTGATTTTTTTGAACTCCAAGGATCCATAGACCTACGTATTTGATATTAATTTCAACTTGATACCTTCACGCCTTCCTAAGAAAAGGGGTCTTGACAGACAGACAGACGGGATAACCAAGTGATCCTACAAGGGTTCCGTTTTTCCCTATTGAGGTACGGAACCCTAAAAAGTGTTAGTAAAACCGGAAATAAACCAAATCAATGCAGTACCAGTACACTTGCTAAAAACTACAAATACTGCAGACCCTGGCAGTGACCGAGAACACGCCAAGATAATGAAGGTTAGGAGTAGCATGCTCAGGTTTTAATAGATAATTGTATAATTGAGACAAAGGTTATTACAAAGGTCGCAGACGACGGCCATGCTACTGGATAGATTTGAATAATAAATAACAGTTTATAAAGGATCCCAATGAAAGTTTTGCTCTACAATAAGCCGACGTTCGCACGGACGTAAAAATATCGCGGCGGGATTTTATCGCGCACTGGAATTCGGGTCACTTTTAGGGACAAATAAGAAAATTTAAAAAAAAAGTTTTGCAAACTGTACCGTGTGATATATCAAATGAAAGGACTTACTATGAGGGTCTCAAATATATTATTTTTATAATTTTAAAATAAATAGTTTTAAAGTTATTTAAGAAAATTTACGAAAATTGACCATTTCCCCCTTTGTCTCCGAAACTACTGAGCCTATTTTTTTTTTTTAAATACATTAAATAGTTCTATACCTGTAGATTACAGGAAAACCTATAAAAAGTTTATGGTCTTAAAATAACATGGTAAATCTCTCAATATTATGAGTACAAACTTACATTTACTGTTGGAATGTATGGAGCAACATGTTTTTCAACTATAATGTTAAGTTTGTTCTTGGGCTATTTTCATCCCAACTACGGAACCATTGTGCGTAGTCCGACACGCACTTGGCCGGTTTTTTTGTTTTCGCCGCATTGTTTTCGACTTTTAATGAAAAATGTAAAAAAAATATCGTATCCCCCTTATCTCCGAAGTTTACGTAGAGAAAAATATAAAATTATTCTATGTGATAGAAGTATAAGTAGAGATTACAGGAAAAGAAAAAACGATGTCTCTAAATAGCACACATTTTCAGAAATCGGAACGGAACCCGAGTCGACTCACTCTTGACCGGTTTTTTTTACTGCGTTGACTTAGAAGCTTGATTTTTTAGAGCTCCAAGGGACCATAGTTTACGTATTTGATATTAATTTCAACTTGATACATCCACGTGTTCCTGAGAAAAAGGCTCTTGACAGACAGACAGACGGGCAACGAAGTGATCCCATAAGGGTTCCATTTTTTCCTTTTGAGGTACGGAACCCTAAAAACAACCGCCACCTGTTCTACCTGACCTCGTGACCTCTCCCAAAAGATTTCCGTAACGAATGAATCAACTTCCAATTGTTCTACATCTAATTCAGTGCCGTCAATCAACACTACAAGTACGAAGAACAAAACGGTAAGGCTTGTTCACATTGTGCTGACAGAATTAGACTAGAAAAACAGCCGTATGTGTGATTCTGTAAGACCTTATTCTAAACTTCGAATCTGAATCCGCTGTTTCTTGATTGGCGTTTTAAGGCGACGTTATCTGACTTTTGATGATTTTAAACTGAATATCACGTCTAAACGAGTAGTGTTAATGATTTGGAAAAAATATATGTTAAATTAGAGCATTTTTTTAATAACTTAATATGTGAATATTTTAGATTATGTTTATACTAAATAGTGTAATTAATTTGTAAAGTTATGTCTAACGCAGATAAAAAACTGAGAATCATGCAAAAACTTTTAAGGCGTATTTTTATGAAACCTTCACCATTTTAAAGGTAATTTAATTATTTATCTTTTAGTATACGTGTTTTATTAAAATGCCGTTTGTTTTATGTATAATAAATTAATAATGCGTCTAATTTGGGACAGCGCTCCTAGATGGGCGAGTCCTATTACTGGCTGGACGTACGACGCGTTGCGTGAGCTCAGCACAGAACGCGCAAGCTAACCACTCAAGGTCATTGGCGTATAGTTCCGCCTTAAATTCAAAGTGTCAAATAAAAAACAAGTGAGCAGAAGTGATGCGAAGTGAGAGCCTTAGGCCGCGTTTCCACGGGGTGCGGAGACAGGAAACCTCCCCGAGTGCCCGTGGGCTGGAATTCCCTTCGGATACGTCCGTGGGGAAGGCCAGTCTTCGGGACGGTGCACCCTGGGGTGCGGGCAATGGTTCCCCTTAGGCACAAGTGCCTAAGGGGTTTCGTTGCCCGTATGCCAATATCCTGTCGGAGGAACGCTCCAACGTGTGTCCCTCTGCTCTAAGCAGAGACGCACAGCGGCGGAGTAAGAACGGGCTCGGTGTGCACTAACCCTGCCGCCGGGCAGGCAGAAGGAAGCCATTCATCCACCATCAATCATCATCATCCCCGCCACCATACACCATTCATCATTCACCACATCATCATTCCCATCCCATCATCCACCATCAATCATCATCATCCCCGCCACCATACACCATTCATCATTCACCACATCATCATTTCCATCCCATCATCCACCATCATCATTCCCATTTCCATTTTCATTTCGTCATTTCCTTCTGCCACCGTTAGTCTCGTAGCCCCGAAGATCGTTCAAGGTCATGTCTCTGACTTTTGACGGGGGTCGAGGGTCTTGGCTTAACCGCCCGGACCGCGAGGAAGAAAACCTCTATAAAAAATTACCCCAAACCTCCAAGCGGCGGCGCACCGTGAGGGAGGTTGGTAGCTTGATTAATGGGTAGCTAAATTAGTCGCTAGTGCGAACCACTGAAGATTTTGAGCAAGTACACAAAGATATATACTCGTGGGAACAAATATGGAAAATTTGAACAAAACCCAACGACGTGAGAAGGAGAAGGAGATGAGTGATGCGGGGTCGGAGTCCGACACCGCATCGGGAGCGAAGGGCGCGAAGGGCTCTTTCAAGAGCCCGGAGAGCGTAGTAGGAGGCAGTAGTTCCGCTGGTAGGAATGCATTCCTGAAGCGGAACGTGGAGGCAAAGCCGGGGGATGGCCAGGGGTCGTCTTCCTCAGATGGCGGAAAGGGCTCGGCCAAAAAAGCTCGCAAAGTTCTAGGCTGGAGTCACAAAAAGTCCAAGAGCAAGAGCCGGGCAATGGAGGAGGATGACTCCGTCGGCTCGGCCGAGGGGAGCACTCTGGAGGCGTCTGGCGATGAGTCGGACGCCGCTGGTGGCTCCAAGGCGGAGCGGGCCAGGTTCGCGGAGGTCGTGGCTGCTGCAGTGAAGGATGTGGCCTTGAAGAAGAAGCAATCTTCTAAGGACAAGGCCATACCTGCAGCCAAGGCCTCCATTATGGCGGCAGCGGAGGCCCTGCTTCAAGGGCCTCCGTCGGACGGCATGTCAGAAATGCGGGCGGAGGTCGCCCGCTTGACAGCCGCCATGGAGCTTCTCCGAAAGGAGAACGAGGAGCTCCGAGCGGACCTGGCCAGGCTCCGCGATGCCGGCCCTCAGAAGGCGCCGCAGGAGGGGGCGCAGCAGGGGCAGAGCGGGCTTGGGCCTGCAGAGGAGAAGCTACTGACCCTGGTGCGGAAGGAACTGGCTGCGTTCAACAGCCGGTTCTCTGTCCTGGAGGGCATTGTCCTCCGGCCCCCGCTGGCGGCGAGCCGGCAGGCCTCGGGCCAGCCAAAGGCGGCATCGTACGCCGCCGCCACAGCCGCCACGCCCAAACCTGGGTTGGCGGGGCAGGCGAAGGGCGGGGCCGCTCCTGCAAAGGCGCCTGCGAAGGCGCCTGCGAAGGCGTCTGCCAAGGCGCCTGAGAAGGCCCCGGCTGTGGCGGCGACGACGACGCGGCCGCCCCCGCCTTCTAAATCTCCTCCGGCTGACGCCGAATGGCAGGTAGCCGGGGAGAAGAGGAAGGAGGGCAAGGCGGCAAGGGCGGCCAAGCGGAAGGAGAGGCGGCGTCGGCGCAAGGAGAGAAGCGTCGCGGCGAGGTTGCGCGCCCCAAAGTCCGCAGCTGTAGTGATCACACTACAGCCGGAAGCGGAGAAGAAGGGCGTGTCCTACCGCGACGTGCTCACCAAGGCGCGGGCGGCGGTGAATTTGGAGGAGATCGGTGTCACAAAGGGCATGCGAGTAAGGGTCACGGCGACTGGGGCTCGTATGCTCGAGATCCCCGGTGCGGCTAGTGGCCCGACCGCTGACGCTCTGGCCGAAAGGCTTAGGGCGTCCTTAAATGCGGACGAAGCCCGAGTGTCCAGACCCGCCAAGTGCGCTGACATGCGCATCCTGGGTCTGGACGACTCTGTGACAGAGGGGGAAGTTGTGGCCGCCGTGGTCAAGACTGGGGGGTGCGCTATCGAGCAGGTGAGGGTAGGCACCATCCGTCCAGACTCCACGGGGTTGCGAGCCGTTACGGTGAGCTGCCCCGTATCGGCGGCCAACAAAATCGTTGGGGAGGGCCCGAGATTCCAGGTGGGCTGGGATTCCACGCGGGTAAAACTGCTGGAACCCAGACCTCTGAGGTGCTTCCGTTGCCAAGTGGGCAACCACGTGGGAGCGAAATGCACCTCGGAGGTGGACCGCAGCAGTAACTGCTTCCGCTGTGGTCAGCCCGGTCACAAGGCCGGCTCGTGCAATGCCACGCCGCACTGCTACCTATGTGCGGCAGCTGGCAAGCCGGCCAATCACCGGGCTGGAAGCAAGGGCTGTGGTCCACCCGCGAAAGCCCGGGGCAAGGGCAAGCCCTCCGCCCCCTCTACCGCCGTCACCGCCGCAGCCGTCGCCACAGGCGCCGTCGCTGCCGCCCCCACTGCCGTCACCGCCGTACCCACTGCGGCGGAGCCCTCACAGGGGGCTCAGGAGGGGGCTGCAATGGAATGCCAGTAGTGGCCCCATTACGCCTCCTCCAGGCGAACATCAACCACTGCGCCGCCGCTCAGGATCTGTTGATCCAGAGCATGGCGCAGTGGTCGATTAACATCGCCGTGGTCGCTGAGCCGTACTTTATCCCGCCCAGTGATTACTGGGTGGAGGACCTGAGCGGCTCAGTGACCCTCATTTCGTCGGCCGCCGCCGGTACCCTGTCCCTTGAAGCCGTCAAGAAGGGACAGGGTTGCGTCGCAGCACGGTTCGGGGGGATTGTCGTGGTGGGGACATACTTCTCCCCGAACCGAACTCTCGCCGAGTTCCACAACTCCCTTGCGGAGTTGAAAACCGTCGTCGTCGGGTTTCGTTCCCTTCCCGTGCTTGTCCTCGGGGACTTCAACGCCAAGAATGTGGCTTGGGGTTCCCGGTGTACGGACACACGGGGCAGGATGGTGGAGGACTGGGCTCTGGAGACAGGCCTGGTCGTCCTAAACCGGGGTTCTGTCCCCACGTGTGTGCGGATGCGGGGCGAGTCGGTGGTGGACATCTCGTTCGCCAGCCCCGCTCTGTTGCCGCACGTGGTTGACTGGCGCGTCATGGAGGGGGTGGAGACCTATTCCAATCACCGGTACATCCGGTTTGACGTCTCCGCCCATACCTCGAGCGCGCCGGTCTGACAGGCCCCGAGTGGTCCGCGGTGGGCGCTGAAGAAGCTGGACCGGGAGCTCCTCCTGGAAGCCTCGATCGTGCAGGCCTGGGTGTCACCACCGGACAGGCCTGCCGACATCAACGACGAGGCGGAGTGGTTCCGGGAGGCCATGTCCGAAGTGTGCGACGTGGCAATGCCCCGGGTCCAGCCCAGTCGCGCCTTTCGCCAGGTGTATTGGTGGTCGCCGGAGCTGTCGGCTCTGCGCGAGGCGTGCGTCGCCGCGCGACGCCTGTACACCAGGCACCGCAGGCTCCGTATCCGCCCTCCGGATACGGAAGCCATTCAGGCGGAGCTGTACGAGGGGTACAGAGCGGCGAAGACCGCCCTCCGAGCGGAGATCTTGCGGTCCAGGGATCTGGGCCGCGAGGAGTCGCTGGAGACTCTGAACAGAGACCCATGGGGGTGCCCCTACAAGTTGGTGCGGGAGAAACTCCGCCCATGGGCGCCCCCGCTGACGCAGAGTCTCCGGCCCGAGCTCGTGGAGGACGTGGTGAGCGCTCTGTTCCCTTCGCGAGGGGAACATACTCCCCCGCCTATGGCTCCGCCTCATGCGGTGCCCGCTGCGGACCACGACACCGACGACGACGTTGATGCTCCGGAAGTGACCGAGGTAGAGTTGAGAGCGGCGGTACGTAGGCTCAGTGCCAAAAATACCGCCCCAGGACCCGACGGCTTACCTGGAAGAGCCTGGGTTCTGGCCTTCGGGGCTCTCGGGCCTCGACTAGGGGGGCTCCTAAGCGCATGCTTGGAGAGGGGCCAGTTCCCGCTTCGCTGGAAGACGGGGAAACTGGTCCTCATTAAGAAGCCGGGGCGCCCTGCGGACTCTCCGTCCGCTTACCGGCCCATCGTGCTGCTCGACGAGGTGGGCAAGCTCTTTGAAAGAGTAATTGCAGACCGCCTCGTCGGGTGGCTGGTGCAGGAGGGGCCGGATTTGGCAGAGACCCAGTTTGGTTTCCGCAAGGGGCGCTCTACGGTGGACGCCATCATGCGCGTGCGAGCCCTCACGACGGGGGATGCAGTGGCCCGGGGTGGGGTCGTCTTGGCGGTGTCCCTAGACATCGCCAACGCCTTTAATACCCTGCCCTGGAGTTGCATCAGGGAGGCATTGCGGTATCACCGGATGCCGACCTACCTCTGTCGAGTGGTCGAGGCCTATCTGACGGACAGGGCCGTCATCTACCCCGGTCATCAGGGAGAGTGGAACCGGCGAGAGATGTCGTGCGGTGTCCCACAGGGATCGGTCTTGGGGCCGCATTTGTGGGACATCGGCTACGACTGGGTGCTGCGCGCCGACCTCCCTGGCGGCGTCAGCGTAGTATGTTACGCTGACGACACGCTGGTCCTGGCGCAAGGGAGGTCGCACCAGGCGGCGGCGGACTTAGCGACACGCGGGGTTGCGATAGTCGTGGAGAGGATCCGGCAGTTGGGACTCGAGGTGGCCTTGCACAAGTCCGAGGCCATGTGTTTTCATGGTCCTCGGAATGCGCCAGTGTCGGGTTCCGAAATAACGGTGGGAGGGGTTCACATCGGAGTCGGGTCGACGATGAAGTACCTGGGACTCGTCCTCGACAGCCGGTGGAACTTCGTGGAGCACTTTCGACGTTTGGCTCCCAGACTGGCACGGGCTGGGGCTGCCTTGAGGTGGCTCCTGCCCAATCTGGGGGGTCCAAACGCCTCCTGCCGGAGGCTCTACGCGGGGGTCGTGCGGTCCATGGCCCTTTACGGAGCACCGGTGTGGGCGCGTTCCCTAAGGCTGGGACCAGCCGGCAGGTTGAACGCGTCCCAGAGGGTCATGGCCATCCGGCTAGTCCGGGGATACCGCACGGTCTCCCGGGAGGCGGCGAGCCTCCTTGCCGGATTGCCGCCGTGGGATCTGGAGGCAAAGGTCCTCGCGCACGTGTGGGAGTGGCGCGAGGAGGCGAAACGCCGGGGCGTAACTCCGCTGCCGCGAGAAATCACGGTACAGCGGACAGAGCTCCGGCGGGATCTCATGGCGGCATGGAGAGCGCGACTGTCGCAACCCAGCGCTGGGCACGCCACAATAGCGGCGATAAGTCCCCTCTTTGAGGAGTGGCTAGAGAGGCGCCACGGCGTCCTCACCTTCCACCTGACGCAGGTCCTCACCGGACACGGTTGTTTCGGGAGGTTCCTGTTTCGCATAAGGCGGGAGGAAACGCCCGGGTGTTTCCACTGTGTGGATCGCCCGGAGGACACGGTGGAGCATACAGTGGAGGTCTGCCCGGCTTGGGCAGAGCACCGCCGTGTTCTCACGGAGGCGATCGGCGGCGGCGATCTCTCGCGTCCGAGCCTGGTCCAGGCCATGGTGCGGAGCGAGAGTGCATGGGAGGCCGTCACCTCCTTCTGCGAAGCAGTGATGCTAGCGAAGGAGGAGGCGGAACGCGTGAGGGAGAGGCAGCCTCACGCCCTCAGTCGCCGCAGGAGACGCCCTGGGCGGCGGGAATCGCGGGGCGATTTCCGGCCACCGTAGGCGCGGGCCTGCGGACGGTGAGCAGCGGGTAGCTCGCCGTCCGGTAAGGACCAGGCCCGAGTCGACGGCGCGTTGTGTTCCACGCGCGCCTCAAAGAGATGTCAGCAAGTGACGGGGCCCAATAGGGCCGACGCCGCTGGGGTCGCGGGTTGTCTGAAAGGGTTACCGCGGCCCTGGCATAGGCAACTGAAGGAACACGGGTGGGTTTTAGTCAGTAAAAGTCTGACACGCCCTCCCGCTCCACCCAGAGCGGGAGAAGTTATTTGATGATTTCCCACCCTCAAAAAAAAAAAAAAAAAAAAAAAGGCCGCGTTTCCACTGACGCGGAGCTGGGCGGAGCGGAGCGGAGACGTGCAGGAATCGTCCAATTACAGACGAGACAAGAGACGCGATGAGGATTTCAACCATTATGATTGGTCGATTCCTGCACGTCTCCGCTCCGCTCCGCCCAGCTCCGCGTCAGTGGAAACGCACCCTAAGCCTTAGCTTTTTTCCAACTACGTTGGGGTCGGCTTCCAGTCTAACCAGATGCAGCTGAATACCAGTATTTTACATGGAGCGACTGCCTATCTGAATTCCACAACCCTGTTACTGGGTAATACTATAATACCTCTTGGTAAGACTGGTTGTCAGACTTTCGCGCTTCTGACGACCCGTAACGACTGTTAAAGATCCACGAATGACAGCCGGGACCAACGGCGAGGCACGGAGGAGTCTCGGTATGAGATGAAGATGGTCGCCCATCCACGGACCCGGCAAGCGTAGCCTAACCTGATGGGTCCTTAGTTATACTTGTAAACATTTTATAATCCCGAAGTAATTCAGACAGTATTTGTTTTTAAACCAAAGATGTAAGTAATGTAATATTTATCAATTAAATATTTTTATAGCTATAATTAAATTACATAATAACATAAACAACCGCATACCGCAGAGTTCGTTATTTTAAACATTTCTGAATGACACGTAAACATTATTTATGTTGTACCAAAGAAAAACTCTACCAATATAAACAGTTCCTTAGGAATAAGGTAAATTAATATATTATATTATTTATTTATCTGTCAGACTGTACGGTGAAACAAGCGTCATAGTCGTCTTCCAATTATTGAGAAACTCGCTGTTTCACGGAAATCCTCAGCTGTGAGTAAAATCACAAAAGAAATAAGTACAGAAGGCCAGCTCTGTACAATGAACACAAACAAGCGCACGCATTTCATTCGCACATTATAAAATTGTAGTGTATGCGTGCGCATTGCTGTGGCAGTCGCATAGAGTAAAGTAATATATCGGCTAGGCAGTCGCTTGCTAGCCATAGGCGAGAGCACACGTGTACTGATCTTCGCATACCGTGTATCTACCTGAGTGAGTGTTTTATTGGCCCCAGAGATATTACAACAATTATAATCTGTTTTCGAATTTCCTTTTAACATGTTAAAAGGAAATTCGTAACACATTCATCTGTATTTTGAAGGTTTCAACTACTTATATAAGGTCCCATTAAAATCGATGGACAAATTTTCCCAGGGTTCATATTCATGGGTAGAACACCCTGTGAAAATTTTTCCACCTATTTTAATGGGACTTTGTATATCTCAACGCTTTTTCAAACAATTTATGTTTGAATTACATTGTAACTGGAAAATTATCCACCTATTTTAATGGGACTTTGTATATCTCAACGCTTTTTCAAACAATTTATGTTTGAATTACATTGTAACTGGAAATTTATCCACCTATTTTAATGGGACTTTGTATATCTCAACGCTTTTTCAAACAATTTATGTTTGAATTACATTGTAACTGGAAAATTATCCACCTATTTTAATGGGACTTTGTATATCTCAACGCTTTTTCAAACAATTTATGTTTGAATTACATTGTAACTGGAAAATTATCCACCTATTTTAATGGGACTTTGTATATCTCAACGCTTTTTCAAACAATTTATGTTTGAATTACATTGTAACTGGAAAATTATCCACCTATTTTAATGGGACTTTGTATATCTCAACGCTTTTACAAACAATTTATGTTTGAATTACATTGTAACTGGAAAATTATCCACCTATTTTAATGGGACTTTGTATATCTCAACGCTTTTTCAAACAATTTATGTTTGAATTACATTGTAACTGGAAAATTATCTTTTTATTAGATATTTTTTTTTTTAACCGACGAGAAAAAAAGAGGAGGTAATTTAGTGGACACGTAGGTATAATAGATCTTTACCTATGAAATTGCCGTTTTGTATGAAAAAATTTAAACGAATTTTTTTCATGTATTTTTTATTTGTATTAATCGAAGTAATCACCCATGCAATCAATGCATCTTTGCCAACGCAGTGGCAGTTTATTGATGCCGTTCTTAAAGAAATCAGCTGGTCGGGAGGCAACAAATTCTTCAAAGGCATTTTGTACTGCCTCTCGGGTATTGGATTTTTTTCCCGCCAAGAAGTTATCCAAATTCTGGAAAAAGTAGTAGTCTGTAGGCGCAAGGTCTGGTGAGTAGGGCGGATGACGGAGAGCTTCCAACCCCAGTTCTTGCAACTTGGAGACCGTCTGCTGTGCAGCATGAGGTCGCGCATTGTCGTGCAGGAGCAGCGGAGACGAGCGATTGACCAATGCTGGTTGGAGATGTGCCAGCTTCTCCATCATTGTGTTCAGTTCTTCACAGTACACATCTGCAGTAATGCTCACCCCGTTTGGTAAGAAGCTGTGATGAATCACACCGGCGCTAGACCACCAAACAGTGACCATCACTTTTCTAGGGGTAAGTTTTCGTTTAGGGCATTGTTTAGGTGCTGAACCAGGATCCAACCAACTTGCTGAGCGCTTGCGGTTATCAAACAGAATCCATTTTTCATCGCAGGTAACAATGCGGTTCAAAATTACTTCATTTGTGTGTCTGTTGAGCAGTGCAAGGCACGTCTCGACGCGTACTTCGCGCTAGCGATCATTGAGTTCGTGGGGCACCCATTTGTCAAGCTTTTTTACCTTGCCAATTTGACACAAATGGACCAATATTGTTTTGACGCTAACGTCGAAAGCTGCTGCTAATTCAGCCGTAGATTGTGTATCATCAGCTTCCACAATCGCCTTTAATTCGTAATTGTCGACCAAAGTCTTCGGACGACCGCGAGGTTCATTTTTCAGGTCGAAATTTCCAGAACGGAAGCGAGCAAACCAATAACAGGTGGTGCGATGGTTTGTAGTGTTAGCTCCGTAAACGTCGTTGATGTTGCGTGCCGCTTGTGCCGCGTTGCTGCCACGACGTGAGTACCGTCGTGGCAGCAACGCGGCACAAGCCTTATTCCATAATTACTCGTATTTTTAACGTATCCATGATGACGAAAAAGATTGAAATGCGATGAAAATGTAACACTAATCAATAAACAAATGACTACTTTTGGAAAAAAAAATCCATGTTTTTAAAATATAATTAATTTGAAATTAGAATTCTTAGCCAAACAAAAATTATTTTGATTTGAAATGGCCAGTACTGCAGAACGGCAATTTCATAGGTAAAGACCTAATATTTGTTTTTTTTTTTTTTATTTTTATGTATGACTACGTAACTATGCTTAACTTTTTTTTTGTATTTCTATTTGTTTTTTTTTTTTTGTTTTATTCGAGTTGATTGTAGTTGATTGATTGTTGATAGTTAGATAGTTGATTCCATATATTTTTTTTGATAGTTCGAGTTTAATTTTATAACTTATATTTTCGATAATTTTCCAATTACAATGTAATTGAAACATAAATTGTTTCGTGATTCATTCTTTTACAAAAATCAGATACCTTTGTAACAGACCATAGACGCGGACACAGAGCAATCTCAAACTGACGAATGCCAGTCGCGAGTACGCTTGCACTCGCTTAACTTTCAAGATCCGGATAAACCTATTGAGGTTTTTGTGATGTTTTTTTTAGATTTTGTTTTGTTTCATAATTAATAAACAATAAAATAAAATTCTGTTACAGGTATTTCTACATACTTAAAAGAAGGCGTCTAAAATGTATTTGTAAAACCTGTTGATTACGAAATAAATAAACTTATAATTTAAAAAAAAGTGAAGCGTGTCTATGCGTGCGTGTGTTTTCGCACGTTGTTTGTATTGCGTGAACCTTCTGCATCTATCTTTTTTAACCGACTTTTAAAAAAGGAGGAGGTTCTCAATTCGGATGTTTGTATTTTTTTATGGTAAAATGGTTGGCAGGCTACCAACTACGGAGGATAATGATCTTCACGCTTAGTATAAGGGTTTTCTCGGAAGCTTGTACTTTTGGGAAGGAAAATGTAGGTGATTAGGTGATGATTTAAACAGCTGTCAAATGATACCGTCTCCAAGAAAAGTAATGTAGGTATTTGCATTTTAAACTTTTCTATACCTACCTACCTACCGACCTAGATATAAAAACATCGACCCCCTAGAAACCTTTCGGGAAATACAATTTTTTTTTCGTCTCACAGTAATTGTCTAGTTTTCTTAGCGATGACGTATCTTATCTACATTTGTGACTTTGAATCATTTCACTTTCTCTCCCAGTTCCTGGTTGTAATCACTTAAGAATAAATCTGGCAAAGAGCCAGTACTCCTGCTGTATGATACCTACCTCATGAAACAATGACTTCACACTATGTTACTAGGTAGTTACTTCAATCTTTCTAGCCTTTTCCCAACTATGTTGCAGCTGAATACCAGTATTTTACATGGAGCCACATGCCTATCTGACCTCCACAACCCAGTTACTGGGTAATAATACGATATACCTTGGCAAGACTGGTTGTCAGACTTTCAGGCTTCTGACGATCCGTAACGACTATCAAAAGATCCACGAATGACATCCGGGACAAACGCCTTAACGTGCTTTCCGAGGCACGGAGTAGTATGTAAAGATGGTCACACATCCACGGACCAACCTCGGCAAGCGCAGCTTAACCTGATGGATCGACCCGTGCGGCTGTTATTACTTAGCCACGAGCTCCTCCTCCTCTTCCTACCTTAAGGTACGTAAGTACATAATATTCTAAAATCAAAATATTAAAAAAATAAATAAATGTTTAGATACGTAGAATTATCTATAATAATTTTATTAACTGGCGAATATGATGTAAAATAAGTTAAAGTAGCAATTCACAGGCTATTTTTCCGACATATATTCGAGGAAATAGAACCTTGAGTAGACAACAAGCCATTTAGTACCTAGAGAGTTTGAAAACCTTCCAGATGAACAGAAAAGATGAACCTCGAAAGAAGACTACAATTCGGTACGTTGGTCCTTCTATACAGGGTGTCTGAGAGGTGTGTCCACAATTAAAGGTGTCGTACAGACTATCAAACTGAACAACTTTCTCCCAGGGACCAACATCGTAATCGAGAAAAAAATATCAGTCATCCCATATATATTTTGTCGACTGGGTAGTGAAGTTTTTGTATGGGACGACTGTTTTTTTTTTCACGATTACGGTGTTGGTCCCCGGGAGAAAGTTGTTCAGTTAGACAGTCCGGGACTGTACCACACCCTTAATTTTGGCCGCACTATTCACAGACACATTGTAATCTGTATAATAGGAGCTGGCGGAAACAGAGGACCGTAGCAGCAGCGGTGAGGTTTGGTGAAAACTTTGGTGTTTTACAGATCGTGTAAAACACCAAACCCACCAAAACCGTAAATAATTTTGACATGTAAAAAAAATATGATATTTTCAAGTCCTTTTCGCATACAGTGATGGAAGCCAAAACATAATTATACATATTTTAATGCACCAAAAAAATCTTTAAACATACCTCCTAATAATCTTTAAAAGCAGTTTATCCCTTCATTAACAATTATAATTATAATTAAAAATATACCATGAAATGTCAAATTCCAAACTGCATCCAGTAATGGATTACTTTTTATTAAATAGTTAATTTCTAATTTTATACGATTTTATTTGCATTTTTACGACATAATTCCGGTGCGCGTGAGAATCTTCTATCTCGTGCGTCAAACTAGACAGCCATAACGCCATTTCACTTACACACCGAGCTAAACCAATCTTGGAACCTGAGGGCCTACTCCCTAAGTCTTTCCGTCTTTCCGTCCGTCCGTTCATCCGACCGTCTGACATTACGATCCATCAAAACAAATGTAAAAGTTAAATTTTTCGGACGGGTAAAATCACATCGGGAGTAGGGACAACTGGCAAATTATGTTGTCATTCATAATTCGTTCGTGCCCCGAACCAATCATCCATCCGTACTTCCGTAGGTGATACGAAGTAAGAAACCCCCGTAACGAAGGCCGAAACTACGGGCTTCGTGCTTAGCGAGTAGGCCCCCTGGGCCTTAACGAGCGAAAATATTTGTGTAATCTCAACCATCTTACATGATTCAAGGAGAGGCGAGTGGAAGAATATTTATTATTAAAACCAATCACAGTCGAGAGATAGTATGACGTAGATTTTGATCTCATGTCTTGCCCCTAGATGTCGCCATCAGCACAGACTAATACAGATGGGACACTCCGCAAAATCATTGAAATAAAAAGCGACTCTTGCTACGACACAATAAAGTGCAATTCAGGTCGCAGAACGCTAATTACCTGAAGTTATATTCACCTACACATTGCCTCTCTTTCTATCGCGTAACTCTTATACCTTCGGCGCGCGGCATTTCTACTGAATTAGCCCCGCGGACGGGGCCCGCCGTGTACTTGTAGCTTCACACCTAAACTGCGGAGTGTCCCATCTGTATTAATCTGTGCCATCAGTAGGAGTTCACAACAAGGACCGTTCGACATCTGCTTGAAAATTCTATCGCATTTCCGACCCAGAAATTGCGTTTTCGAGAAGTTTTGAGACAATAAGTACATGAACTCATATAAAAAGAAACAGCAAGAATACTCTAGATTCCTTCAAACTCGACCGGTCATGGCCACATAACGTAAACACTAATTATATATTCCAAAGCGTCGAACAACGCAGATTATGTTAATGAAGTAAACTAATTACAATAAGCAACGTACGAAGATTAACGTGACAGTGTATTGTAACGCAAATTTCACGAAATGTACGTCATTTAGGCGTATTGAACGTGCCTAATAACAAACAATGGGTAAATAACAAGTCTGAGATACGCAATAGTTTGTAGGCTAACTTATTATCTCAACGTTATTTTCCAGTTATTATACAGTATGGAACCAACACCATGTGCAATGAATCAAACTACTGGAAATACTCGTCCACAGAAGTATAGCAAAATTAAATATTAAATTAATAACCGTAAAATAAAAAAGTTATTTTTTCAAACAAAATAAATATCATACCGCATTTACACAATCGTCTTCGCCATTCGCCTCGTCATTCGACGAACATTCGACGAAACATTCGTATACGAGTGCCATCGCGAACTACTGTTCACACATTCGCGGTGTGAATTATTTTGACATTCGCACACGAATATGGAGGACGTGAAAATCCATTATTTTCACGTCCTCCATATTCGTGTGCGAATCTGAAATCGAGAAAAAAAATCAGCTGTTCAGTACATTTATCTACATCAAACTCGTCAAAATGTTAGGGTGCGGCTGATTTTTTTTTTCGTGATTTCAGGTTTGGTCCCATAGTAAAACTTGTTCATAATGATGAAAACAATGACCCCTTAAGAGGTTGTTGGTGTTTTACTAATAATCCTGTATATAAAAACCGGCCAAGTAAGTGTCGAACCACTCACAATGAAGGGTTCCGAAGTCGAAAAGAATTTATCCCAAAAACGAACTTAACACTGTAGTTGAAAAACATTTTCTGCCAATGACAATTAAATAATTTCACAACGACAACACACTGAGTTCTATAAACTATAATAGGGATGATGACTAAAAATTTATTTTTTGTCCGTCATAGAGATTATTAAAAAATATTGGACACGTATTTTTTCTTTTTTTACGTAATCAAAAAATTATGGCGTAACAGTGAGTTAAAATATGGTATGACGTCACGCGTAGCTAGGTTTTATACGTACAAGTGACGTAGCGAGCCCCCACTCCCCAACTTTAATGCGTGATAGCTAAGTAATTTTGTATTAATATGATAAAGCAAAAAATACGTGTCTAATATTTTTTTATTATCTGACTGACGGACTAAATAGAATTTCTTTTTTTTTACCCAGGCATCATCCCTATTATTGCTAGTATTTTAAAAATAGCTGGTATATTATAAGTTATAAGTTTATAACGTCTTAAAGTTATAACGTTCTACTACTTTTTTCCACAAAACAATTTTTTTTTCGAATGTTCTGTCAATATTTTTGAAGATCTTCCCTACTGTCTTCTGTCTCTCTCACTTTTTTATAATTAAGGTGATTTTAACCAAAATATTTCACTTTTCCGTACAGTTTTTCAAACATTTTCTTTCATACAAACATTGTCCTGACAATTACAAACACAACAAAAACAGAATTCGCCAAATCGATGCAACAGTTCTAAAGTGATACGCTTAAAAAAAGCATACATTCGACAATTATTTTTTATTTAAATAGATACCTATATGTAATCATCTAATGACATTAAAATTAATCTTCCTAGCCTTTTGCCAACTACATAACATATTGGGGTCGGCTTCCAGTCTAACCGGTTGCAGCTGAATACCAGTATTTTACATGGAGCGACTGCCTAAGTATCTGAGCTTCACAATCCAGTTACCCTGGGTAACACGGTACATCCGATGACTCTATGACCGCAGAATTCACGTCTCACAACCTGATGTGTTATGTCGAGATGCGCAAATGTGTCTAAATTATACGCAGTAGTCTACAACATGATGAATAACGTATCCATATTGAACACCTGTGTGTTATTAACATCTTATGATAATTTCAAGAAGCTTAGTGGCCATTATTATGCTTGTTAAAAATAAATAGATATATCATCATTCTCCTATCCTTATCCCAACTTTTTAGGGGACGACGATGTATTTTTTAACCGACTTCAAAAAGGGAGGTTCTGTATTCGACTAGTATGTATGTATGTTTGTATGTCCGCCATTTTCTCAAAAACTAATCAACTAATTTTGATGATTCTTTCACTATCGTGTTCTACATATTTTCAAGAAGGTTTTAGTAAGTATATTATAATACATTAGGTAATTATTCTTATGTACGCACGGCTACAGATCAAGCTATACATTTCC
Organism: Cosmia trapezina; assembly: GCA_905163495.3. Taxonomy (NCBI): domain Eukaryota; kingdom Metazoa; phylum Arthropoda; class Insecta; order Lepidoptera; family Noctuidae; genus Cosmia; species Cosmia trapezina. The sequence goes on from LR991027.1 coordinate 20,236,143, forward strand.
AGTATAAGCTGATCTCGCATTGTATAGGATTTCCTTATAATGAGAGGTCAGTGTAAACTGGAAATGTATAGCTTGATGTGTAGCCGTGTGTACGAGGTTATACGCAAAAACGTAAGTACTGTATCTCCGTCATTTCTAAGCGGATTTTAATGATTCTTCTTTTTGTTCGCCTAAGGCTTATGTAATTTACTTTATATTCAACTAAAAATGAAAAAATAAATTTACTTTTAAAAAAGTAAAAACCGACTTCCAAAACCTAAAACGAATAAAATAACTTTCATAAATAACTCAACAGCTTCTGAAGTGCGTATCTTCAATTCTTCAATGCACCTTAGCTTGGCTCCGACTTCACAAGCTGTTAAGTTTTTTATGAAAGTTATTTTATTCGATGCCATACAACCGATTGCCGAAATAAATAGTTATATCTTTCGCCATTATGTTTGGAAGGATGAAATATGACTAGATATACCTACTTATCTTTCTTTGAGCCCAAAGAAACTTTAGACGAACAGATCTAACGTCATTGTGTAAATGGCGACCACTTAGGATGGCAAACACTTCATACATTCCTATATGATATCATATTTTGCCAACATACTCAGTGGCCTGATTTTTTTACCCTTTATCCAGACAGAAACTTCTCATCAACTAAAGCAAATGAGAAATAGTATTTATTAGAACTCGCAAAGATATTTTTTTTTTTTCTTATTCTTTGGCCTCACCTTTTGCCAATATGCGAGGTCGGTTTTCCCAATCATGCGAAGCCATTTTTATTTTGTGCTTCATCTTCCGTAAGTCCCATCCACCTCATATAATTTTGGACCTTCGTCATCCATATGGTTTGAGCTCTTCCTCTTCCCCTTCTTTGTAACCATCAGCTGTGGCAATTGTTTTATTAGATATACTTTGGCCTCGTACGGGGCATATTTTAAAAAGTCCTGAACGAGGCCAAAATATATCTCAGCACCATGCTTCGATTTTTAAAAATGAATGTAATTTTGATACAAAATAAGTTACTTACGACATTTTTCCCTTTTCACTTTTCCTCAACTACACAGTTCTTAAAGATTGAGTCTAATATATGTATATATTTAAACCATACTCAATAAATTATTTATCACCACGTGTCGCCACACGCGAAATTTTTAAGGTCAAACCAGTGCGATCGAGCCAAAACCAATAAAATTATCACCTTAGCCAGACTATTAAAAAAATATAGGTAAGTAATCAGAGGTCATTGGTTGAATGTCTAAGGTGCGGAGTTTTTCCAGATTTTTCGCATAAAACTTGCTGTGAATTCAGATGCACTGACTGATTTGTTTATCCAATAGTTGTGGAAATACTATACAGGGTCACAATACAGGGTAAAAAGACACATCACAAAGCCGTCAACTACGCATACTGTACAGTAGTACCCAAGTAATAAGGCGCGCCGTGAATCTTCGTTCGCACAGAAAAGAAAGTATGGCCTCGAAGATTAACGAGAATACTTAAAACTTACAATCGACCTTAGATCACTACTATAAGGTTCATAATACCCTGTAGCTGTTAGTTCCGTCTCACTCGCAAGTATGGCGGCTGTCAAGCGGCGCGCGCTAACATGGCGGCAGCTACCGACCAATAGCGTTACAGGAAAGAGCGTGGAGCGTGCCGATTGGTCAATAGCATTTCCCGCGCCTTGAAAATTCATCTTCTGCGCAGGTACATCGATAAGCCATATTAGTTGAGTACTACTGTACATCTAACTAAGTGGCTTTGCGCAAAAATAAGCCAACGTTTGGTTTAGTTTTAGTTTAGCACTCGTTTTAGTAAGAAAGTAAAAGAAAATGCGACTTTGACCTTCAATATCTCCAGAACCAGTGGATTCCCAGGTATGGTGTAGTGGAAACAAGTGTGTGTCGGACCACGCACAATGAAGGGTTCCGTAGTTGAAAAGAATTTATCCCAAAAACAAACTTAACATTAAAATCCCAAAAATATTTTTTTATGTGATCAAATTACAAATTACCAATTTTCGGACTTTTTCCTTTATTTTTGCTGTGAGACCTTGCTTCTTACCAAATTTCAAGATTCTAGGACAACGGGAAGTACCCTATAGGTTTTGATTTACTTGCGAGTATCAAACTATGTCGCTATTATTTTTTTATTGCATTAACAAAGAAGCTTGATTTTTTTAGGTCTCCAAGAAACCATAGATCTACGAATTTGATATTAATTCCAAATTGATACCTTCACGCGTTCCTGAGAAAAGGGTCTTGACAGACTGACAGACTTGAAAATATTTTTTTATGTGATAGAATGTCAAATTAACAATTTTCGGACTTTTTCCTTTATTTGTGCTGTGAGACCTTGCTTCTTGCCAAATTTCATGATTCTAGAACAACGGCAAGTACCCTATAGGTTTTGATTTACTTGCGAGTATCAAAATATATCGCATAATTGGCCGTATCTTTTTATTGCGTTGACTTAGAAGCTTGAGTTTTTTAGGACTATAAGGGACCACAGACTTACGTATTTGATATTAATTTCAAATTGATACCTCCACGCGTTCCTGAGAAAAAGGGTCTTGACAGACTGACAGACAGACAGACGGACAACAAAGTGATCCTATAAGGGTTCCGTTTTTTCCTTTTGAGGTACGAAACCCTAAAAAACGATCCAAATAATGGGTAGAACATGTGGTTTTCGGCTTCGGCAAGAGTCTTTTACACCCGGTATAGAGTAGATCACAAGTATACAGGCCATGGTAATTTCTGTCATGTCATGTCTCCCAAGAATTGTGGTAAATGAAAAATTGTAAAAGATTCCATGAGATGTCGTAGGTAATTTGTGTGCTGATTTGTGTTACTGATTCTAATGATTATAATTCTGTAAAACTTATTTGTTATGGTCGCGAATCATACTTCAACATCAACACACAACCTAATACTGACTTGCAAATTGCAATAAACGTTAGAAAACTGAATTAAATTTCGCGAGCTACCCTGGCGCTTCGCCCTGAAGGTGGATCCGCTGTGGTAACCCGCGAAATTCAAATTTTATTACGTTTTTTGCAATTTGCAGGTCAGTGTCAGGTTGTATCTTGATCAAAATATGATTCGCGACATTATCAAACATTTATTTACATAATTATAACCAGAAGAATCATCAATACAGCACTCTATGTTAGATTTTTCGTGGTTTGGTCTGATTTCGGAAATCAGTCCAAACCACGGAAAATCTAGCTAAATAAGATGTAGGTATTTTTTATGGTTAATATTATGTAATTATACATATTTCTTACTGTTGCGAATCATATTTTAATCGAGATACAATGTTATACTTACTTGCAAATTGCAAAAAAAGCAAGAAAACTTGAATTTCGCGAGCTACCACAGCGCATCAACCTTAAGTAGTTTTTGAGTTTATTCATTACAAACAAACATACAAAAAACTCTGTTAAAGACGACCTTATGGTCATGTATGATTGAATAATAACAAAGGAGCTATACAAATAAAAGAAACAATAATAAAATACAAGTGTTCACATTACTTTTTTAACAAAACTAGACTTTTATAGTTCTAGTTATTTCAAGGTTGTTAAATCCTTCTGTAAAACCACGTTTTGTGGCACGATATACCTGTGAACATGAACTTACTTGAATTAGGTATTAATATACTTTTTTATTGATGATAGAGAGATTTTATAATGTACATAAATAACAACATATAGTATCATAATCAGTGCTGGGGCACAGGCCTCCTCTCGGTGAGGTCTCGGGCCGTAATCCAAAAAGCCGTAAAAGTGTGGACAAATTCAAGGGTTATACTTATAAGGTGAGTACCATCAAACTGAACCACTTTCTGCATGGGACCAACATCGTAGGTAATCTCGAAAAATTTATAAACTTTCCCATAAAAAACTACTTCAACACTTAAGGCTCTTACAGACAGAGGCGATATCGCGTCGCGACGTGTCGCGTAGCGGTGTTGCGACGCGATAATATCGCAATATCGCTCGCGATATCGCCTCTGTCTGTAAGAGCCTTTACTCGACCCAAATGTATGGGACGGCTGATTATTTTTTCGCGATTACAATGTTGGTCCCACAGAAAAAATTGTTCAGTTTGATGGTCCGTGACCACACACACCTTTCTGATATACTTTGTATAAATGGGAGCGATACTTACTTGCTTGCTTACTTACTTGATACTTGATACTTACTTGATACTTGATACTTGCTTGCTTACTTGATACTTACTTGATTTGCCACATTCCTATTCTCTTTTGGTTACTATCATATCAACCATAGACGTATAAGCACCGTACCGATGTATGTGTGCGTGATTTGAGTACCTGCAAAGACGTCGCGTCGCTCGTGTCACGTAATGGCGGCCGGTCGGCATACTATGATGTAAATGTGCACACATTTACATCATAGTGAGGCGTGTTTGTACAAACGGTCCGGCGTACTTACTGTGCTTCACTAGTCTATGCTATCAACAAACAATTGTCGAAGCTAACATAGTTAGGGACTATATATGCCTTTTCTAAAAAAAACTTTCTGTTGTCTGTTGTTTGTTGTCTTGTGTAAAAAATCTAGAAAATACAATCGAAATCACGATTAAAATTACGCGTAATTAATTATTATTTGTTAAACAACTTAAGTAGATATTAAATGGCGTTAATCGCAAATATCTGTCGATTCTAATCAACTGGTTTTTCCGTTATCAAGTTATCACCGTAACTAGGCTCTGATAAGCTATAAAACAATAATATTTAGTGCTGATAAGTGATAATTACACACAATACTCATCGATTCTGTGAAAAGTCATACCAATATATTTGTTAACAACTTTTCCGTTATTACGATGATTGACATCTGCCTAGCCTTTTCCCAACTATGTTGGGGTCGGCTTCCAGTCTAAACGGATGCAGCTGAATACCAGTATTTTACATAGAGCGACTGCCTATCTGACCTCCACAACCCAGTAACTGGGTAATACGATACCCCTTGGTAAGACTGGTTAAAATATTTTCAAGTCTTTTTCTCAGGAACGCGTGAAGGTATCAAGTTGAAATTAGTATCAAATATGTAGCTCTATGGTTTCTTAGAGATTTAAAAAAATCAAGCTTCTATGTCAATGCAATAAAAAAATACGGTCATTTAAGGGACATAGTTTGGTACTCGCAACATTCGCAAGTAAATCAAAACCTATAGGGTACGTTGACCTAGAATAATGAAATTTTGTAAGAAGCAAGGTCTCACAGCATAAGTAAAGGAAAAAGTCCGAAAATTGGTAATTTATAAATTGATCACATAAAAAATATATATTTTTGGGATTTTAATGTTAAGTTTGTTTTTAGGATAAATTCTTTTCAATACGGAACCCTTCATTGTGCGTGGTCCGACACGCACTTGCCGGTATTTTTTTTCTTTTTCTCACTTATACAAGTTGTCACAATATTGTGAACTTTTTTGACGCCTGAAAGGGCCAATATATTAATGCACATAGAAATTTCACAATATTGTGACAACTTGTATAAGTGAGAAACAGAAAAAAAATACCGGCAAGTGCGTGTCGGACCACGCACAATGAAGGGTTCCGTATTGAAAAGAATTTATCCTAAAAACAAACTTAACATTAAAATCCCAAAAATATATATTTTTTATGTGATCAATTTATAAATTACCAATTTTCGGACTTTTTCCTTTACTTATGCTGTGAGACCTTGCTTCTTACAAAATTTCATTATTCTAGGTCAACGTACCCTAGGTTTTGATTTACTTGCGAATGTTGCGAGTACCAAACTATGTCCCTTAAATGACCGTATTTTTTTATTGCATTGACATAGAAGCTTGATTTTTTTAAATCTCTAAGAAACCATAGAGCTACATATTTGATACTAATTTCAACTTGATACCTTCACGCGTTCCTGAGAAAAAGACTTGAAAATATTTTAACCAGTCTTACCAAGGGGTATCGTTAGTTCCATCTCACTCGCAAGTATGGCGGCTGTCAAGCGGCGTGCGCTAAAATGGCGGCAGCTGCGACCAATAGCGGTACAGGAAAAAGCGTGGGGCGTGCCGATTGGTCAATAGCATTTCCCGCGCTTTGAAAATTCATCTTCTGCGCAGGTACATCGATAAGCCATATTAGTTGAGTAGGTACTACTGTAGGTGTTATTGGCACTTCGCCGTCGATATATTTAATTGACTCAGTCGGTCATGAAGTGAGTGCGTGTTAACAGCGTGCGTATGTAAACCGTCTGGGCAAGTCTGAGGTTTCGCTTTGTAAACAAAACAAACGATGCATATTCAGTACTAGTCTGTATTGTTTCGTAAATTACATACATTTGCGTTCATTTCCACCAACTATTATTTTTGTAGCAATTGGTGGTCAGGTCTATCAAAGATCTACAAATGATAACCAGGACCAACAAACATTACTTTGAAATAAGAACAGAAACAGAACCGAAATGAAAAGGCGCTGGTTCGTGGAAAGATAAAATCAATTATAATATGTCAAAAGTAATAAAAAAGACAATAGAAACACGTAAAAAAACAATGACAATTATAAAAGAGGTGCGTTTTGCACATTTGTCAGCCGGTCGATTCTGTAATGCCTAGGCCGCACACATCGCGATAACCCGAAGATTCGCGTAGTTGCGATGTATGTAGCCAAGTATTCGCGTATACTTCGGAGCTTCGTGCGTAGTCGCAAGGACTTCGCTCCGCTGTCGGTAAACTCTCGCAGATCAAAGCGTTTTATCGTGATGAACTTCGCTTGCGCGGCCACACTTCAGTCGGCCCCACAGAGTACTTTTACTTATAGGGCACCCCACCCTTTGTAAACTACAGTGCATAATATAGCTGAAGCCGTAACATGGATTTATAATGAATGAATAGTTATCATCCACTTCCTCCTTTTTCTTGCTTTTAATTTGTTTTTACATGACATAAATGTAAAAAAATAATTATTTGCTGCCATAAATACACAGCAACCGCGGCGTCCATTTTGTTTTTTGCGTTTGTACATCGCTCGTACATCACGATAAACTTGACAACACGCACTATGTGGCCGCGCAGCTTCGCTGTAGACCGAAGACAAAGTTTATCGCCCGAATGTCATCGCGATGTGTGCGGCCTAGGCATTAAAATCTCACCGTGAAAACTTTTTGCAAGGAATTGACACTATTGACAGCTCACTCCACGCTCACTTTGCCTAAGTTTTCACGGTGAGATGGTTACAGAATCGCAATGGACACTGTTCGAATTTCAAAGTGATCAATTTCTAAAGGAGATGTCCCAAATTACCCAGAATCGACAAGAACGAAATTGTTAACTATAATAAGCATTTGACGTCACCAACGGGGCAACCCAGAAATCCGTATAGTATAGGAGTTATGAGCCAACTTAAATGTGAATCCGAAAATCTTAGCCATGTTGTTTCTTTTAATGTTGCCATTGTTGTTGTTTGCTGTAGATGTCTCGTAAAAAAATATTTCGTTTTCGAGTTATGCGGACACTTGAGTGCGGTTTTTGAATATTGCCTCATGTCTATGAAATTGTCTTTTACGCTTTGTTATTCTGTTAAGTCATATTTTGCGCAAATTTTCGCTACAGTGCGCAAATTTTCGCTACAGTGCGCAAACTTTCTCGTAGCATTTGTACCCGATTGCTACGACCTGCTACGTAGTAGGCCGTAGTATTCCCAGTTTTTATTCGCGTTTACAAAATTAATAAGTCATAAGTCATTTATTTCATAACAAAAAAATTGTGTTGAAAATTACAGTGATGATAAATAAAATAATAATAAAAAAAAAAAAAAAAAAAAAACACAAACATTAGAATCATATTAAAAAAAAATTATTACGCATCAGAAATGTATCAATACTTATTACAAAATAAATAAATTATATGTCAATAATTCAGTAATAATAAATTAAATTAAATAACCAACATTGCAATATAATTATAATCTAAACTATTCACAGTTATTAAGAAAATGCTTTAAATTACACGACTGCCCAAAAAGGATTATGCCACCATAACTTTTTTAACATATATTTTTTTCTAAATCATTAACACTAGGTACTCGTTTAGACGTGGTCTTCAGTTTAAAATCATTAAAAGTGCTATTGTCGCCTTAACCGTAAAATAGTCACATCTGAAAACGCCTCAAACTAACAAGAGAATGATACAAAAAGTAATCATCTCACGAAGTAATTTCATAACTCTCACTCACAGATAAATTGTCAAACACGTACAAAAAAACTTCCAATTCTATTATACAACACGTACATATGACAATAAAATGTGTTAAAATGACGCACTTTCGTTGAAAATACGTCATTTGGGTAACAAGGTGCGCGTTATCACGATTGGTTGAGTCGAGTTTTGTCGATTCGATTCTATAAGTTACATCACTAGTTATACAGGATGAAATTTAAAACATGTTCCAAATCAAAATGGGAGATTGTACTCATCATTATGAATAACTTTTACTATGGGACCAAACCTGAAATCGCGAAGAAAAAAACCGGCTGTTCAATACATTTATCTACATCAAACTCGTCAAAATGTACTGAACAGCTGATTTTTTTTCGCGATTTCAGGTTTGGTCCCATAGTAAAAGTTGTTCAAAATGATGAGTACAATGACCCCTTAAGAGGTTTAGTGTAAACAAAAAATAATGTTGTATAAAGGCCGTCCCACGGATATGCCACATGGAGGGAAAGTACCTTGAATATTGTAGATGGAACAATTTACTGAAAGAAGACATTATTTGAATTTAAAAAACAATTTAAACTGCATTCATAGATATTTAAATAATTACATGGTTGAACCGGAAATCGAACCCGTTACATGAGAAAAATAATCACCCTGTAGCTTTATCATACCGATCGAAAGGCATCATCATAAGGATTATTTTTTGCTAAATAACATAGTGTCACAAATAAAAGGAAGACCATGAAAACATTAGATGTCAAATTTTGTTCTGAAAAATGAAAAGCTGACATTGCCGTAAGGATAAATTGATTAATTTTGTATTAAAATAGTACAATAATTCATTGTCTTCCTTTTATTTGTGACACTATGTTACTTAGCGAAAAATAATCCTTATGATGAAGCATTTTGATCGGTATGATAAAGCTACAGGATGATTATTTTCTCATGTAATGGGTTCGATTTCAGGTTCAACCATGTAATTATTTAAATATCTATGAATGCAGTTTAAATTGTTTTTTAAATTCAAATAATGTCTTCTTTCAGTAAAATGTTCCATCTACAATATTCAAGGTACTTTCTATCCGTGTGGCATATCCGTGGTACGCCCTGTACCTATATGTATAGATAGATATGTATATGTGAAGCACTTTTCAATCAATCTGCCTAGCCTTTTCCCAACTATGTTGGGGTCGGCTTCCAGTCTAACCGGATGCAGCTGAATACCAGTATTTTACATGGAGCGACTGCCTATCTGACCTCATACGATACCTCTTGGTAAGACTGGTTGTCAGACTTTCGGGCTTCTGACGACCCGTAACGACTGTCAAAGATCCACGAATGACAGCCGGGACCAACGGCTTAACGTGCTTTCCGAGGCACGGAGGAGTCTCGGTATGTAAAGATGGTCACCCATCCACTGACCAACCCCGGAAAGCGTAGCTTAACCTGATGGATCGACCCGTGCGGCTGTTATTACTTCACTTTTCGAACGTCAAAATTACATAAGTCAGCCCCACAAAACGGCCTCCCTTCACCACTTGCTAGTGCTTTAGCTGGGAAGAAGAAGTGGCGCAACAAACTGTCCAGCAGCACAGCTGTCTGCTCAGTTATACTGACAATGCACTTGACCTGTGTACCTAATCTAAAAGAAATAAATATAATATTACAAAACCAAAAGCAGATGTGTAGCTTGGATCATGGAGTTGTCAAGTGTCATCAAAATACCTCTCGACTGCCGGAAACAAAGATCTACGCAAGACACAATAGCTTTTTAATTGTTTTTTAACCGACTTCAAAAAGGAGGAGGTTCTCAATTCTCTCAGGAAGCTTTTTTTTTTTTATGTATGTTCCCCGAATACTCGAAAATGGCTGGACCGATTTGGATTTTTCTTTTTCTGTTCGAAAGGGTATACTTCCCAAGTGGTCCCATGATCATCAAGTCAGGATCTGATGATGGGATCCCATGGAAATCCAGGGAAACCCTCAAATTTTATGGGCACACTTATATCGATTTCGGTATTTTTTATAGTAACTCGTGCATTTGCTCTCCGAAAGGACCATTTGGTGAACTGGAACTGATGATGAAGACCACAGATGGCCATCGGAAATGCTCAATTATATCTAAGTATATCACAGGTTGCGATTCGATTACTTTAATATGGTTTATGCTCGTCAAAATGCATAATGGTGATGGTGACTTCACCATGAGCTCCAGTTCTCCTGGTTCTTACTAGGAGAACTCCTCAACAATTAACGTCCCTGCATCGGGAAAAGCAATATTTTGTAAAACGTGATGAGCAGTTGACAATGGGTTATTGTAACTTAGATAAATTACAAACTGACCCACTAAAAAGTGGAAAATAAAACCTTTTTTACAAAAAACAAAACCGACTTCCAAAAAAACACTACAAAGTGAAAAATAACTTTAATTTCGGAAGTCGGGGGCAAAAACCTAAAATACAGATCCAAACACACCGACTTCCGAAATTAAAGTTATTTTTCACTTTGTAGTGTTTTTTTTGGAAGTCGGTTTTGTTTTTTGTAAAAAAGGTTTTTGTAATTACGGCATTCAACCGATTAAATTACACATACGTTATTAGGAAGGCGATTTACATCCAATAATCTCCTAAGTACGATCAGTGTTATAAAAGAAAACACTTTTAATAATAATTATTAAAAGTGTTTTCTTTTAAAACACTATAAACGATTGCGTCAGAGATGGCCGAATTATTCGGCCATCTCTGACGCAAACGTTATAAATAACCATAGTTACTTAGATATAATAAATACATATAATATTAATATGGTTGTAACTGTTTTGAGGGGCTCGTGGCTAAGTAATAACAGCCGCACGGGTCGATCGATTAGGTTAAGCTACGCTTGCCGGGGTTGGTCCAAGACTCCTCCGTGCCTCGGAAAGCACGTTAAGCCGTTGGTCCCGGCTGTCATTCGTGAATCTTTGATGGTCGTTACGGGTCGTCAGTAGCCCGAAAGTCTGACAACCAGTTTTACCAAGGGGTATCGTATTACCAGTAACTAGGTTGTGGAGGTCAGATAGGCAGTCGCTCCAAGTAAAATACTGATATTTAGCTGCATCCAGTTAGACTGGAAGCCGACCTCAACATAGTTGGGAAAAGGCTATTCAGATGATGATGTGTATAACTGTTTGTTTTCAGTCTCAGTTGGAACTCATGTTTCGCATTTGCGAACGCAAGATTGACAAAGTAACCGATGCTTCTTGATCAAATCTTGATGTAATCAAACTGACACACGAATTCAAAACATATTTATCTTTAAAATGGAATACAATAATGATTTTTGTGGTTTTAACTTTGTAATACATATTAATTGTATGTTTAATCAAAAGTTAATACATGTCGTAACTTTAATCACCTTGATATTGATAATTGAATGTTTACATAGTCACGTCTGATTGGACACATACCCGAGTGACCAGTGCAGACGTCCATTCATCATCAGATTACATACATTGACGCAAGTATTGTTTTAAAGTAATGTACAAAATATATAATGAAGATTTATGTCTGTATGTCGACTGTTTTAATTCTCATTTGTTTTTTTTGCTTAAGCCGTGTCTCCTGCGCGCCGTTTGCGAAATATTACACAAAAAACCTTAAGCCGTGTCTCCTGCGCGCCTTTTTGCGAAATATTACACAAAATCATCGAAACAAAGAGGCGGGGCCATTCTCGTTTGTGTACGCAAACACGATGTTTTTGTTTTCCGAGCTGCATGGAAAACTTTCCCCGCGCGGGGGAAGAGGGGAAGGGTTAGTTTCACTTTCTGTTGTCAAACTCAAACTGATAGCACGTCTTCCTCGTCGGAACTCATTACGACATCTACACAAAATGTCATCTACTGACATATACACAAAATGTGCAACTAAAAATATTTGAATACGCAGGAGACAGCTTGTGTAAAAAAATAAATATTTATGTGTAAGGTTTGTTGTGTAATGTTTCGCAAAAAGACGCGCAGGAGACACGGATTTACACATAAGCATTTATTTTCAGATACAAGCACACAGTTTTTAGTTACACATTTTGTGTAGATGTCACAATGAGTTCCGACGAGGTAGACATGCTATCACTTTGACACAGATGTGCGCGGTGCGGGCGGCAGTTGAAAATGAAACAAACCCTTTCCCCGCGCGGGAAATGTTTTCCATGCAGCTCGGAAAACAAAAACATCACGTTTGAATACACAAATTTTTAAGGCCACGCCTTTTTGTTTCGACGTTTTTGCTGTGTAATGTTTCGAAAAAACACGCGCAGGAGACACGGCTATAATTATGTATATAGGGTGACTGGTAATTAGTGACCGATACCTAAAAATATGATTATACTCATTATAACAAACAACTTTTACTATGGGACCAAACCTGAAATCGCGAAAAAAAATCAGCTTCCCCATACATTCATGTTCGCGTAACTCGTCAAAATGTAGGGAGCAGCTGATTTTTTTTTGCGATTTCAGGTTTGGTCCCATAGTAAAAGTTGTTTTTTATAATGAGTATAATCATGTGTTTAGGTATCGGTCACTAATTACCAGTCACCATATACAGAGGGCTTGGTGCGAGTTTTTATACTTACTCGATCACGTTAACGTAAACGTCAGTTTGTACTGAAAATGAATAAGCGCTGTCTGGTGACTGTAATGGGAAACACAATTATTCCATACGAATTGACATAAGGTAACGTTAACGTAAACGCGATCGAGTAAGTATAAAAACTCGCACTAAGCCCACTGAGCAAATTAAAATACTGGCAGGCTCTTCTCACGTGTCAAGATTTTTATTTATTTTTCAATTATTTTTTTTTTTATGGCGAGAAAGAAGGCGACTGCCGAGATGATGACTGACAGAAGAAGTACCTACCTATGGAAGAAGAAGTACGGGAGGATAAATTGGAATAAAGACAACACAATGATGATAAGACAAAATATCTCCTTATAAGAACTAAACTAATTCTGAGTAAAACTTCAATCAAATTGGTTTAGGAGTTTAGCCAAAAATAACCGTTTTAGTAATTGACTAATAATTAATTAATATTAAATTAGTTACTACTTAGAAACTTTGATTAAAGCCAGACTAGTGAACAAATCAAAAATACTTCCCATAGCGGAAACGAAAGCTAGCCAAATCTTCAACAAAGATACATAAATAACAGTTTTGTCTGTTGAACAAATAAATACCATGAGTAGAGTCACACACAGACGCCATAGTTAATCCATAACCGATTAATTTATCAGCTGCCATTGACGCAAGCACCGAAAGTTTGTTTTACTTAATTGTGTACACAATCCACACTGAATTATTCAACAAAAACATACACGCAATTATTAACTGAAAAATCTTGTACATACAGCTGAAAATCGCGTATGTAGTTTTAGAGTTAGTCGTGAATGTTCGATTGTACATCTCATGTTACTTAGTATTAAACACAGTAGGTAATGCAATGAAGGTATATATAAGTTTTTTCAGTACATACGAGATGTAATCGATTCGCATCTACTTTACATGTTTTGTTCTTTTGCGTCAAAACATTAATTTATACAACAGCGACATCTACTAAGGGCGAATTATTAAACTTTCAACGACTTTCAATGAGAATGATGACGCGCGTAATGGCATCATGTTTGAACAACAGACGTGTACCCAATAGTTGAAAAGAAAGTCATGTATTGAAATCCGATGCTGAGTTAATTTGTTTTTCTTTTCTTTTTTTTTTTTTCGTTTCCAAACCAAATCAAAAGACCATGCTCTCTGTGCCTCGTCTCATTGGGGTCGTGAGTTCGATTCTCAGACAAATTAACTCAACATCGGATTTCGATAACATGCCTTTCGAACAGGCGTACCTACAGCTCGCAAAATTTTTCGAAATGGCGACCTTCGCAAAAACGTCATTCGAACCTACGTATCACTCCCGTTTAAGGCACATGTAATAAGGGGCGATCCACTGTTGGACATAGGCCTCTCCCAGGCTGCACCACAGCACCCTGTGCTCCGCCTTCCGCATCCAGTCTGACCCAGCCACTTTCTTCAGGTCGTCGGTCCATCTAGCTGGGGGCGTCCCACACTGCGCTTGCCGATACGAGGTCTACACTCGAGGACTCGTCTGCTCCACCGGCCTTCGGTCCTACCAATATCATGTGGAATATTAGAATAGGTGCTTGCCAAAGATTTATATTAAACACTGTCCCCATTTCTTTAACTTGTAATAAGTACCCTATATAACACTGATCTCCAATATAAAACCTGTCCACGATTTTAATTTATATTATTTACACAGCTGTATGTACTTACAAAGGTTTCTTAACAGCAGAAAGATGACTAGTTTTATTTCTGTAAATAACGTGACATGTAAGAATACAGATTTCTATGGAATTAACAATGTAAAGACGTTGTGTTCTTGACCTTCTAAAATAAATAAAGAATATCTAAGTACAATAGAATGTAATAAGGCATATGCACATAAGGACACATAAGGTACATAAGGACTTAACAATGGTTGGTAGTCGGTTTCAGAAAATAGTCCAATAGTAAAACAATTGAGTAGATACGTAGGTAGTCTATACTAGAAACGTTCAGGAGTAAAATAAAGGTAAACCATCTTGACTTGATGTGACTTTTTACACAAACACATATTAAACAAATGAACTAAGTCTAATGGTTCAATTGATTTAGTAATAATTATTGTTGTATTTAAATTGGTTTTTAGTTGCATTTTATTTTTAAACTGAGGTTTTAAAATAGAAAAGATTAGATCAAAATTGTTTACCTTTATTTCACTACCTAAACTTTTCTATTATAGTTTGAAGAAAATCGTGAAAAGATCAATAATAAGTATATCTATAAAAATCGATGGAGTCCAAAACGGCTGGAGCGATTTTGATGAAATTTTCAGCGAATCTTCAGACTAGCCCAGCGGGTGATCCTGTGAAGTTACATAACCTAGGAGTCATCAAGCCTCGACTAAATCAATTACTTCTAGCCAAATATTTAAATCATTAGATTTGCCCTCACCGTAATAAGTCGCACGAAAAATTTTCTCTCATACTGAGAAGAGCTCACACAATATTAATGGCGTTTCCATGACAATCAAGTCAAGTCTCTACGATATTGGGTGTCAGAAGTGTTAAAACGAAACAGAAACGCGACCATCTTTTGACGTGGCGGCCGGCAGGGCGAATCTATGATTGAAATCTTTGCTTCTATGCAACCTGAACCTGTGAACCTTTTTCGACCTTATCATCGCTCGCTTACCATGATGTGAGGTAATGGTCAAACGGCAACCTATCCATAAATAAACACAAAACTTGTTTGTTTATCATCACTGTCTAGTAAACACTTGACAATATCATTATACTCCACTACCGCATATTCGCAGATAAAGCCGATACGAGTATACCTATGTTATCTTAACCCAAAGTACTCGTGAGTGACTAGAGGATTAAGTGATACGCAACAGCTTTCACGAGGGAAGTTCGTGATTCGGTACATAAATATTTGTACACTGAAGTTGCATGGAAACTGCACAAGCAAAGAATAAAAACCGGTCAAGAGTGAGTCGGACTCGCGCACCGAGGGTTCCGTTCCGATTTCTGAAAAAGTGTGCTATTTAGAGACATCGTTTAATGTTTCCTGTAATCTACACATAAACTTCTATCACATAGAATTATTTCAGATTTTTTTCTATGCAAACTTCGGGGATAAAAGGGGAACGGTATTTTTTTAAACATTTTTCATCGAAAGACGAAAACTATGCGGCCTAAAAAAAATTAAAAAAATGTTTGAGAATGTGAAACAGCGCTCTTTCATATGATGCTCCACAAGGCCTAGTAGCACCACTTTGAATTTTTAAGACCCCCTTTCAATCACTGTTGCAAAAAAAAACATATATATTTTTATTCTTTCTTATTTGCAAAATAGTTGGGCAAACGTCATCTAAAACTGTTCCATTTTTCAAGTTGATGAAGCAGTTCTTGAGATATCCAGCTGTGACAGACAGACAGACAGACAGACTGAGTCATACCATAAGGGTTCCTTTTTTTAGCATTTTGGTACGGAACCCTAAAAACTATTACTTCGGCTCAAGCAGGGTTCTCACCAACTTTACGGCCTGTAGTCATGTTGTAGTATGTTAGTTAGTAGGAACATCACTAGTGAGTAGTTGGTGATGGATGGACAACACTAGTGGAGATAATAATGACATAATGTGCATTATTGTTGCATTGATTTATTTAAATCAACATGATACATGGCCCGATCTCTCGTGCCTTACCTACACGACAAAGTTTCCCATTTTCGTAAACGTTTATTCACACACTTTTGCATTTTCATGAAAACATGTTTTTTAGCTGTTTTAAAACGTCGCAAACACGAGAAAAATAAACGAAAGTGGAACATTTAATGCATCACGTGGTTATTTTACTTTGCAGGAGCTCGTGGCTAAGTAATAACAGCCGTTCTGGTCGATCCATCAGGATAAGCTACGCTTGCCGGGGTTTCTCCGTGGATGGGTGACAACACGGAGGAGTCTCGGTATGTAGACTCCTCCGTGCCTCGGAAAGCACGGTAAGCCGTCGGTCTCGCCTGTCATTCGTGGATCTTTGACAGTCGTTAAGGGTCGTCAGAAGCCTGAAAGTCTGACAACCAGTCTTACTAAGGGGTATCGTATTACCCGGTTACTGGGTTGTGGAAATCAGATAGGCAGTCGCTCCATGTAAAATACTGGTATTCAGATGCATCCGGTTAGACTGGAAGCCGACCCCAACTTAGTTGGGAAAAGGTGAGGCAGATTGATTAAGACAAGTAGAACAAAAGCATGTGCTATATGATATGAATATATTGGAAAGCCTTTCTGCAATAGTAGCTTAGAGTATATAATTACAGTGTAGTTATATACTTTATCTACACCCATGCTTTAAATCCTTTATAAAAGTTTCTGAAACAGTTAGCTTATTGCCAACATTAAAACAGCCAGTGTCATAGTAACCATGGTAACCATAATAGCATCCAAACGGGTGCTTTAATGATGTACTGAATTTCATAATGCAACTCGTTTTAAAAAAAAAGAACATTGTAATGCACGCGCGTTTCACTACAACAGCGCCGTAATTTAAAAAAAACCGGTCAAGGGCGAGTCAGACTCGCGCACCGAGGGTTCCGTTCCGATTTCTGAAAAAGTGTGCTACTTAGATACATCGTTTTATTTTTCCTGTAATCTTTACATAAACTTCTATAACATAGAATAATTTCAGATTTTTCTCTTTGCAAACTTCGGAGATAAGGGGGAACGGTATTTTTTTTTACATTTTTCATCATCCTATGCGGCCAAAAAAAAAAAAATATTTTGAGAATGTGCAAACAGCGCTCTTTCATATGATACCCCACATGCCCTAGTAGCCCCACTTTAAATTTTTAAGACCCCCCTTGAGTCCCTGTTGCAAAAAAAATATAAATATATTTATTTATTTCTTATTTGCAAAATAGTTGAGTAAACCTGATCTAAAACTATTCCAAATTTCAAGTTGATAGCATCAGTAGTTACTGAGATATCCAGCTGTGACAGACAGACAGACAGACAGACAGACTGAGTCACACCATAAGGGTTCCTTTTTTACCATTTTGGTACGGAACCCTAAAAAGAAGTGATTCGAATTCACGTCGTATACTATGACGCCGGCCGCCATGTTCGATACGAGTATTAGTATTGCAAAAAACTGTTTCAGAACCTTTTATAGAGGATTGATAACATGGATTTAGATAAGGTCTTGTATGCAACTGTACATAATTAGGTATTAAAACACTCATTATCACAGTCGGCTTCGCCTCGTGTGATACTGATAAACCCACATTCGTGTTTTAATACCCCTTATTATACGTCAGTTGCATAAATAACTATTATGAATAGTAGTCTCTAAATTTATTATCAAAATAGCGTATCAATTTGATACGATACCACAGACCTACTTTATTGAAACAAGTGAGGTTTCCAAAAGCATGTCGTCGCCACGTCGGTAGTTTTCCTACGAAACAGTGACGTAAATAAACACTATTAAGGAGCTATTATTGTGTTACCAAAAGCTGTCTGTTGGGCTGTATGTGGCCTTCCTGGAGTAATGTGGTGTCATGTGTTTTCACAGCCTAATTCTCTTGTGTTACAGTTTCCTCTTTTTATAACGAGTTTTGGATTCAAGCGTCGACGCCTTCTGTGTTTCTCACAGATACAGATAAATAGGGTGAGTGCAGTGGTAATTAGTGATGGTAGATGTATCTAAGTAGCATACTTAAGAGGAAACGCGGGTGCTCTTTTCTCCATACAAAAAGATACAAACGCTCTCGCCTGTTTCCTTTCTGGTTAATGACCATAAAGCAATGATTTTTTACAGAAATATAAATATCAGCTACTTGTATGCCCCTATGTTTTCCTTTTTGATGATATATTATTTTCATAAGAACTAGAACCCTCAAAAAATGCTCAAAATTGCCTACTCAGACCGCTGTCAACAGACGCCTAGTGTACCAATTTGACAACTATTAACGAAAAAAGGAAAACATAGGGGCATAGTATATATCCTTCTTATTCAGTTTATGAAATATCTTTTAAATTGGTCAAATATTGGAGGAGGAAATAGGCGAGAGCCAAACCTCGAAATGTGACTTTTTACATAGGCTATTTAGTCGGGTCTGCAGTTGTCCTTAGCGCACGAATTCGAGGGCGGAGCCCTCGCAGAGCGACAGAAATACCTTCTTAAAATACCTAATTTTCAAAAGTCTGGTCGCCCCCGTTTCCTCTTAAACACATGATAGTACTGATTATAACAAGCAACTTTTACTAGGACAAACATGAAATCACGAAAAAAAACAGCTGTTACCAGTGAACAGCAGCTGCAGCGGCAGCAGTGTGGTTGTTGTTGTTAGCAGTTAGTTGTTCTGTGTGCTAGCTGTTGTTGCTGTTGCTTTTGCTTTATCGCTTATTGCTTTTGCTTTATCGCTTATTGCTTTTGCTTTATCGCTTATTGCTTTTGCATTTTATGTTCGCATAACTCGTCAAAACGTTTTTGTTTTTATTTGGGTTTGTTTATTTGTTTGTTAGTCATTTACTAAAGTAAAACTAAACTAACCAATGTACTAACTAACTAACAGTTTAGTAGTGTTTAGTTTAGTAGTAGTGTAGTTTAGTGTGTTAACTTGTATCATCAAATATCAATCATTTGTAAATTATATGCGAAAACATGCAATTGGTTACTAGTTAATTAATTTGATGTTAAATTTGTTAGTTGTTAATACTGTTTGTTTTCCGATTTAAATAAAATAAATAAATAAAATAAATAAATCACACTAATATTATAAAAGTTTGTGAGTGTGTATGTGTGTGTGTATGTTTGTTACTTCTTCACGCTCAAACGACTGGACGGATTTGCATGAAATTTGGTAAGTACAGACGCCATCAAGCTACTACAATCTGTCAAATTTCTTTAATAGATTTTCATCTTTATCGCTAAAGCATTAGGTTCAAGGTTGATTGGAAAAAATTGACAGTTTCGGGTGGCTTGACCTGCTGGCGGCTGTACTTACGTAGATAGCTTATACCCTGGATTAACACATAGGCTTTTTATCCCGGTCTACGCGGGTGAAACCGCGAGGCGCAGCTAGTATTGTATATAAATAAAGAAAATATCAATCTTTGGTTAATTTGAACTACAGCAACGCAATAGCCTGTATTGCGTACCAAAAAAATAGTTGGTACGTTGTACCTATATCTACGGTATGAAACTACTGAAATGTATGCTTTGATTATGTAACAAATCACAATGAAATAATGGCTACCTACTAAGCAGGTAAGTGCCTAAGTACCTACGCCATCTGAAAAGACTGACCTAAATAAACAGCTTAGTATAATATACTCTTTCCAAAAAACTTTTCCATAAAAAACACAAATAAGACCTGTTAACATATATTTTAAATACGCAACAGTCCAGCTTATCAGTAGGACTATTCCGTTTGATACACCAAACAAAAATAACAGAAGGACAAGCGAATGCTAAGCTAAGAATTAAATTTAGACACTCATATAAACTGGAAAGCACACATACAAAAACTCAGATCAAAAATTTCAAGATTTTCGTATGCTCTCCGTGAAATTAAAAAAACCACCAATCTCCAAACAGCGCTCACCACCTACTATGCGTATGCTTATGCATGGCTAAGCTACGGCATTACCCTTTGGGGAAATAGCACAGATGCACCAACACTCTTCACCCTTCAAAAGAAATTAGGCAGAATTCTAGTAAACATCGAGCAAATTGACAGCTGCAAACCACACTTCCAAAATCATAGTATTTTAACCCTCCCCAGTATTTACGTATTAGAGACCTGCAAATTTGTTCGTAAACATGAAGAATTTTATACAAATCGCGAAGACATACAGTCACGTTACACACTCCGACATAAAACAAGACTAAACATTCCCACTTCTCGGCTGAAAATACATTCTACAAGTCCCTATGTAATGTCAATAAAAATATATAACAAACTACTTGAATTATTAAAGAAAGAAGACAAAATTAATATATTTATAAAAAAAATAAAACAATTTTTAATAAAAAAATGCTATTACAGTATTAATGAATATTGAAATGATAAAAATATATAAGTTATCAACACATCCGACGATAATGATTTTGTTCTAGTGTTAGTGACCATCTAGTCAGATTTAATATTAATGAATAATTCAATTTTAATTTATTGTATTGTGACTACTTCTAATTTTAATGTTTTATTTTAATGATGAATGAATTTTATGAATTTTATGTATTTTGATTATTATTTATTGGGACTTGGTACCGATTAAATGAATATATTATTATAATTATTATATAAGTTCAGTAAGCAATAATATCAGATTTAAGCTAGATTTAAGTAATATTAGATTTAAGTTTCAAAGCTTCCTCCCTCCTGCTATTGTTGCTGTGCCCGACAGGGTCCATAATGATCACATATTTTTAAATTACCATCTTATACACATTGTGGAATGCAAATAAAGTATTGAGTATTAAGTATTGAGTAACATGGTTTTTACAAGCTTTTATTTAATTTGCAATGTTTGTTTTATGTAAGTTGTCCTTTTCAAAATTTGCAAGTTTTTATCCAGCGACTTATGAGGAGTGTCTAATCAAAAACCAATAATCCCATTTTCAAAACTAAAAAAATACTTTTTGTTCTGATCTAAAATATAGAATTTTATTAAATAAATATTTCATTCGATTTGTTGCAAAAATCAATATTTCTATAATAAAAAGCCCCTTCAAAAATCTTGGTTGGATCAAATGCCTAGAAAAGTTTCTTTTTTTTTCGTGAATTCGTTTTTTGCTTTTCTGTAAAACTACGTAAAATGGCACATTCGTATTGGTTTTTGATCAGACACTACTCTTAAGTAGGTACTGACACTTTTATCGTATTATTAAACTTATTACTTTATGTACCTAATTACACTTTTATCGTATTACTAAACTTATTACATATGTGCGGAAATTAGCGTGATTTTTAAATAAAAAGGCAACAGGCACATGTAACGTCTATGAGTTTTAATTTTGATGTGTAGAAATGACACTTAACATGACTGTATGTATGCGCACATAACAAACACATAATAGTTTACGTAGGACAGAACACTTAAAGCTAAGACTAATTACGTAGGCGCTTCAACAACATACATAATTCTAGTTAAAAGAATACCTCTAAACCTGGGCAAAACTGGGCTTTTGTCTTACATTTTATTTGTAACACCATCACACCACCACGTTATCGCCTAGCGGTCACGCGATAGCAAATAACGTCCACGTCGGCGCAGGCGCAGCTATCTGTAATACGTTGCTACTCGTCATTCAACGTCGTCGCTAAGTCGTCGGATTATATCATTTAATTTTATCTTATTTGTTTATGTTTGCGCAATCATCTGTGATATTTACTTTGGCCTACCGTATCTTAATGTGAGTTAAGTAGGTACTACTTAAGAAGAAATGAGAGGGACGTCAAGGAGTAATAGGATGTAATCTCTCGACGGCCGGACAGTAATAATTACAGCATTCTCTAGCTAGAGTAGACTTTTGTTATGCTATGTCTGAACTTGTTTCATCTTTCAGTTTGAGCGAGAATACAGTTTTAAGGCTTTTTTTTTTTGCCTCACTACACAATAATCCTTGCAGAAAGCTGTCCAGGGGAAACACTACCACCACAGCTAGTTTTTGTAAGTAATAAATAAATAAATATCCTTGGACATTTCACACAACGCCATCTAGTCCCAAGCTAAGCAACCTAATGCTTGTGTTATGGTAACGAGATGGCTGATAAACTACTTATATACATTTTTATTTTTTGTGAATACATACATATTATAGATAGAAAAACACCCAGACTCGGAACAAATACTTGTAGATCGTGCAAATATTTGTTCTGTGCGGGAATCGAACCCGCGACATGCTGCGCAGCAGTCAATCGCTCAACCACTGCGCCAACCGTGTCGTCAAAAGTATGTATGTTACATTTTATATTACACTGTACAACGGGGGTTTCTCTATTCTGTAGGTAATGATGTGCATGTTGTACGTACACTTCAATAAATAGCTGTTCCAATCACCAAGTCACCAACTAAGTATACAGGGTGTAAGGGACAGCCCTCCGCAAACTAACGGAATATGATTCAAAATGAGGAGCTGAATGCACCCTGCATTCAGCTCCTCATTTTGAATCATATTCCACCGGAAATTTTCTCAGGAAAATTTTAATTTTTTCAATTTTTTTTTCAGTTACATTTTCATTATTTCAATGTAAAATTGCATTGTGCGTTCGCAGCACTCCATTTATGTAAAAAAAAACTGCAAAAAAAAAACCAGCAATGGATGTTGAAATACTCTAACCAAGGACGCGTGAAATCAGCTGTTCACTTTCTGTCTAACTACAGAGTTCATAGAACTCACCGCATACCTATTACCTACCCCTCCCAACCAGTAATAGACGCTCCGATTTGTGCACAAAAACACAAACAAATCAGGTTTATTGGATTCCCTTAACGTTCCTGAAAAAATTTCATGTACCGGTCATCTTAGTATGACATACTGAATTCACCCTATCAGTCTGCGGAGGGCTGTCCCTTACAGCCTGTATCTGTAGGTATATATCGGGATTAAAAAGTGGCAGTGATTAACAGAAAACCTATTTGCAAAGGTTTATTAAATGTTTATTAAATTCGTGACGTAATAATGCAGCTAGACAATGATTCAGATATTCACAGTTTTCTGCGAATCCTCAACAAACACATCAACACATGAATCACTCACTCAATTGAGACATAAGCAGTTGGCATTGTTTAATATAAGTCCCTTATCATAACAATTTGTTGCATAGTTTAAAACACTAATAATAGAAAGTGACTAAGTATGATTGAAAACGACCGTGTACTGCTTGGTAAGATGTGCACGCACAGTTCATTTGTTTGCCAGCTTCGATCACTATTTCTTCGATCAATTATGTCCGTGGTTTTAGTTTTCGTACCACTTGCTCAAAAAAGTGACATTCTATGCCACAAAAAGCGAATATAACAATAGTCATTTTTAATCTGTTAAAAACAGGGAAAGAAAATTGTACTGAATTCCATTGCAAAGGGGGAGAATGTGATTTAAATTTGGAATACTTACCGAAATTTATACTGAACTACATCTGTGTTTACACCATTGAGTTTGTATATAAAGCATTATACATCTTTTTGAAATTTCTAAATATTTAAAACTTGAACTCTACACCGGTCACTGCTTTAGAAGAACTTCGGCGACTTTCTTGGCGGATATTACGTCAATAAAAAGACACGGTGGTTGGAGCTCTGATAGAGTAGCTGAGGGTTATATCGAAAGCTCAATGGCGAATAAAACCATATTAAGCAGTCAAATTAACAAAAATATAAAACTTAATCCATCAGAGCCACAACCATCAACTTCCGGCATCTTATCTTCGTCCGTAACTCACGATGCACCACCACCACTATCTCCGACGTATACTATCTACAATGAAACGCAAGTTCCTCAGACGCAAGAACAGAGAAATACTCAAATCAACTCATCAACAATAAATGTACCAAACAAAAATGTAACTCTCTCTATCAATAATTGGATCAATGTTTCGAATGTTAACTTTTACTTTTAATTGTCTTTATTTTTAATAAATGCTTATCTCATATTATTATTGTGTTAATTTTTTCGCAAATGGTACGAAAAGTAGAGCATTTTCCTCGGTGATAAAGCTGTCTTAGTCTTGAGTGAACTTAAATCCCTCGCTACACTGAGGACTCGTCTTAAATCCCTCGCTTCGCTCGTGATTTAAGTTTGTAACACCCTAGCTACGCTCGGGAGTAAACCTCGAGTCCTTCGTTACGCTCGCTATTTAAATTGTCACCCGCGACAGAAGACACTGCTTTATCCCCTTGGTTAATAATCTACTATTATTACCCTACAGCCCATACTGCGGATGCGTGCAAATGAGCCCAGAGGGCATGCAAATAGGTTAGATAATGATAACCAGAGTAGCTGATAACATCGCCTCTAATAATATAGATAAGGGTTTATTTTTATCTGTTACCTCTTCGCTAACTGGTTTAGTGTTATTTTTAGCTACTTTATTGTTAGTCATAGGTTTTCTCGGGTATTTTCGGATGTTTGACTTTGTATGGTGAGTTATAATGGTAGGTAAGTTGATAAGTTGACTTCCTATTCAGGGTGAAATTTTAATCGTTTTTATCCTCTGTACTCAATCATTATGAACAACTGTTACTGTGGGGCCAAGCCTGAAATCGCGAAAAAAAATCCCCTATTCAGTACATCAAACTAGTCAAAATGTAGGGAACAGCAGATTTTTTTTTGAGATTTCAAGTTTGGGCCCTTATTAGTAAAATTATTATTAATTATTCTGTACTATTGTCTCTCCTTCTCCCTTAATCCATCCAAAGGTTGTGTGTAAAAGATCGCTTTTAGCGATAAGACCGCCCATTGTGTCACCCCTTGTAAAATTTATACATTTAAATCTGTAATGTTTATGGTGTATAGGTACTATATTAAAGAGTATTAGTCTGTCTATCTTTATTTGGGTTTAATGCAGCATGTCTGTCAGCATCTATACAAATAAAAAACCGGTCAAGAGCGAGTCGGACTCGCGCACCGAGGGTTCCGTTGCGATTTCTGAAAAAGTGTGCTATTTAGAAACATCGTTTTATTTTTCCTGTAATCTTTACATAAACTTCTATCACATAGAATAATTTCAGATTTTTCTCTTTGCAAACTTCGGAGATAAGGGGGGGAACGGTTTTTTTTTACATTTTTCATCAAAAGTCGAACACTGTGTGGCCTAAAAAAAAATAAAAAAATGTTTGAGAATGTGCAAGCAGCGCTCTTTCATATAATACCTCACTTGACCTAGTAGCCCTACTTTGAATTTTTACGACCCCATTTCAGTCCATGTTGCAAAAAAAATACATATATTTTTATTTCTTTCTTATTTGAAAAATAGTTGGGTAAATATTATGTAAAACTGTTCCAAATTTCAAGTTGATAGCATTAGTAGTTCTTGAGATATCCAGCTGTGACAGACAGACAGACTGAGTCACACCATAAGGCTTCCTTTTTTTACCATTTTGGTACGGAACCCTAAAAAAGAAGTCCTGACTGACTGACTCATCAAAGCCCAGCCCAAAAATTTAGACCTAGAAAGCTGAAATTTTGCACAGAGGTTCCCTTTATAATGTAGACAAGGAATAAGGAAGGAATTCGCGGTTTAGGTTCCCGTGGCATATTTTCCGACATCCACGCGGGCGAAGCCGCTCGGGAAGTGCTAGTATCTCTATAAGGCGTCATCTCAGAATAGGAGACGATATTATCACCCCAAAATCATCGTCCGTCGTCGTGACAATGAGATCTCATGTCACGAAGAGGAAACGTGGGTGCTCTTCTCTCCATACAAAAAGATACATACGCTCTCGCCTGTTTTCTCTCTGGTTAATGACCATAAAGCAATTATTTTGAACAGAAATATAAATATCAGCTACTTGTATGCCCCTATGTTTTCCTTTTTGATGATATATTATTTTTGTAAGAACTAGAACCCTCAAAAAATGCTCAAAATTGCCTATTCAGACCGCTGTCAACAGACGCCTAGTGTATCAATTTGACAACTATTAACGAAAAAAGAAAAACATAGGGGCATAGTATATATCCTTCTTATTCAGTTTATGAAATATCTTTTAAATTGGTCCAATATTGGAGGAGGAAATAGGCGAGAGCCAAACCTCTAAATGTGACTTTTTACATAGGCTATTTAGTCGGATCTGCAGTTGTCCTTATCGCACGAATGCGAGGGCGGAGCGCTCGCAGAGCGACAGCAATACCTTTCTAACACCTAAGGACATTTGATATTGATATATTTATCTGATACTAGATTTCTTTTTTTTTTAATTATTGTACCGTGTTTTTTTCTGAACTGAATAAAGATTTTTATTTTTATTTTTTTTTATTTTTAAAATACCTAATTTTCAAAAGTCTGGTCGCCCCCATTTCCTCTTAAGGCTTAACTTAAAAAATAGCCTAATAAAATAATGCTCAGACAAAAAACACATGTTATTATAAATCAGGTAAACATAGGTAATGAAAACACGTGAAGTGTGCCGTAAACACGCGTGTTAGTGCTGTGCTACCACTTAAGTGCAGACAACACGTCATTAGATAGTGCTTGTTGCTAACTGAAGGTAATTCGACTACTACTAGCCATTAATAAAACCTGAAAGTATTCATGAATGGTGGGAAAAGGTAATAAAGATAAAAGAGATGTAAACAAAGTACTTGACCGTGTCGTCATGTAATCATGATGCAGCGAATTTTGGTAGTCCTGTAGTCGGTAACATACTATGTAGAATAGAATATAATACTCTCTTCACTTTTCTTTCCTTTTTTCTTTTTAGGGTTCGTACCAAAATTGTAAAAAGGAACCCTTGTGGTGCGACTCAGTCTGTCTGTCCGTCTGTCACAGCTGGATATCTCAAGAACTACTAATGATATAAACTTGAAATTTGGAACAGTTATAAATGACGTTTGTCCAACTATTTTGCGTATAAGAAAGAAATTTTTTTTTTTTTTTTGCAACAGGGATTTAAAAATTCAAAGTGGGGGCTACTAGGGCATGTGAGGTATCTTAGGAAAGAGCGCTGTTTGCACATTCTCAAACATTTTTTTTAAGCCGCATAGTTTTTACCGTCGCCCCCCATCTCTGAAGTTTGCATAGAGAAAAGTCTGAAATTATTCTATGTGATAGGTAGAAGTTTATGTAAAGATTACAGGAAAAATAAAACAATGTCTCTAAATATCACACTTTTTCAGAAATCGGAACGGAACCCTCGCTCGCCTTGGTGTGCGAGTCCGACTCGCTCTTGACCAGTTTTTATTTTATGTAATATAGGTTTTGCCTGAATTAAATGATTTTTTTTTTATGGAATACACCATATTATTATTTGACCATAATAATAATATGCATTGGCATATGGTGTACCTAGTCGATCCTGGGCCTCAAGTCTGTTATTACAATAGTGTCAGAATGGTCTATCATTGATTTCATAATTGTTGATTTTGACAAGTTTGGTAATCTACTAATATAATGGCGTCATAATGGCGTCATTATGACTTTCCAATGGTCAACCACTACACTCCATTGTATGAAATTATGAATTTAGCAGATTACGAACTTTTAGCAAAATGACAATGCAGTGACAATGGGATCGTGTTGGAATGTAAAAAATAGCAGACTTGGGGCCGTAATTGCTTTGCCTATTATACTTAGGACGAATATCACTTGCACGTTACAAAATTATATACCTACCAAGCATATACCCTAGTACTCCTAGTAGTCTCGTCCGGAGCTGAATAGAATGATTTTTTCTTACTTTCCAGAACAGCCGGCCATATTTTGCAAAAATCTCACATTTATAGGGATTTTAAAGGGATTCGATCTTTTTAAAACGGTTACTCCCAGGACTTAATTTTAGAATTTTTTGTCGTTACTCATTGGGAATTCCCAACAAAGTATAACTGCTCTAATGGGAATTCCCAACTACTGCACAATTGCATGAAAGAGCTCATGACGTGGCCCTAGCACTAACCACGAGTCAATGAGAAATGAGAATGATTTCAGTCTTGAAGCAAATTTCCTAGAAGTTACAAGGTCGACGTTGTATATTGGAACGAAATGCAACTTGGAAGAAGCATATCGTCGCTAATCTAAGTGACGTAACTGATTCGAAGCACATTTTACAGGGCAAGCTATTTTTCTTCTTTTTTTTGTAAACTGTAGGTACAGTGGGTACATCGGTCTCGATTTTTAGGGTTCCGTGCCAAAATGGTAAAAAAGGAACCCTTATGGTGTGACTCAGTCTGTCTGTCTGTCTGTCGGTCTGTCTGTGTGTCTGTCTGTCTGTCTGTCTGTCTGTCTGTCTGTCTGTCTGTCTGTCTGTCTGTCTGTCTGTCTATAACGAACGAACTACTAATGCTATCACCTTGAAATTTAGAATAGTTTTAGATAACGTTTACCCAACTATTTTGCAAATAAGAAAGAAATAAAAATATTTATATTTTTTTTGCAACAGGGACTAAAAGGGGGTCTTAAAAATTCAAAGTGAAGCTACTAGGGCATGTGGGGTATCATATGAAAGAACGCTGTTTGCACATTCTCAAACATATTTTTTATTTTTTTTAACCCACATAGTTTTCGACTTTTGATGAAAAATGTAAAAAAAAATACCGTTCCCCGCCCTTATCTCCGAAGTTTGCAAAGCGAAAAATCTGAAATTATTCTATGTGATAGAAGTTTATGTAAAGATTACAGGAAAAATAAAATGATGTCTTTAAATAGCACAGTTTTTCAGAAATCATCAACAAAAATTACATATAAATGATGGTACGGAACCCTCGGTGCGCGAGTCCGACTCGCTCTTGACCGGTTTTTTGTATTATCATGGGGACCGTAAGGTATAGGTACAGATTCGCTGATTAGACAGATCGATTCGACTTGGAAAATGTATCAAATTACTATAGTTAGGTCGGCTATCGGCTTAGTCCAAAATGTCAGATACGTCAGTTAGTTAAATTAGCTACGATATATGTATGTCCAGTGGTAGCTTGTGAATAGGAATGATGACTAAAGATTTTTTCGTCCGTCATGTAGTTTATTAAAAAATATTGGACACGTACTTTTATTTTTTTTACGTAATCAAAAGAATGGTACTTGGCAGCTCTGGACAGAGAGTAGGGAGGCCTTTGCCCAGCGTCAGACAATTAAGACTAGTAAAAAAAATCAAAAATCAAAAAGATTACTGCGATACATTGAATTAAAGTATGGCATTACGTCACGTCTAGCTAGATTTTTTAAGTAGAAGAGACGTAGCGAGCCCCCATTCCCCAACTTTAATGCGTGTTAAATCGAAGTACAGTAGTACCCAAGTAATATGGCTTATAGATGTACCTGCGCAGAAGATGAATTCTCAAAGCGAGGGAAATGTTATTGACCAATCGGCACGCTCCACGCTTTTTCCTGTACCGCTATTGGTCGGTAGCTGCCGCCATGTTAGCGCGCGCCGCTTGACAGCCGCCATACTTGCGAGTGAGACGGAACTAATAGCTGCAGTGTATTATGAACCTTATAGTAGTGATCTAAGGTTGATTGTAAGTTTTAAGCATTCTCGTTAATCTTCGGGGCCATACTTTCTTTTCTGTGCGAACGAAGATACACGACGCGCCTTATCAGTTGGGTACTACTGTACTTAATTTCTTAAAAGCAATATACGTGTCTAATATTTTTTTTTATTATCCGACTGATGGACTAAATAGAATTTCTTTTTTTTTACCGCGATATCGTCTCTATTGATAAGCTGATTGAAATAGGACGACTTAGTCTGATTTTCTTCAAGTTATGGATAGAAAATGCTGATGCATAGTGTCGATTTCAACAAGTATGAAATGATGTCTGCAAATATTTCATTTTCAGCTTTTAAAATATTTCAAGGCACATTTTTTTTAGGGTTCCGTACCAAAATGGTAAAAAGGGAACCCTTATGGTGTGACTCAGTCTGTCTGTCTGTCTGTCTGTCTCAGCTGGATATCTCAGGAACTACTGATGCTATCAACTTGAAATTTGGAATAGTTTGAGTTGACGTTTACCCAACTATTTTGCAAATAAGAAATAAATAAATTTTTTTTTTTTTTTTTTTTGCAACAGGGACTGAAAGGGAGTCTTAAAAATTTAAAGTGGGGCTACTAGGGCATGTGGGGTATCATAAATGAAAGAGCGCTGTTTGCACATTCTCAAACTATTTTTAATTTTTTTTAGGCCGCATAGTTTTCGACTTTTGATGAAAAATGTAAAAAAAAATACCGTTCCCCCCTCCCCCTTATCTCCGAAGTTTGCAAAGAGAAAAATCTGAAATTATTCTATGTGATAGAAGTTTATGTAAAGATTACAGGAAAAATAAAACGACGTCTCTAAGTGGCACACTTTTTCAGAAATCGGAACGGAACCCTCGGTGCGCGAGTCCGACTCGCTCTTGACCGGTTTTTTATTTGCTACCGTAATTGCGCATTCGAGGGTCGTGAAAAGTCAATGTGTAAAGCTATCAATGGAGGTTATTTTCACAGAAGTTGCGTACGCGCAGTTTAGTAATACCTACTTAATGTTTTTGACTTAGGAATCTTTTGCGTTTAAGCTGTTACAAACATGTTTATTATTCATGCTATTAACATGTTTATTATTATTTATCGTTCGAAATGTTGTGTTGCATGATAATTCGTAATATTGCGAACATATGAATGTGACGTCAGTGATTTATGGGTAAATTATTTTTAATTGCACTTATCATTTTCACATAAGTAACTTAAATACCTACTTAGATAGTACGTACTTGTATTTTATTATCACAACACCAGACGATGGCCTATATTATATTCCTTATGAATAGAGGCTAAAAAGAAAAAGAAAAAAAAGAGTACCTAAAAATAATTGCGTCATTTGCTTAGAAAAAGTCACATCAGAAATTATGCAGAAGACCCAATACACAATACCTAACATCTACCAATAACATTTTCATAACTTTGCCAGAAAAATGCAGTCTCAATAACAACTAGCGTTACCTAATATATTTCCAACAACAACGTTGTTTGTCAAGCAAGAAGATTGCCCCATATGGCCTTTACATTGTTTGTGATGTAAAAACCTTTGGTTTTAGACAAACAACTCCGTCTATGCAGTTGTTATTCATATGATTCATCGGCGAAACTAATTGTTTAGTTTGTTTACGAGGATAACAAATAATAATATATGACTACCTTACCTACATGTTCTTTAATGAGTTTATTTGCGTAAATGTTAACGTAAATATACTTGGGTGAAATGATTCATTGATGAATTTAAATTTGTATTAAAAACAGTGTATTACTGACATAATTCAATCTGCCTAGCCTTTTCCCAACTATGTTGGGGTCGGCTTGCAATCTAACCGGATGCAGCTGAATACCAGTATCTTACATGGAGCGACTGCCTATCTGACCTCCACAACCTAGTAACTAGGTAACACGATACCCCTTGGTAAGACTGGTTGTCAGACTTTCGGGCTTCTGACGACCCGTAACGAGTGTCAAAGATCCACGAATGACAGCCGGGACCAACGGCTTAACGTACTTTCCGAGGCACGGACGGAGGAGTCTCGGTAAGTAAAGATGGTCCCATCCACGGACCAACCCCGGCAAGCGTAGCTTAACCTGACGGATCGACCCCGTGAGGCTGTTATTACTTAGCCACGACCTCCTAACTTAATTATTTTTTTAATAATATTTTATTATTCTGTCAATTTTACTATCTAGGACCACAGTCCTTGTCAAGACGAATCAAACGACCCAAACTCGATAGGGTTGCGTCGTTTTATTACTGAGTTCCTGTGGCCACCTTCCGGCTCCATCATCAGATCAGCTCGATGACACCAAAATGTTGCATTGTCACCGATTTTACATACTCGTAATATGTCTTTCAGCTCAGTCGAAAACCGGGTAGTGGGTCAAAAACTTGCAAATTTTGAACATGACAATTTACATACGAACATTGCAAGTTAATTCTAAGCTTGTAATTACTTTAATAGCTGTTTCCAACGGTTTTTGTCGTATCCTAGGGAGATTCCCAGGTACAAGTTATGGTACTGACGTAAAAAGTATTTCATGTTATTAATTCTGGACATGGCGTGTATATTTAGACACTAGCTTTTGCCCGCGGCTTCGCTCGCGTGGATATCGGAAAATATCCCAAGGGAACCTGCTACCTGGAATTCCTCCCTTATTCCTTGTCTACATTATAAAGGGAATCTCTGTGCAAAATTTCAGCTTTATAGGTAGGTTTGAGCTGGGCGTTGATGAGTCAGTCAGTCAGTCAGTCAGTCAGTCAGTCAGGACTTCTCTTTTTATTTATATTCAGCGTGATTTTTTAATGACCAGCCAAATTTTCACAGGGTGTTCTACCCATGAATATGAACAACTTTCACTATGGGACCAACTTATGTGTACTACTGACTTCACTGCAGTGACGAATTACCACAGTGAAATGGAGGGAAAATCCTGAAATTCCTTATCATAGAGGAAGTTATATTTTTAGTGTTCAAATATGGAAGTCTGTATTTACTACTCATTGCCATAATTATAATAGGTGCAATGACGAAATACTTCGTAATGAATGAGCGAGCCGTATTTGAATCATTATTTGTTTAGTTACGTCAACTACTTATTTAAAGTAATGAATGAAGTGTTTGCGTAACACTCATTTAAACTTCCTTTAGTGGATAGGATGTTAATACTTATGTATCTTCTGTTTGTAGGTACTGTGAGCGGTCGAACCACACAGCGGGAGGCTAACTACTTTATAATAAAAGACAGTAGTGTACTGAAGAAATGGGGCTGAAGCCCGCTATATTAAAATAGAAATAAAATTATAATACACTCCCTAGGTCCTACGCGGAGCCCTAGCTATCAGCTATCTGTGAATCCTTATAAAAAGCGACCATCACTTTTTATAAGAATATTCGATGTTTGAATGATCGGAATGTCAGCCAGTTAGTCATACTTTGGCTTGTACATAATAAAGCCTCTACAGTACCTAGCTATTGGGTATTTCAATAAATTAAACTGTATACATAGGTACCTACCTACTTTTTTTTTTGTGGATGGGAAATCATCAAATGACTTCTCCCGCTGGGGCTGGAGCGGAAGGGCGTGTCAGACTTTTACTGACTAAAAACCCACCCGTGTTCCTTCAGTTGCCTATGCCAGGGCCGCGCGGTATCTCTTTCGAACAACACGCGACCCTTTGAAGCAAACCAACTAACGAGAATAACGAGAATCTAACGCAATTTGCTATGCCACAATTTGGTTGATATATTAGGTCTTTACCCATGAAATTGCCGTTCTGCAGTACTGGCCATTTCAAATCGAAATAATTTTTGTTTGGCTAAGAATTCTAATTTCAAATTAATTTTATTTTAAAAACATGGTTTTTTTTTTCCAAAAGTAGTCATTTGTTTATTGATTAGTGTTACATTTTCATCGCATTTCAATCTTTTTCGTCATCATGGATACTATAAAAATTCGAGTAATTATGGAATATGAGTACCGTCGTGGCAGCAACGCGGCACAAGCGGCACGCAACATCAACGACGTTTACGGAGCTAACACTACAAACCAAAGCACCACCTGTTATTGGTTTACTCGCTTCCGTTCTGGAAATTTCGACCTGAAAAATGAACCTCGCGGTCGTCCGAAGACTTTGGTCGACAATTACGAATTAAAGGCGATTGTGAAAGCTGATGATACACAATCTACGGCTGAATTAGCAGCAGCTTTCGACGTTAGCGTCAAAACAATATTGGTCCATTTGCGTCAAATTGGCAAGGTAAAAAAGCTTGACAAATGGGTGCTCCACGAACTCAATGATCGCCAGCGCGAAGTACGCGTCGAGACGTGCCTTGCACTGCTCAACAGACACACAAATGAAGGAATTTTGAACCGCATTGTTACCTGCGATGAAAAATGGATTCTGTTTGATAACCGAAAGCGCTCAGCAAGTTGGTTGGATCCTGGTTCAGCACCTAAACAATGCCCTAAACGAAAACTTACCCCTAGAAAAGTGATGGTCACTGTTTGGTGGTCTAGCGCCGGTGTGATTCATCACAGCTTCTTACCAAACGGGGTGAGCATTACTGTAGATGTGTACTGTGAAGAACTGAACACAATGATGGAGAAGCTGGCACATCTCCAACCAGCATTGGTCAATCACTCGTCTCCGCTGCTCCTGCGCGACAACGCGCGACCTCATACTGCACAGCAGGCGGCCTCCAAGTTGCAAGAACTGGGGTTGGAAGCTCTCCGTCATCCGCCCTACTCACCAGACCTTGCGCCTACAGACTACTACTTTTTCCAGAATTTGGATAACTTCTTGGCGGGAAAAATATTCAATACCCGAGAGGCAGTACAAAATGCCTTTGAAGAATTTGTTGCCTCCCGACCAGCTGATTTCTTTAAGAAGGGCATCAATAAACTGCCACTGCGCACAGTATACGATTTGCCCAAACTAGAGAGACAAAACTCGATATCAGACTTGAAGGATTTGAAATGAACTAAAGTGATAATTTACACATTATGTTATCATAAGGTAGCAAATAAAATACATTTTTGTCAATTATATAAAATTTATTCAGATTTTAATAGGGATTTTAAATCACTGTAATATTTTAAGTTGCTTTTTTTGGGCAATTTTCTCAACAATGAAATATAGGGGTCGGACGACACTAGCAAATACTTAA
Source organism: Cosmia trapezina (assembly GCA_905163495.3). NCBI lineage: Eukaryota > Metazoa > Arthropoda > Insecta > Lepidoptera > Noctuidae > Cosmia > Cosmia trapezina. Next base: position 20,271,292 of record LR991027.1, read on the forward strand.
TTAAATCAAAATTTGTACGGATCCGAGAAGTTTTCAATGTGTGGCCCAGTCTGACTTTGCGGATTTCTGTTTTTGGCTTCCGAAGCCTCTTCGGACATTTGTCCTATTGGAATGACAGAATGTCTCATTATCTCAGCACCATGAACCAATATCTTATGCACCGTAGCTGGCATGTTATACCATGGGTATAAGGAGAGATATAAATCTCGCGTGTCTGAGCAGTAAATATTGAATTTGTCCGGGTCAATTTCATAGCCAGACGCTATGGCTGCAAGAACTGTACGGAGACGTGAGAGCAAATTTTCATCGAGTTCGGTGATACGAGCAGTTTCTTTGTACTCGTGAAAAAATGTTCTTGCGGTGTTCCCGTCGTTGCTCGTTCCAAAACCCGGTTTGACTTTGTCTATAATAAGACCGATTTTTTTGAATTTCGCTTTGATTTCCTCCTTCTTATTTTCAAAAATTTCTTTATTTTTCTCTCCCCTGACTTGCCACTGACCTATATTCATTCGGTACGTGATATTTAGCAGGCATTCCATTGTGCGGATGTAAGCATGGAGGCTAGATATCCCAAACCGATACATAGTTTGATTAGGCTCTCTTGCAATTACTGTGGAATTCATCTCTTTGGATGTAGCTTTGCAGATGAAACATGTTTGAGTACACTTATTTTCGGAGAGCACGTTACATACTTTGCCGTCTATCATCGACAAAATCAATTCATGTTTTATAGAGATATTAACTCCATCTATTTGTGCAGAAGTAGGCACCAAATCTCGAATTTGTTTTTCGACGGCTTCACATTCTTGTTTTATCAATGACTCTGTTTCTTTTTTATATAAAAACTTTATAGTTCTGCAGAATCTTGGTGAAGATGGGCGTGGGTTTTCCCATATGATTGTCTTATTGGCATCATCATTATCTCTCACAAGTCTTAGTGGCACCAACGATACCACAAACATATATTCATCTGTATCGTTGGAATTTTCAAATGGCTGCTTGTATAAGCTGTGGCCTGAGGAGCCGTCACATCCCCATTTGTAAAACATTATGTAGTTTGAGCCGTTTACGTCTGGTCTCAATACTTTTCCGAGAATATTTTCACATATTCTTGTTGCGGTATGACTTAAAAGAGCTTGCAGCTCAACCTCAGCGTGTGTGTCGGTCAGAGTGAATTTTTCCACAGAAGGGTAGCTCTGTTCTTTCACTTTTGCTACTTGATCATAGCATGGGTAAAGACGGAATCCTCTTTCTTTTGACTCCTGTTGTATATTCTTATATGTCTGCACAGTGAAATGATTAGAAATAAACAAAGCCAAAGCTTCTTCTGGGGTATAAGGTCGTTGTTCTTTTTTTGCAGTTATTCTTCGCCTAGCTTTTTTATATCCAGTAGCTCGTCTCGGTGAAGCTGTAGAAACTTCCTGAATTAAATTAGCAGCATCACGTTTCCCACTGGCTCGCACACTCAATTGAGTTGCAAATGATAGCTGTTCAACGTCATATTCTTGCAACAAATGTTGAATTTTACGCTTTTTCGTTTTTGTGGAACTATCATCAAAACTCTTTTTCGGTCTGCCAATACTGGAACTTGGTTTTGGGGACTGTTCATGGAACATTGTAAGCACCAATTCTTCATTTAACCATTTTTCGTTGACGTTTAAAAATAAATCCAATCGTCTCTGTTTACGAAGCCATTTAAGACGAATCTTCTCACATTCCTTTTTCAAAAAGGCCTTTAGGGGCTTCTCCTGATCTTGTGGGAGGATCAAATCAACAAATCTTGACTTGACAAACTTTAAAACTTGGTCTAATCTGCCTTTGGGTGGGGTAGAATGCCAAAAGTCAAATAGCGATTTTCGTCGAATTCTGGCACCTGTATAGAAATACATAAGAAATATTTAGAATCGCAATAAGTCGCATAACCAATTCAAGTTCTTAACAAACTTAAACGATAAGAGAATATTTTAAGAGCTCGATCACGCCTTGACTCGTCTTGACTACCTACTTTAAGACTATGTGAATTTATCTTTTGATGTTTTTTGTTGTTCTATGGAAGGTTTATTTTAAGACAATATAACTAAGTCTTCAAAAATATTTAGGTGGATTAAAATCAATTTATATCTAGATAATTACCTCGAGTTGAAGAATCCATCACTAAAAAGTACTTGAAATAACACAAAACAGAGAAATCCGTGTACAAGCGCCAACGTTTACGGCAAAGAGTAAAGTAAGTATAGAGAGAAAGAGTGGCAACTCTGTGGTAAAATTTGCATGTATGGAAAGTGCTGCCACCATACGTTTGGTGGGTGAACTAAGGGTCTAATGTATACACATACCTACCTATGCATACTGAGTAGGTACTCATAGTATGCATACCAGCTATAGCTATAGGTAGGTACCTATCTATATAACTCTCGTACGAGTTTATAAATTATGGGCAATCGGGATATAATATAATTTTAAAAACACGTATGCAGTTCAGGAAAATGTCCGTTTATTATTACCAATCAATCAGTCTTGAATGTGGGATCAAAATGGTGATCACTGCTTTTGTTCTTTAAAATCTTCATACAATCACTTTCTCTAACCTCGCCGCCAACAGCCGCTATCCAAGCAGTGAACAAATCGGGCCTCGTAGTGGTTGTCAGGGTTTGGGAACCGGTGAAGAGGTAGGTTCACCGTATGCCACTGAAATTGGAATGAAATGAATGAATAGCAGACGGCTAAATAAAACTTTTTCTTACTTTTATTAAAGGTACGGTACGGTAGTAAACACTTACATAAAGCATCACAGCCAAAAATACAATATCTTCTTGGGGGTTCACTCATTCTTGGGAGTTCGTTCAAAACAACTAATATGACTAATGAACATTGCTAACGAAAAACAAAGTATAACAATAATAGGAAATAATAAAAACAAAACTCAACAAAACAAATAACAGAATTAACTGAGATAAACTCGAAATGCGCATCAACAACGTCGGGAACGAGTTGACAATGGCCGAAAATCCCACAGATTAGATAGCTAGAAAATCCGAAATGTTTTTATGACAAGCAAGACAAGATGGCTGCCAAGTTTTGTTATCACACCAAACTCCAGATGTCGCTGTCATCTATGGAAATTGATGACAGTGTTATGTGTGCCCCCCCTGGTTTACGGTCGCACTAACCGAACGGGCGGCTACCTGAATTCGACGCGGTGACTTCTCTCATTGTTATCGAGGAGACCGCGGCGCAAAAACTGGTTCTGAATGCATTATCAGTTGTAGGGTTCGTCTAAATATGTAATAATATTAAGAAAACGCTCTGTTTTATAATTATGGTTTGGGAACTTTTGTCTCTCTAGTTTGAGGAAATCGTATACTGTGCTGCGTTGGCAAAGATGCATTGATTGCATGGGTGATTACTCCGATTAATACAAATAAAAAATACATGAAAAAAATTCGTTTAAATTTTTTCATACAAAACGGCAATTTCATAGGTAAAGACCTATTATTAAAACGCGCTGCAAAAGAACCGGCCATCTAATGTTCTGAGGGCTTTACGAGTTTTTATACTTACCCGATCACGTTAACGTAAACGTCAGTTTGTACTGAAACTGAATAAGCGCCGTCTGGTGACTATAATGGGAAACACAATTATTTCATACAAATTGACGTAAGGTAACTTTAACGTAAACGCGATCGAAGTATAAAAACTCGTACTAAGGCCTTGTGGCGGCATCTATATCGCCACATATGAACTACGCATCAATGACATGACGTCACGCAATACCTGCATCGCGCAATTAGAGTTTACCACGCGACTAGCATATATACAACGTCCCGACATCAACCGTCGGCCTCACCCTTCTGTAGGAACGTCGAGTCCGTACCTCTGCCGCTGGTCGCCTTCTGCTGGGCTTCACCCATGTAGATGGGGGTTCCACCTGGTAGGGGCTGACCGCCGGGGTACGGTGAAGAAAGCGGCGCTGACTAGCAGCGTCGTGGCGTGCCTACAGACACAAAAATAGCATCTACACACAGGGGCGCGAGGCGCCCCACCATCCTAGGCCGTGTTAGGCCCACCAAATGAGGGGCCCGTATTTACGGGCCAAGGTGCTGCATCCGCGGACAGGGGGCTATGCCACGGAGCCGCACGCCACGCCCCCTAGGGGGTGTAGCGACATCCCGATTCTGAACCGTCGGCCACCAGACACAACACCCGTCTGGTCGGAGGATCCTCCCTTTTCAATAGAGGATGAGTGAACTTTACACCCTGTTCCTCATGCCTCTATAGCCTCTGCTGCCAACAGTTGGAACCTTTTTGCAACGAGTTCACAGCTTTAACTGTATATCTAGATAACTACATTCATATCTTTTCATTCTGCCTAGCCTTTTCCCAACTAAGTTGGAGTCGGCATCCACTCTAACCAGATGCAATAAAAATACAGGGTGGAAGGGACGTCGATGCGCAAACGGTTACCACGTATTCAGTACATCATTCTGAGCCCCCCTAGGTATATAGAAAATTTTCATCGGTTATTGAAAAAAAAATCTGCAGTTTCCTACAATAGTGCAATACCTACACGGTCAAAATGTATGGAAGAGCAGATTTTTTTTCAACAACCGATGAAAAATTTCTATAAAGGGGGCTCGGGGCTCAGAATGATGTTCTGAATACTTGGTAACCGTTTGCGCGTCGATGTCTCTTCCTCCCTGTATGTATTTAAGTACATAATATTATAACCATAATAATACCCATCTCTATAAGTTACATTTGCCCTATATTCATCCGATTTCCGAAATCGGACCAATCCGGGGAAATGATTGTTATGGTTATAATTATGTACTCATACCTAATTTGTTATTGTCGCGAATGATATATTATTTTGATCAAGATATCACATTTTGTTTTGATACTTTGATGGGGATTTTGGGAATAAGCCCAAACACAGCCAAAAAAACAAGATTTGAATCAGCAAAATAAGTCTATTATGCAATCTTACGTAAAACTAATTTTAAGTACATAAACATCTACTTTTAACTTCAACAACAGCAAACACTCTTGAAAAATTTACTACCGACCGGCCGACACAGTAACCTAATTACTTACCTACTTACCAAAGATTTTAACTAAACGTAAACATAAACAAACAGCCGCACAGGTCGATCCATCAGGTTAAGCAAAGCTTGCCGGGGTTGGTCCGTGGATGGGTGACCATCTTTACACACCGAGACTCCTCCGTGCCTCGGAAAGGACGTTAAGCCGTTGGTCCCGGCTATCATCCGTGGATCTTTGACAGTCGTTACGGGTCGTCAGAAGCCCGAAAGTCTGACAACCAGTCTTACCATGGGGTATCGTATTACCCAGTACTGGGTTGTGGAGGTCAGATAGGCAGTCGCTCCATGTAAAATACTGGTATTCAGCTGCATCCGGTTAGACTGGGAACCGACCCCAACATAGTTGGGAAAAAGCCAGGCAGATTGATTGTAAACTACAAACCATAAAATAATACAGGGTGGACGGGACATCGACGCGCAAACGGTTACCACGTATTCAGTACATCATTCTGAGCCCCCCTAAATAGAAATTTTTCATCGGTTATTAAAACAAAAATCTGCAGTTTCCTACAATAGTGCAATACCTACACGGTCAAAATGTATGGAAGTGCAGATTTTTTTTTCAATAACCGATGAAAAATTTCTATGTAGGGGGGCTCAGAATGATGTACTGAATACGTGGTAACCGTTTGTGCGTCGTTGTCCCTTCCACCCTGTATACGCCTGCTATTCCCCGGAGGGTTAGACAGAAGTGTACCTATACCACGTATTCAGTACATCATTCTGAGCCCCCCTACATAGAAATTTTTCATCGGTTATTAGAACAAAAATCTGCAGTTTCCTACAATAGTGCAATACCTACACGGTCAAAATGTATGGAAGAGCAGATTTTTTTTTCAATAACCGATGAAAAATTTCTATAAAGAGGGCTCAGAATGATGTACTGAATACGTGGTAACCGTTTGTGCGTCGATGTCCCTTCCACCCTGTATACCATAACGCCTGCTATTCCCCGGGGGGTTAGACAGAGGTGTACCTATAGTACACCCAGATTTCGCCAGGTATGTTTAAGTCCCATGTAATAGGTGGCGAGCCTATTGCCATCAACCGGTCGCGTATATAGAAATGCTAATTCAGTACCTACGTCCCCACAGGCGGAGACGAATACCTAGAGTTAGCGCATACACACGTAAATGCATTCAGTAGCATTTACGTGTGTTGAACGCCTGGAAATGACTCTATCGTCTCCGCCTGAGGGGACGTACTGAAGTAGCATTTCTATAGAGGTAAGCCAACCGGTCACAAATCCGGACTCCGGGTCGCTACTGAAAAAACTTGACAGAAAAACCTAATAACACTTTGCCCGAACCTCGGAATCGAACCCAGAAATAAAATGAAATGGTTTATTTCTGTAACTAGATCTTTTGAGACACTTCTCCACACACACACCAACTTTTCGCCAGTTATACAACATTAATTTTGGTTTTCACTAAACCTGAAAAGGTGTCATTGGACTCATCATTTCGAACAACTTTTTCTTTGGGACTAACTTTAAAATCTCCAAAAAAAATCTGCTGTTCAGTACATTTATCTACATCAAACTCGTCAAATTAAATTGAACAGCTGATTTTTTTTTCGCGATTTCAAGGTTGGTCCCATACAAAAAGTTGTTTGAAATGATGAGTACAATGACCCCTTTTCAGGTTTAGTGTAAACAAAAACTAATGTTGTATACTTCGAATTCGAACCCAACTCGTCCGGCCAAGGCTTCGAATCCAGGTTGGCCGGAGCAAAGACAACCTCCGCAAGATGGGGGTTCATTCATACCGAAATACAAAATGTTTCTTTCTGTACCAACTATACTGGAGTTTAGTTGGTATTTTTCTAAGTAAATGGATTTACTTACACTCGTATTTTATAGTCAAGTAAAAGTAATTACTTAAGTTAAAGTAATTGCTCAAGCATTGCTTTTCTTTCTATAGTTTAGTAATTGCTTGAAGTTAGAACTGTCAAAGCTTAGAATTCTTAGCCAAGTAATAGTCACCATTTTCTTTACTTAAGAATTCTACCTTCAAGTATGAAATTACTTAGTAGCAAGTAATTACTCAAGTAATTACTTTGATTATAAATACGAGCCTTAGAAAAATAATGGTTACTAGTATCACCCTTTCGTTATTTCTATGTAAAAGTATAATAACTGTTTTATTACATACACGATAAATACAAAGCAATTTAATCAATTTTTTACATTATTAAAATAATTCTAAAGTGCAGTAATTTCAACAATATTACTAACTGTCGTTATTTTGTGGTTATTTTTCTAATAAGTCATAACTTCATAAGTCATAAGTAATTTATTTCTTAACAATATACATTGTGTAGAAAATGTAAAATATAATCAAAACCAGTACATAAATACAGCAGCATAATGCTATAATAAATGGAGTATATAGTTTAGATTAGTTTATGATTGGAGCCTCCTTTTAGGCATGATAACGCCTGTGATATACCTACCTATAGGTACATGGACGGCTCAGATTTCAAGTGTGTATGTGGCATCTCCCCCCACCCACCTCCCATCCTGCGTGGCATGCCGTGTCACCTGTGTACTTGATGATCTTCTGACTGCGTCACTGAGAGCCATCGATACGCTAGAAGAAGAAGAAGTCCCATGTAATAGGGGGCGAGCCTATTGCCTTCAACAGGGTCCAAATCCAGACCGAGGGCTGCTACTGACAAATTCCAGATGGAAAAACTCAATAACAGTTTGCCCTACCCGAGAATCGAACTCAGTACCTCATGCTCAGCTAACGTTTGCGACCAACAGCAAGTCAAACACAATGTTATTCGTTCCCAAAGAAGGAAAATAAGTTAATACAAGAGTGACCCATTAAAACAAACATGCATGAGGAATAAACAAGTGAGATACGAAGAGACTGAATAATAAGGTACATGAACAACAATAAGGGAGTTTTTACACCAAACGATTCGTGTTAACACAACGCACAGACCAAATACTATCGTATTTATCGCAGTTTTTAACTCGATTTTAAGAAGATATGGCAGAATCACAGATCTTCGAAGTTTTTAACAGAAAAAGACTTTTGGAAAACGATAGCGCGCGAGTTGAATGCAGTCGGGGTCTGAGGTAAAGAGCGGGAGCATCTCCCCCCGCTATCCGCACGCCCCACCTCACGCGCTTGCAGTGTATTGTAATTATAATTAGGTCACAGCACTACCGCATTCCTAAGCTCTGCATTCAACTCGCGCGCCATCTACATGTTCTTACATTTATGTAGCCATGTACCTACAGACAAGTCATCAGGTTATGCCAAACTATCAAATTTCTCCAAATGATTTTAAACCTTAACATGTTGACGGTTAAGTACACAATCGAATGAGAAAATTTGACAATCTGTAGTAACTTGACCTGCTGTGTGTACAATATCTGTGGGATACGATGACAATTTTATTTTCCAAGAGATCGCCATGAGCGGCATAAAAACTCTAACACCAGCACCCTAATTGCGTAACACATTATCAATCGGAATCTGAATCATTTTGAAACAAATTGCTAATCCACTTCTTCAAAAGTTTAAAAATTTGTCTGCTCGACAATGTAAATATCGCAATGAATGTTGTTATACTATCAAAATTAAACAGATTCCGATTGATAATGTGTTACGTAATAAGAAGTCGGATCGCAGTAGCATCGTATCCTATAAACAAGCCTAATCCTCGCGGGGGACAAATGCAAAGGTCACACTGCATAAACAAAGTCAGCGCGATAAGTATTATAAGTTGCGTTTATGAGCATAATGTTATTGTAGGTTCTGGTAGTGTAAGCGCACTAATGTCGGGGCCACAAACGGGATATGCCGTTGATTATCGCGATGATGGACGTAGGCCGCAGCTGTAGCCACAACTTATCGCGATAATTTGACAACGGCATCAACATTGACGTGGCGATAACTCAATTTATTGCGATAGTTATTGGAATAATTACCGCGATGTTTATGGCGATGATGGGCACTGACGTTGACGTTGGAGTGGCCCGAATTGTCAATCTCGAACCTCGGAAAATTATAGGGAAGCATATAAGTTTTTTTCACAAGGAAGTCTGTGCTTGAGATTAAAAAGAACTTCATTCCCAAGAGTTACACATCTAGGAGATTAATTAATGACTGTGGTTTAAAGTTAGGTACTTACCTATATTTTTATAAAAATCCATATCACCTATGTATTATACAAACATACAGTTACATAGGTAGGTATACTAAGTAAGTAAACATGGCGTCATACATCGTCCATCGTTCATGCAATTACAAGATATTCATCTCGTTGCTAATTTAAGGCCCTGGTTCCAAGCTTGGTTTAGCTCGGTGTGTAAGTGAAATGGCTTTATGGCTGTCTTGTTTGACGCACGAGGTAGAAGATTCTCACGCGCACCGGAATTATGTCGTAAAAGTGCAAATAAAATCGTATAAAATTAGAAATTAACTATTTAATAAAAAGTAATCCATCACTGGATGCAGTTTGGAATTTGACATTTCATGGTATATTTTTAATTATAATTATAATTGCTAATGAAGGGATAAACAGCTTTAAAGATTATTAGGAGGTACCTATGTTTAAAGATTTTTTTTGGTGCATTAAAGTATGTTTTAATTATGTTTTGGCTTCCATCACTGTATGCGAAAAGGACTTGAAAATATCATATTTTTTTACATGTCAAAATTATTTACGGTTTATGAGATACACAGCTTTAAAAAACCACCTTTTTGATCGTTTTCACTGACGCATTTCTTACATCAGCCTGTAAGTAAGTGCCTAATTCTGAACAATACAACTGTAATTCCCAATGCATGAGTAGAATAGGTATAGGTAGGTACCTACATAAGTAAGTAGGTACCTACTATTTATTGCATTCTACCAACACATTTCAGGAATGTTCGAGTAGGTTATGAAACCACTACAATACAGTCATAAATAGTCATAATTCTACTATTTGACGGTTGACGCAAATCGTAAAGATTTTATTGCAAATTATCATACAATTGCGGCATTTTTCTATTTTAACGATTCTATTATTATTACAACGCCAACGGTACGATATAGCGACATTATTACATCAATTTGAATTATATAAAACCCCTACTACGGAGACCTCGCCTCGCCTCGTTGCTCTATTCTCGTTGTCTAGGTTTGATTTCCAGCACCCTAATTGCGTAACACGTTATGAATCGGAGTTTGAATCATTTTGAAACACATTGCTAATCCATTGCTTCATATGTTCGAAAAATTTGTCTGCTCGACAACGTAAATAACGCAATGTATGTTGTTGAACTGTCAAAATGAAACCAACTCCGATTGATAGTGTGTTACGCAATTAGGGTGCAGAAAAGTGTATGTCTCAGTAGCAACCCAGTTGATGGCCATAGTTTCGTCCCTTAGTACATGGGACAACATTGTCAGCGGACAACATACTTAACTGGCGAAAATATGTAGGTACCTAGTTGTAGGTACTATAGCTAGGTATATGCAGGACCCATAGAGCAACACGGCCCCCGCGGCAGGACCTTACTCATTTTCTGATTAACAAAATTTATGGGATAGTGTAGTGTTAGTAGGTATGGACTTTGAACCACAGATACCATACACAGGTACCAAAGTTACGTAAAAATATTACTCACTTTTCTTAAAGTCTGACTGCTGATTTTTATGTAGGTAAGTTTCGCAGAATATTGTTAATACCTAATTAATAATCAATACTGTCAGACACTTTAATTTCAACACTATTTGTAAGCAGCCTAGATCAATAAAATTGAAGCGGTCAAACATCCTCCGAGACACAAATAACTGGGTCTGGGGGATGTCCTACGAGAAGTGTCGGACAGTATTGATTATTAGTATTGTTCAATATTCTGTAAAACATACATAAAATCAGAGGAAGTGAAATATTTCTACGTAACTTTAGTACATAATATTACATTGATATATATAAGTCAATGACCTAATACCTAAAAACTTTTTTACAAAAACAAAAACCGACTTCCAAAAAAAACACTACAAAGTGAAAAAAACTTTAATTTCGGAAGTCGGTGTCTTTGGATCTGTATTTTAGTTTTTTGCCACCGACTTCCGAAATTAAAGTTATTTTTCACTTTGTAGTGTTTTTTTTGGAAGTCGGTTTTTGTTTTTGTAAAAAAGTTTTTATTTTTCACTTTTTAGTGGTTCAGTTTGTAATTTATCTAAGTTACAATAACCCAATGTCAACTGCTCATCACGTTTTACAAAATGTTGCTTTTCCCGATGCAGGGACGTTAATTGTTGAGGAGTTCTCCTAGTAAGAACCAGGAGAAATGGAGCTCATGGTGAAGTCACCATTACCATTATTTTGACGAGCATAAACCATATTAAAGTAATCGAATCGCAACCTAACCTGTTATATACTTAGATATAATTGAGTATTTCCGATGGCCCTCTGTGGTCTTCATCATCAGTTCCAGTTCACCGAATGGTACTTTCCGAGAGCAAATGCACGAGTTACTATAAAAAATACCGAAATCGATATAGGTGTGCACCTAAAATTTGAGGGTTTCCCTCGATTTCCATGGGATCCCATCATCAGATCCTGACTTGATGATCATGGGACCACTTGGGACGTATACCCTTTCGAACAAAAAAAGAAACATCCAAATCGGTCTAGCCATTTTCGAGTAATCGGGGAACATACATAAAAAAAAAAAAAAAAAAGGTTACGCGTACGTTCAAAGTAGGTACATACTAACACTGCTCTATCCCATACATTTTGTTATTCAGAAAATAAGTAAAGTCTGGCGGCTTTGGGACCTTGGCCTACTTTTAGGTAAAATTCCTAGCCTTAGGGTCTCTTTCACCACCTACGATTAAGTTCCTATTAACTTACTTGGCAGATAATTTCATGCGAAATCTGCTCCAATTTTGAATTTATTCGGTAAGTAGTGGACATCGTGAAATAGGCCCTTTACCCTTACAGTAAGAAAACTCTAATTCCGTGTAGGTAGCGCCATCTATGCGTTCACGGAAGAACTTTTGATGGCTTCAGTTTCCAAGCACCCAAGTTAATGCTGCTACGGTCTACGGTGTCGCTACGCGATGTTGCTACGCATTTTTAGCATGACTAACCTACATACCATAAATTACTTTTCACTAATTTTTTTTTTTTTAATCTAAATTGACATAGATTTGAGCTAAATGTTTACCATCATCAATGATAAAAAAATATTGGCTAGTACAATGCCAAAAAAAGAAACTTATAAATGAAATGGCGCGCTGAAAATAGTATTTTTCGGAAAACGTGTTACTAACAATTTCAATAAGTAGGTACAGTAACAGCCAGAAGTCGACTAGCAATCTCACAAAACCGTGGCATAGCAATATTAGTTGTTCTTATGACCTTCTTCTTTAAGAACGTTTGACAACACTACACATTGGCAACTTGTTGCCCGCTGATGATTGTTATTACAAATTTCAATAAGTGTTGTAAGCGTTACGGTGGCCGAAGTGTTTAGCACTTTGCCTCGCATGGCGAACGTTCGGGTTCGAGTCTCACATCAAACATGAAAAATATTTTTTAAGTATTACATGTGAAATAAGAATGCCGAGTTGCTAACAAATATGTAAAATATTCCACAACTAAACGAAGATTCTTTCGTTTTACAATTATTTTCAATCTTAGCGTCGTCATTAAAATATGAGGGTAGATTTGAAACAAAGTGATAATTTCACTTTGTAAATCTACCTTCATATTTTAACTACTTTACTAGTTCACATAAATTATTCCACTATTAGCTGTTGTTGGTTGGTGAGCGTTATTACGAGCGTTTGTGTTATCTTGCTGTTGCTATTTTTGTATTCTTCTGAATTCAATATGCAGGCTAATATTAGTATTGAAGCCAAGGCAAATCTTGTGGCCCTATATTCGAATGGCCTTAATATATCTCAAATATCGAATGGAACCGGCTTATGCGTAAGTTTATTTTTTTAATTTTATGTGATTACTATTATTACGCTTGTTGCAAGTGTGTAATATAGTTTTTTTTTTTTTTAGGGAGAGACTGTTAGTGGGTGAAGAGATTTGAGGAAGAAGGTAGCCTGAAGAGTCGTGAGAGAAGCGGAAGACCACCTCTTATTAGCCAGCCTCAGCGACGTTATATGGTAGCTGAATATGAGACGAATGGTTTCATCCCAACAAGGCGTTTTGCCGATGAGTTCGGCACATCAGTACGCACCGTTCGCCGCATGCTCCATGCCGAAGGTCATCATCACCGAACGCCAACGCTAAGAAACCGTTTTTAATGCAACGGCATAAAGAGGAGAGGTTAATTTTTGCCCGGGAATATTTGGACTTTGGGAGACGACAATATTCACCGACGAAAAATCTTTTAAATCGTGCCAAAAAGGAAGGCTGCATTTGTGGCGTAAAATAACACGCGTTGGTCTGAAGGCAATGTCAGACCAAATACGGAGTCAGGCAGAAGCAGTGTGAATATGTGGGGGTGGTTAAGTGCTCATGGGCCGGTGAATTAAGTTTTATATCGACGCGAGCCAACAGTGTCAACTATGTGGAAGTGTTGAATGATATAATGTCTACGGTGCGTAATATGTTAAGTTTTGTGCAAGACTATAAAATTGTCCTATTCACCGAAATCCTAAACAGGTAGGGTAATTTTGTGTCAGGGGACATAGTGGCCGTAACTTACGTAATATTGAGGTTAAGTTTCAATCCTCTTTTCATTGAGAAAATGAATAATTAAGCTATAACCTCTTAAATTACATCACAGAATATCTATATGTAACATAAAATGTGTTTTTTAACATTCAATACTATAATAATAACATAAGTGTAAAGGATTTCTTTTATATAAAAAATATTACAATGTTACCATATCAAAATTTGTTTCATTTATTATCATATTATAATAATAAATTACCCATGTAACATATATTTGTTCAAAGTAATTTACCAAAATAAATTACTAAAACAACAATTATATAAAACATAAAAAAACTGGCCCAACTCGGATTCGAACTCACTTCTATCCCGATCACATTAGCGAGAGCAGCCTCGTTACCGATCTAGCTAATGATAACTTATATTCACTTGTTGAAATTTTGCATTACTATGAAAAAAATAATCAGACGACGATAGAATAACAAGTTACTGATATTGTCATCCTTGTCTAGCATTGACCACATCTATAACTACTCGTAGCAATGCTACACGACATGGCGGGAAATTTCGACTAATTAGAGACTAATAATTTTTGTGTTATCAAAATTAAAATCCCTGATGGTGGCCATGTCAGTATCAGTTACACCCAAAACTCTATATAATAATATGCTGTTTTTCTCTTTTCAGGTTTTTGTTATTTTTAAATAATTTGTTTTGTTATATTTTTACACCACTGCTCAAAAAAGGATTGTTATGTTTCTTGGTTACTTGTATGCATACATGTATTTTACATGCATACAAGCAAGCAAGCAAGCTTATTGCTTACATGTTTATGTATATTTTTACGTACGTTTGTTTATTCCATTCCATCTAAAAAACATGTTTCCTATTTATAGGCAAAAAAAAGCTGAAATGCAGCAGGGGCAAGTAAATTCGCCAAATAAAAATATTGATTCTAATTTAACAAAGGTAAATATTGCCCAACTTTACCTACATCATTTATTTCATGCGATATTAATATTACTGCTACCACAAATTGTATGCGTACATTTATCGGACTATATAACTTTTACAGGAGAATGAAAGCACATTTGACCCAACGACAGTATTTACAGTGCATTCTGACAGAAATACAAATAGCATGGTAATCATAATTTATTTCTTATAATTTGTAATAAATAGATAAATTACGTTTTAATATTATGTAGTATGTATAATTAATTTTAATGGCTATATTCTTTTCTGCAGACTTAATTGATCTTAGCTAGCGCGCATAATTAATGGACTTCTTTATTTCTTACAGGATGATGAAAGCATATTTAATTTAACAATAGATTATCAGGACCAATCTGATACAAGTACAAATAACATGGTGAGTGTTTTCTTGTTACTCGTAACAGGTACATTACGTAACATAGTTAAATATTTGACTTTTTAAACTAGTATCTACATTCCTGGTTTTCATTGTTTCAGGAATTTCAAGATATAGATGGAAGACGAATTATAGATTTTAATTATTTTATGAATCAATTACTTTTCATTGACAAACATAGCGAACAATTTGGTTGCCGATTGAATAGTTTAAAAGTTGTAAAGGAAATACAAAAGGGACTCATTTCAAAATTTGATTTAAAATGTTGTATGTGTGGGTCGCTCTTTAAATTAGAAACATGCAACGAAGATAATTTAAATTTAAATGTCAATACAGGCGTAGTGTCAGGAGCATTAATGGTAGGAATTGGTCTTTCCAATCTAAATGAGCTCACTGCATCTATGGAATTGCCAACCATGCCAATCCGCTTGTATAGCTCAATCCATGCAGATGTGGCTGAAATGTGGCGTATCACTGCAGAAGAGACTATGCAAGAAGCTGCCACAAAAGAAATAGAAGCTGCAGTATCACGGGGTGACGTCAACAATGGGGGTATTGCAATGATACCAGTAGAAGCTGATGCATGCTGGAGTAAACGGTCATACAAAACAAATTATTCGGCTTTATCAGGTGTGGCCGCAATAATTGGGGAGCATACTGGAAAAGTACTTCATATCGGGGTTAGAAATAAATACTGCGTTATATGTGCTCGCGCAAACAAAAAAGGATTAGCGCCACGAGTCCACGACTGCCACAAAAATCACTCCGGATCATCAACTAGCATGGAGCAATCTATATTAGTTGAAGGCTTCAAGGTGTCGATAGCAGAAAGAAATTTAATATATAGCACACTAATTGCTGACGGTGACTCCAGCACGTACAAAAATATTTTAGAAAGTAGGCCTTATCCCGACGTTCCTATACAAAAAATCGAATGTACGAACCATTTGTTACGCAATTACAATGGTAAAAATTTGGCATTGCAAAAGGATACAGCGGTTCCCCTTAGCGAGCGTAAATTTTTGACCGGGGATCGCTTAACAAGATTACGTACGGCTATTCGCTCAGCAATTAAATTTAGGAAAGCACAAAGTACTTCAACGTCAACTCAAATACTGAATTTGCAAAGAGATATTTTAAATAGTCCCCGGCATATTTTTGGAGATCACACCTCGTGTGATAGTTATTATTGCACCGATGAAAGAAAAAAAGAAAAAAATTTAGTTCCATTGATTGCGACCCTGATGATCAAATTACAAAAAAATGCTTCCCAACTAGCATTTCACTCGAGAAGTCTCATGTTCTGCTATACCAACAACAGAGCTGAACAATTTAACAGCGTTGTAGCGAAAGTAGTAGGAGGAAAACGAATAAATTTTTCTTTAAAAGACTCCTATGCAGCACGCTGTTACGCAGCTGTTGTGATTTTTAATACTGGCCTACCTCAATATAATTTGTATAAATCCATTTTAAAAAAGTCTCCTGGGCAATTTTTAAAAACTTTGGAACGTAAACGACATTTGGCCAACAGCAAAAGAACTGAGACAGGCTCTAAGCGTTGTCGCAGGCAACTGCAATTTGGTAGCGCAGATGGCCAATATGGTAGTCAATGCCAACGTCCCGATATGAACTGCGATGATTACAAGAACGCTAAGACAATGTTTTTGTCCAATTTGCAACAGCAAACATTGAATCGCCAAGAAATTGAACGCAATACTGTTCTACAAGCAGAAAGTGCTTTATGGCTGGAACTGCGCAGATGCATTCTCACTGCATCAATTTTTAGCAAAATATGCAAGAGGCGCCCTAATACGGACTCTGCGCCTTTGGTCAAAACTTTACTGTACTCTTACAATTTAGACCATGTGCCTTCCATCAAACATGGAAAAGAAAACGAGGCGAAAGCTTTAGCTCAACTTAGCTGCCAAATGGACGTACAAATAGAAAAGTGTGGCCTATTTATAAGTTCAGAGCATTTTTTTTTAGGAGCTACACCTGATGGACTGTTTGAAGACGGTATTATTGAAATTAAGTGCCCCATATCTGCTTTTGAGATGGATCCTGATACAGCTATTCTAGAAAAAAAATTAAAATGCTTCAAAATCGATCAAAACAGCGAAGTAATTTTTAATAAAAATCACGATTGGTATTATCAAATACAAGGCCAACTCCACGTTGCAAATAAAAATGTTTGTTTATTTGCAGTGTGGACTGGTACTGAATATCCACTAAAAGTTGTAAAAGTTTACAAAGATTATGATTTCTGGAACCAGAAAATGTTGCCAAAATTAGTAAAGTTTTATGAGGAGTGCGTTCTTCCCGAAATCATAGATTCGAGGAAAGCGCGATCTATGCCACTTCGGAAAATATTATTTTAATTTATTTTTACAATTTATTATATTTTTTTTATTCAGTCTTTGCTTTTTATTTACCAGTTGTACCCATCCATAAAAACCATACACAATGCATTACTGTAAATACCGATGAAGTATTTAAATGCGCATATTTTATATATAACTAACTACTAACTTTTTTTTAACACATCGTTTCTGCTACAATAAAACAAATTTACATAAAGTATTTTTATTAGTAGCAGTGCGATTCCTTTTCTAAAGGCTGGCAACGAGCAAGTGGTGGTTCAGGCATTGCAAGCGTCTGTAGGTTGCGGTAATTGCTTACCATCGGGCGAGCCGCAAGCCGCTTGCAAAATATGCCGATTTAGTGGTCTAAAATATATAAATAAAAATTTCAAGTACTTACCTACCTAAATTTTTATGACCCTATAACTCACTAGATAAGCCGTTCGGTGATAACATTCATTGGTTCAAATAATATTTCACGAACTATAATAACAGTAATTAATTTCATTTATTTCGAAAGAAAAGTGGCCAAGGCTCATGTTGGTTTGTTCCTCGTGTCCGGCGCATAGCGGTTTGCATGTTTGCGTAGCGTACTTCACTAGACGCACACGTGCGCGTCCGCCGCCGCGCGCCGGCAAATGTACCTAAAACTGAGCACTCCGATTTTGTAATAGCCCTCTTAATCTGTTAGCGTTGGAACATCGCTCACACGGATAAATATGCGTATGTGCGTATAAGCGCCGCAGCAGCCCGTATAGCGCAGGCGATAGTGGTCATTGCGGTGTAAGTGGACTTCTGGCCGTTGACTGTACCTACCTAATTATTTATGAATCATAAATCTTCATAGAGCTCTATGGAGCAAGTATTCTATGCTAAAGACGACTTTAAGTACAAAACAAGATATACCATTTGAAAGATTTCGCCAAACTATCATCAAAAAGTAAAAAAATAAACAACAATTAGAGTAGTGAAAAAATACAACAATAATATTTTATTTTCGTCACTTAGGTATATAAGTAGGTATAATTTATAATGGTACAAGTCAATTTAGGGAAAACCGATCGGTGTGTTTACATTGACTAAGTTTAGTATTATATGGAAATTTTGCGATGGCCGTCAATATTTACATTTTTGTACAAAGTATTGGAAAACTGAACTTTATTACGGAAACACGACAAAAAATAACAATATTTAGCACGGCATACTGTTTCAATAATAAGTGACTAGTGGACACTATTTGTTGTCAATCTATGAGGAAATAACACTTCGTTTTGGGCAATGTAAACAATTTCAATCTTAAATCGTCGTTTCAAAATGGTAGGTATCTTTTTGATTTGTCACGTGGTTAACGGCCGAATCCGCCGAACCCTCCTTGGTTTCCACCGTATCCTCCTTGGTTCCTGCCATATCCACCTTGTCCACGACCTCCCTGGCCAAAACCACCTTGGTTACCACCATAGCCTCCTTGGTTACCGCCAAAGCCTCCTTGATTTCCGCCAAATCCTCCCTGGCTTCCACCGGGCCGGCCACCCCCGAAGCTTCCTTGGTTTCCGCCGAATCCACCTTGGCCACCATATCCGCCGTTTCCAAATTGTGCGAAGGCCACAGCAAACACGGCCAGCAACACTCCGAAGATTAACAATGTCTGAAAATAAAACAATTTCGTTATTTTTGAAAATTTAATTAATTTACTTATGTAATTTTTTTTATATATATATATAAATGATTAATTAAAATGATAATTTAAATGATTGTAGGTAGGTACCTTGTTGATTAACAAGGTCTGAAAACAATATATTTTATTTATTTTTGAAATATTCAAACCAATACAAGATACGGTAATGTACTTGTACGAGTAAGATTTTTACCAAAAAGTTCACGTAACAACTTTTTGGTAAAAATCTTGAACACAAATGTTCTGTATAATCTAAATTATTGTACGAGTAAATGCACAACGAAGTCGTGAATTTATAATGATTTACTCAGTTCAGACGGGGAAAACAAGGAATTTGGCCGACTTTCTGTAGAGGGTCTACAGTTCTTCACCCTCTACAGAAAGTCCGCCAAATTCCTTGTTTGGTGAACTGATAATAATAATTGTTACTAAAAGTATATTTAAAGAATTTCAGACATCCATCGTTAAAATTCAAGAATTTGCAGGATCGAGCGAGTGTATCTGTGTACAGTCACGATCACGAGCAATGTAATGTATACAGGGTGAATTTTTCACGTGGGCGTGGATGGCCAAATTCGAAACTATGAGGAATATTGTAATGCTGAATGCAGAACAATCATTGAGACGTCGAATTCAGATACCTATGTATTGAAAACGAGGTCATAATTGTATTTAAAAAAAATAATCTATTAAGGTACTGTACGAGTACCTAATAAGTAAATAATAAAACTATTTTATTTCCTTTAGTTTGCCGTATGTCATTCCTTCACAGAATTCGATCCATATTAGCGATACTATCGAATGGTATAATAATACAGTGTGTTTTTTTTTTTCTAAATCAACGGGTTCGATTCCTGGCTAGAAATATACATTTTTCAAAAATCTAAGGATGCAGTTTTAGTTTTCATCAAAATCGAGCCAAGACTTGTCGCTTTTCCTCATAGTTTTGGATTTGGCCATCCACACCCACTTGAAAAACTGATATGTGGGTAGGTATAGGTACCATCGCGAAACCGCATCGCGGTGAACTTGGTTCACCGAAAAGTTTCGCGATGGTACATTGACTTTTCGAATTCGTCTCAACACAAATTGCACGAGCTTTATGTACTTTAAATAACATCACGTTGACGGGAAGAAAAGTGACTATCGGCTTCGGTAAGTGACTTTTTACACCCCTACTTACATTATACAGGGGAGCAGGTGTGGCGGCAGCCAGTTCCTCGTGCCTCTATAGCAGAGACATCGACAACCAACGATACCATGGATTCAGTACATGAATCTGGAACCCCCTGCGTTGCAATTTTTTGTCGGTTAGTTTTAAAAAAGTCTGCTGTTTCCTACAAAAGTGCAATACTTACGCGGTTAAAATTTATGGAACAGCAATTTTTAGGGTTCCGTACCAAAATGGTAAAAAAGAAACCCTTATGATGTGACTCAGTCTGTCTGTCTGTCTGTCTGTCTGTCTGTCACAGCTGGATATCTCAAGAACTACTAATGCTATCAACTTGAAAGGAACAGTTTTAGATAACGTTTACCAACTATTTTGCAATTAAGAAAGAAATAAAAATTTTTTGCAACAGGGACTGAACGGGGGTCTTAAAAAATTAAAGTGGGGCTACTAGGGCATGTGGGGTGTCATAAGAAAGAGCGCTGTTTGCACATTCTCAAACATATTTTTTTTCTAGGCCACATAGTTTTCGACGTTTGATGAAAAAATGTAAAAAAAAATACCGTTCCGTCCTTATCTCCGAAGTTTGTAAAGAGAAATATCTGAAATTATTCTATGTGATAGAAGTTTATGTAAAGATTACAGGAAAAATAAAACGATGTCTCTAAATATCACACTTTTTCAAAAATCTGAACGGAACCCTCGGTGCGCTAGTCCGACTCGCTCTTGACCGGTTTTTTTTTAAATAACCGACAGAAAATTTCAACGCAGAGAATCATGTAGGTACCTAAGTTCCTATTATACTGAATCCATGATTACAGGTCAGATAGTGTAGGTCCCGGCCACCCTGTATATTCGAAAAGTCAACGTATGTAGGTACATTTCATTGCTCGACCGTATGCAAACAAAATTCCGGAGACAAGTTACATAATACGAAGACAAAAAAAAAAATTATTACCTTTGTTGATGCCATGGTCGCGAAGTTTAACGTATGACTGTCAAGGTATTTTTTCCTGATGCTTTATATATTCGCTTTACAAAGCAATCAGAGTATTTTTGGTGATACTATGCTAATTGTAATATCAAATGTTTGCGGTTCTCAACAATTCGAGGTTTTTCTAGGAAATGCAAATCAATATACTGGTGTTGTATGTGAGACAATACTTACAGAGAGCGGACAATGGGAGCCTTCTCCATAGCTAAATAAGCTGCTTGCTAAAAATTACGCATTTTTGGTTTCTTGCCCCGGACGCGTATATAGAAATGCTACTTCAGTAGGTACGTCCCCTCAGGCGGCGACGATGGAGTCATTTACACACGTAAATGTTAGTAAATGCTAATTCCGCGTAAATGCTACTGAATACTAGCATTTACGTGTGTTTAACGCCTGAAAATGCGCTAACTCTAGGTATTCGTCTCCGCCTGAGGGGACGTACTGAATTAGCATTTCTATACAGGATATTTTTTTAAGCAGTGCGCAAAGGATCATGGTCATTTTGGACTAAGAAAAAACAGAATTCCGACCTAAGATGAGACTGTCACCAAAATGTAGTACATTGTTAATGTAATTATTAGGTATCATCAGTTTATTTTTAAAAGATTGGGAAGTATTTAAATAATCATCTTTATAATTATAACTTTGCTTTATCAGAACGCAGTAAAAAATATTGATTTTGAACGCATTTATAGTTACTAACGTTACTAGAGAAGTCCATACTTTAACTTAGATCTAAATCGATTTTATTTTTTAATCGAAATGAAATCCCCGGCAATGTCAACTTTTTAAAAGTAATCATTTTAGGCATGTATTTAACGCGGCGACAAATTAATCTGAATTTGGGATTAAAAAATAATTAAAGCCGGTAGCAAAAATAGTTGGTTGGCAGCTACAGCGAAGGATAATTTTACGTAGAAAACAGCTTAATAATCAGTTGTTAGCTTTGGTTTAATATAAACTAGCAAGCTTCTACAACGTCTCTGGCGCTGCGGGAAGTGCAGCCCCTTCGCCCTTACCTCCGCAGCTTCGGCTTCGGCTCGCACGTGTGCCTAAGCTTTGTTACAGCGGGCGGGGGCTGCTCTCCCTCCACGCCTCCGGATTTATATGCACTCTAGGGGTAGCAGCCAAAAGACTACATGGAGTCGGGATGGCCAATTCGGTTTTGAAACAGATTCTACCTATTTTAACTATGAAGTAGGGGGTACACTGATTTCCTTCAAAGCAGGATCCACTGTTAATATTAGTCGCCATGTCATTATTTATAATGTGTATAAGTTGATCTCGCATTGTATAGGATTTCCTTACAATGAGAGGACAGTGTAAACTGGAAATATAGCTTGACTAGCTTTTGCCCGCGGCTTCGCCCGCGTTGATGTCGGAAAATATCCCACGGGAACAAAAATCCTTCCTTGTTCCTTGTCAACATTATAAAGGGAACCTCTGTGCAAAATTTCACCTTTATAGGTCCAAAGGTTTGGGCTGGGCGTTGATGAGTCAGTCAGTCAGTCAGTCAGGACCTTTTTTTTTTATATATTAACATAGCTTCTGCCCGTGACTTCGTTCGCGTGAAATTTCTTGTTCCCCCAACCCACCCCGGCGCATCGCATTACCTGCCCTGCTTGCGCTAATATTTTCGCTTAGTGTTCTTTCAGACTTTTTTTTCTTTTTGCTTGGCACCTAGGAGTCCTAGAGTGATGTTAAACATGCCTTTAACCTTCCTTAAACAAAAAAAAAGGGTGTGTGTGAGCTCCGACGCACGTCTGGAGTTTACTGTTTTTTGTGCCGTTCCGAGATTCTGGCTTTCTATTTTTCAGTAATTTCTGTCGGGCTGGGTTTCTTCAATGAATCAGTGCTATATAAAAAGCAACTTTAAGGTGTGAAGGCACTCTTCCCCCTTTCACCCCCTCCCCTTCCCAACCACTCTCACCCTCTCCATCCTTCTCACGCCTCTCACCACATCTCTTTCCCGCTAACCTCGCCTTCACCCTCTCACCCTTTCTCATACTCCCGATTTTCCCTCCCCTCTATCATCACCAACTCCTGCCCTCCCCCTCTTCCCTTCTCCACACCCTCCCCCTCACTGCGCCCTCGTATCCCTCTCACCAAAATCAAAATCAAAATCAAATCAAAATCAAAAGTCCTTTATTCAAATTAGGCTGAGAATCAGCACTTTTTGAACGTCAAAATTACAGTAAGACAGTCCCCACAAAACGCCCGCCCTTCACCACTTCCTAGTGCTTTAGCTGGGAAGAAGAAGTAGCGGAACAAACTCCCCAGCACCCTCCCCTGTCCCTCCTCACCACCCCTACCCCCTCCCTCTCACCACACTTCCCTCCTTACCATACCCTCCACTTCCCCCCTCCCCTCAACCCTTCCCTCTGCAAACTTTATTACTTGCTTAGGCAAGTATTTTTGCCAAGTAAATGAAAAAGATTTTTCATATAAGTAAACTATATTCCCTGTTTTCACCCCCACAAGGATGGCATATAACTTCACTGAAAGATTATTTACACCAATTTTCGAGTTAATCAAGCCCCGCAGTAAAACCTGCCCTGTAAAGTTGACAATCCCTTATCACCCCCTTAGGGGTAGATTTTCGAAAAACCCTGATACACATTATTCTTCATTTTTGGTCTTAAGTATAAATACTAAGTTTCGAATTAATCGGACCGCGCGTTAAAATTCCTCCATACAAACTTTGACACCCCCCAATTCCTCCTGAGGGGGTAGTTTAGGAAAACTAAAACTGACAATCTTAATAATTTATGTAGATAAAATATTCATGCCAAGTTTCAAGTCTATTAACTCAAGGAATAAGATTTTTCATACAAACTTCCATCCCTTATTTTACCCCTTTAGGGATGGAATTTCCAAAAATCCTTCCTTAGTGGATGCCTACACTCTATAAGGTATCTATGTGCAAAATTTCAAGTCTCAACGTTCAGCGGTTTCGGCTGTGCGTTGATATATCAGTCAGTCAGTCAGTCAATCAATCAGTCAGTCAGGACTTTGAATTTTATATATATAGATGTGTAGCCGTGTGTACCTCACCTATGATTTCAATTGGCCCTGTTTAATATTAGGTCTTTACCTATGAAATTGCCGTTCTGCAGTACTGGCCATTTCAAATCGAAATAATTTTGGTTTGGCTAAGAATTCTAATTTCAAATTCAAAATTAATCTTATTTTAAAAACATGGATTTTTTTTTCCAAAAGTAGTCATTTGTTTATTGATTAGTGTTACATTTTCATCGCATTTCAATCTTTTTCGTCATCATGGATACGTTAAAAATTCGAGTAATTATGGAATATGAGTACCGTCGTGGCAGCAACGCGGCACAAGCGGCACGCAACATCAACGACGTTTACGGAGCTAACACTACAAACCAACGCACCACCTGTTATTGGTTTGCTCGCTTCCGTTCTGGAAATTTCGACCTGAAAAATGAACCTCGCGGTCGTCCGAAGACTTTGGTCGACAATTACGAATTAAAGGCGATTGTGGAAGCTGATGATACACAATCTACGGCTGAATTAGCAGCAGCTTTCGACGTTAGCGTCAAAACAATATTGGTCCATTTGCGTCAAATTGGTAAGGTAAAAAAGCTTGACAAATGGGTGCCCCACGAACTCAATGATCGCCAGCGCGAAGTACGCGTCGAGACGTGCCTTGCACTGCTCAACAGACACACAAATGAAGGAATTTTGAACCGCATTGTTACCTGCGATGAAAAATGGATTCTGTTTGATAACCGCAAGCGCTCAGCAAGTTGGTTGGATCCTGGTTCAGCACCTAAACAATGCCCTAAACAAAAACTTACCCCTAGAAAAGTGATGGTCACTGTTTGGTGGTCTAGCGCCGGTGTGATTCATCACAGCTTCTTACCAAACGGGGTGAGCATTACTGCAGATGTGTACTGTGAAGAATTGAACACAATGATGGAGAAGCTGGCACATCTCCAACCAGCATTGGTCAATCGCTCGTCTCCGCTGCTCCTGCACGACAACGCGCGACCTCATACTGCACAGCAGACGGTCTCCAAGTTGCAAGAACTGGGGTTGGAAGCTCTCCGTCATTCGCCCTACTCACCAGACCTTGCGCCTACACACTACTACTTTTTCTAGAATTTGGATAACTTCTTGGCGGGAAAAAAATTCAATACCCGAGAGGCAGTACAAAATGCCTTTGAAGAATTTGTTGCCTCCCGACCAGCTGATTTCTTTAAGAAGGGCATCAATAAACTGCCACTGCGTTGGCAAAGATGCATTGATTGCATGGGTGATTACTTCGATTAATACAAATAAAAAATACATGAAAAAAATTTGTTTAAATTTTTTCATACAAAACGGCAATTTCATAGGTAAAGACCTATTATGTGCGCTACCAAGTAGCAGCCATTATTTCGTTTTTATACTTCCCTGCATTTTAAAGCTCATCTAATATAAATAATGCTAAGATATTTAATCGCTGTCAGTGCCAAGTTATTTTTAGTAGCAAATAGTTAGCCGCCCGCTGTTAGTCGCCTGAAAAATAATTAGCCATAATTTTACATCTAAAAATCGATACTGCATAAATTAATCGATTACGTGGCCTCCCTATTTCTGACAAGTAATAGAAACAAAAGAAAGATTGACATTGACAGTTTTCTGCGCAGACCGTGTTGTAGTTTCGGCGACGACTCGGCGTTCTGTGCGATTTTGTGTTATTTTCCTGAATTTTTTATATTTTGCATTGCTTACGGACACCGATTGGATCTTCTACTCTAGTTGACTTGGCTTGCGTATATTGGACTTGGAATTGCATCACTTGGATCTTCTATCGGAAGTGGCAAAATGTCTTCCATTCTGTGTGTTAACTGTGGATCGTGTGTAAATAGCATATGCGCGACACATTGTTGAAATAATGTTTATTTCCCGCGTCTCCAATATGGAGACCTTATTTTATTAGCTCTTGGGACTTGTTAACTTCGTCAAGCACAGTTTTATTATGAGAAACACACAAGATTCCATGGGCAGTACAGAATTGAGGCCAGTAGAGAAATACCGGATTCTCTGGATTTTTCGGATTTAGAAATAAATACATCTAAATGAAGTCTCAATCAAGACATAATGGGAGTAAACTGTATTATGTATACATCTTAATTAATAATGACACATTTACATTTTTTGTCTTGTTGGTCGACGGCGACGCACACTAGGATTTTGTGATGTCATGACCATAGTTCGGTATCTTGGATGGGCCAGACATGAACAAAATGTAGCTACTCCTGCCGCATTCCTTGATGATGTATTTATAAGAGAATTATAATAAAAATATATAAGTAAATTAATGAGTTTTTGTCGATGGTGTTTTAAATTAGTAATTTTAAAGTAGAGAGGTTGAGCTACTTATGTAGAATAGCTTTCGAGAAACCTTAAAAAAGTTTTTTGTGTCCATGTCTGATATGGTACCTACTCATGTATGAAGATAACTCAAACGTAACAGATAATTATGTGGAGTGGGAGCCAGATGAGTCTGCAGCTGCACACGACCGAGGGTGCTGCTTGGTACTATAATATGCATATATGAACTGATATGCACCGTCAGTAGAAACCACGATTAGTGGCGATCATGGACACGCACAGACTTATCTGGCTTGCATTCGACATATTTTGTAACACAATGTAAAAAAAAAAACAGGTGAAAACCTCTCAATTCCAAAAAGCCACAGATTAATAACCTCAAAAATCATATTTCTAAATTACTTGACTCTCCCGTCTTTTAAAAATATATTGAAGGCCGTATTTATTTACATTTCTAAAGGTAAATGAAACAACGTATGTTTCATCAAAGGTCGTTTTGTTAGATTTTACTAGTCCAAACATGTTAGCCGCGTGGCCATGATTATTTTCACAGGGTGTTCTACCCATGAATATGAACAACTTTTAGTATGGGACCAAACCTGAAATCGCAAAAAAAAAAATCAGCTGCTCCCTACACAAGTTTTGTGTAGAAAAATGTACTGAACAGCTGATTATTTTTTCGCGATTTCAGAGTTAGTCCCATAGTGAAAGTTGTTCATATTCATGGGTAGAACACCCTGTGAAAGTTTGCACACTGCTTAAAAAAATATCCAGTATACGCGCCCCGGACAGCAAATAAGTAGTTGCCGAATAAAACTTTTTTACAAAAATTTAGGTACAACCAAAAACAACACTACAAAGTGAAAAATAACTTTAACTTCGGAAATCGGTGTCTTTGGTTTTGTGTTTTCGTTTTATGCCACCGACTTCCGAAATTAAAGCTATTTTTCACTTTGTAGTGTTTTTTTTGGAAGTCGGTTGTATTTTTTTGTAAAAAAGTTTTATTTTTCACTTTTTAGTTGTGCCACTACCCCACACAAATTCGAATTCCACTAGGTACCTGCAAAAGACATGAGAACATCATCGACATAAAAGTAGAAAAAAATACGTATTATTGAAGCTTACTCAAAAACTACGCAAGCAAAGAAAATAAATTTTACGTGGGACCAACTTCGAGGTACACCCTCTCGAATAAAACAAGAATCGTTCAAATTGGACAACTCTGTAAAAAGTTATGCGTGGTCATACATAAAAAAAAATTGTCGGCTTTTTTTCGTCAGTTAAAAAAAAAAAAAGATTTCGACGAATTTTTCTAAATTCGTCGGAATCTTTTTTTTTTTTTTTCCTCCTCCTTTTGGAAGTCGGTTAAAAATAGCAGTCGTCTATTTGCTATATACAGGATGGGGTTGAACGACATTGGTCAAGTCTGTTATTCATCAAATCGGCAATTCGTCAAATTTGATATTGGCGTTTCCGTCGTTTTTCGTAAAAAAGTACCATATGTCCTTCCTCACGGTTCAGTGGTTTTGATGTAACAGACAGATTAACTTTCGTATTTTAGTAGGGAAATATAATATGTCAATCCACAATACTGTTGAAAAATATCGCAATAAGGAACCGCAGAATATTATTATTAATAGCTGTGCCCGCGACTCCGTCAGCGTGTAACTCCTTGTATGTTATTAAGTTAATGTATTGGACTGCTAAGCTATCGGGAGTTACACGTGTTATTGTGAGTCAACCATAAAAGATAGACATATGCTGTTGTGGGATATTTTTTAGATAATTTTATGTAGAACGTTTCCGTCATAAATGATTTCTATGTAACTTTAACCATTAAGGCTGCACACGCGACGGAAGCTTAAAAAATGGAGCAACTTCTCCCGTTTTCCCAACATTTCCCTTCACTGCTCTGCTCCTATTGATTGTAGCGTGATGAAAAGTATACTATAACCTCCCTAGGAGTATGAAGAATAATTGTACCAAGTTTCGTTAAAATCCGTCGAGTAGTTTTTGTTTCTATAAGGAACATACAGACAGACAGACAGACAGACAAAAATTTTACTGATTGCATTTTTGGCATCAGTATCGATCACTAATTACCCCCTGATAGTTATTTTGAAAATATATATCATGTACAGAATTGACCTCTCTACAGATTTATTATAAGTATAGATATTTCGCTTCTTTTTTTAAAATACTGATGTAAGTAGAGTAAGTACATGAAAATATTGTGTTTTTCTTCTACTTTAATCCCTAATCTCCGATGCCAAGCCTCGACTGCGTTGGTGGTACGATGGCGTTCATTTTCACAACACCACAATCATGCCCTGAGAAACCCTTTTTTGCCATTGCTCAGTAAAATATTTTTATATTAAAATAGGCGCATATACAGCAGGCGGCTTTTCCTTTTATAAGTTCCTAAAAGCAAGTTATGTGAATTCAAAACGCATGTTTTCATCGACTGTACATGGACTTCACCAATAGCGTATTTGGCTAATTTCGTAATTGAAAAAAAAGACGATTTGACGAACTACAGCTTTGACCGCTTTGACCAATATCAAAAATTTTTTTGAGTGTCCTAATACAGGCATTTATTTGCTTAAAAGGACACTTCTATCACTATCTATGTAGTACAAACCATGTTAAAGAAAATAAACTATTTGTATTATTTGTATTTGTATTAAAATTGACGAATTGCCGATTTGACGAATAACAGACTTGACCAGTGTCGTTCAACCCACAGGATGGTGTCAAGCCAGTGCGAGCTAATAGCAGAGTACCATACCTATCGATTTAACCCCCATGTATATGTTCTACGATTTTTTGTAGTTTTCGAGTTATATTTTTTTTTCAATATTTTTCCTGATTCAACGAGAGGCTTTAAAAAAAAACCGGTAAAGAGCGAGACGGACTCGCGCACCGAGGGCTCCGTTCCGATTTCTGAAAAACTGTGCTATTTAGAGACATCGTTTTATTTTTCCTGTAATCTTTACATAAACTTCTATCACATACAATAATTTCAGATTTTTATCTTTGCAAACTTCGGAGATAAGTCGGGGGAACGGTAATTTTTTTTACATTTTTCATCAAAAGTCGAAAACTATGCGGCCTAAAAAAAAATTTAAAAAATGTCTGAGAATGTGCAAACCGCGCTCTTTCATATGATACCCCACATACCCTAGTAGTCCCACTTTGATTTTTTAAGATCCCCTTTCAGTCCCTTTTATAAAAAAAATATAAATATTTTTACTTCTTTCTTATTTGCAAAATTGTTGGGTAAATGTCATCTAAAATTATTCCAAATTTCAAGTTGATAGCATAAGTATTTCTTGAGAAATCCAGCTGTGACAGACAGACAGACAGACAGACAGACTGAGTCACACCATAAGGGTTCCTTTTTTACCATTTTAGTACGGAACCCTAATTATATCTTTTTTTTGGTCAACTTTGAACAAGAATGTACTAAATAGGGCAATAATTGCTGAAATCGGTCGTTGAAAGTGGTGACATCTGAAATCTTGTGATTTTCATATTTTATAGATTATTATTATCTTTGCATATTTTTGTCAATCCTGATATTTACTATTCCTCTACGTTTAAGCAGAGCTCAGTTGATAATAAAAACATAAATTTTATACCTACTACTATCCTTAACCACTACCATAGATATGAAATGAGGGATCCAAAATAACTCGAAAACTACAAAGAATTGTAGAACATACATCGGGGTTAAATCGATAGGTATGGTACTCTGCTATCAGCTCGCACTGGCTTGATACCTTAAAAGAAACACCCTGTTTATAAATGATCAAAATATCGAGTTTCGTATTTGTGAACAGCGTTTAGGGAACTCTATGTGTAGGTACTGTGTCTCTAGTAACGCTATTTACAAATCCTTCGATAAAGGGTCCCCGAAACGATTTTGCAATTGTCTGTGTTTTCTTTTTTGTGTGTATATTGTCAATCGCTTCGATTGCATTTTGTAGATGATCAATTTACGCATTAATCAATCACGTAAACATTGACAATTGACCTGGCCCATTTTGAAACATCTCCTTAATTTTTTACAATTTGCATGTCAGTAGCTATTGTATGTTGATTAAAGCTTTGTAAGCCTTCTAGGGCCCACCTCCCGGCATTTTCACCCACACTTGCCTTATAAACAAATAGGTTACCTTTCGTTAGTCGTCTTTTATTCATCATCTCAACATGACCAAACCATCCATGCAAGCTACCTCTTTTAAATTTTTGTCACTACATCTTCTTTTATACCGCACCTTTGCCTTATCACACCATTCCTCAGCCTATCATTCATAGCCACACCACACGTGCTTACGATCGGATTACAGGATTTCATCACATCGCAACGGATCGCATTTTTCCGGATTCGGCTTTCATGCTTCTCTATACTTAAAGTAAAAAAAAAACAAGTAGAGTAATGGAAAATACAACAACATAATTTTATTTTCGTCACTAATTATTACGTTACATAGATTACATATCAAGTCAATTTAGGGAAAACCATTCGGTGTGTTTACATTGACTTTATGGAAATTTTGCGATGCTCTCGTGAATATCAATATTTACATTTTTGTAAAAAGTATTGGAAAAGTGAACTTACACAAACACTTTAAAGAAAATTTATAATTTAAAATACTGTTTAATTAAATAGTTACTGCCAAGTGGACACTATTTTTGTCAATGTATGATGAATTAATAACACTTCGTTCAGGGCAATGTAAACAATCTGGTTCTACATTATGACATCTTCTCAAAATGGTTTCTCTGATTAGCCACGTCGACCACCACCACCACCCCATCCGCCTTGCATTCCACGGAGTCCTTGTCCGCGACCACCTCGACCACCCTGATTACCGCCGAAGCCACCTTGGTTACCTCTCTGGTTTCCACCAAATCCTCCACCCATCATGGGCCATTGTGCAAAGGCCATAGCAAATACGGCCAGCAACACTGCGAAGATTAGCAATGTCTGAAAAAAAAAACGTTATTTTTGAAATAATCTAAAGAATTTACTTACGTAAAGTTTTTTTGATAAATTAATATCTTGAACTCAACCGTCTAATTTAAATGATTGTCATGAATTTGACGTTTTACTCAGTTCGGACTGCGGAAACTAGGAATTTCACCGATTTTACTAATGTTCAGCCAATGTACGAGTATTTTGTAAAAATGTCACCGCGAAATCTTGAAAGTGAAGTGAGCTGTCATTCCACCTGATGCTAGGGATCGCTGGGAATTAACAGCTCACTTCACATTAGTTTTCACGGTGACATTTTTCCAGAATTTCAATTTCAATTTATTCAAGGTTTCAATTTACGAAATAGAATAGACTGGCTCCTTCTATGGTTTAAAGGTGTCAGAAGTAAACTGATAAGTAATCATTATTATTATTATATTCTTTACTAGTCGCTAAGATTGTGGCTAAGTAATAACAGTCGCACGGGTCGATCGATCATTGCTGCGGTTGGTCCGTGGATGGGTGACCAACTTTACATACCAAGACCCTCAGATCTGTGCCAAGACCCCTCCGTGCCTCGGAAAGCACGATAAGCACGGTAAAGCGTAACTTAGCGTTAGCAAAATATACTGGGTGTAATTTTAGTCACCGTTATCCTCTTAAGGGGTCATTGTACTCATCATTATAAACAACTTTTACTATGGGACCAAACCTGAAATCGCAAAAAAAAATCAGCTGTTCAGTACATTTTGACGAATTATGCGAACATAAATGTACTGAACAGCTGATTTTTTTTCGCGATTTCAGGTTTGGTCCCATAGTAAAAGTTGTTCATATTGATGCGTAGAACACCCCCTTAAATTTTGTCGCATGTTTTCAAAGTCACCCTGTATATTTGAAGTGTTTCGTGGTAGATTAAATAATCCTAATATGTTAGACTCGTTGAGGCTGCTCGTTCCAAACACCAGGTTGCGGCAGGCGCCGAGGACACGGCTTTTCGACGTCCCGGGGTGGCTCGCACTAACGAACGTAGGCAAATTCGCACCGGTTGCTAGAACCATACGGTTAGTAAACAGTGCCTCACAAAGGATTGACATCTTTAACTGTACATTGGCGGAAATCGTGAGGGTGACTCTCGATTTATTAAGTAATTATAGATAATCATGTAATCATAACATTGTTATTGTTATGATAGTGTAAGATTGTATAAATAAATAAGCCGTTGGTCCCGGCTGCCATTCGTGGATCTTTGACAGTCGTTACGTGTCGTCAGAAGCCCGAAAGTCTGACACCCAGTCTTACCCAGTATTACCCAGTAAATGGGTTGAGATAGGCAGTCGCTTCATATAAAATACTGGTATTTAGCTGCATCCAGTTAGACTGCAAGCCAACCCCAAGATGGATGGGAAAAGGCTAGGCAGATGATGCTTCTGCCCCCGACCTTCGCCTCAGTTAAAATTACGTGCTTTGTGGCCTGAGCATTGACTTATAGTTTATAGATCAATGGGCCTGAGAGAAATTTCTTGTTCCCCCGACCCACCCCGTCTTATCGCATCGCCTGCCCTTGCTTTTCATTTTCGCTTTGCGGTCTTTTTGCCTTTTTAGGGTTCCGTACTAAAATGGTAAAAAGGAACATGGGTGTGACTCAGTCTGTCTGTCTGTCTATCACAGCTGGATATCTCAAGAACTAGTAATGCTATCAACTTGAAATTTGGAACAATTTTAGATGACGTTTACCCAACTATTTTACAAAAATGAAAGAAATAAAAATATTAACTAACATTTAATTCTGCAACAGAGACTGAAAGGGGTTCTTAAAAATCAAAGTGGGGCTACTAGGGCATGTGGGGTATCTTAAGAAAGAACGCTGTTTGCACATTCTCAAGCATTTTTTTATTTTTTTTAAGCCACATATAAATAGTTTTCGACTTTTGATGAAAAATGTAAAAAAATACCGTCCCCCCCTCTTTATCTCCGAAGTTTGCATAGAGAAAAATCTGAAATTATTTTATGTGATAGAAGTTTATGTAAAGATTACAGAAAAATTAAATGATGTCTCTAGATAGCACACTTTTTCAGAAATTGGAACAGAACCCTCGGTGCGCGAGTCCAACTCGCTCTTGACCGGTTTTTTTCTTTTGGCTCGGCTTCTAAGGGTCCTAGTGCTATAGCTTTCCTTAAGAATTGGGCTATCAAATGTAAAAAGAATTCTTCAAATACGACTGGTATTTCCAGAGATTAGCGCGATCAAACAAACAAACTCTTCAGCTTTATTATTAGTTCTTAAATATAGATTAGTGTACCTATTATAGGTATAGATATAGGTTTCCGAAATCCATCGCTAAAATTACAAAAACAAAGAAAGGGTCAAACGAATGTGTAGTCTCGACGCTTGACAGACTGACATACCTACTTGAAAATATGTTTTTATGTGATAAAATTACTTATTAATTTTCGGACTTTTTCCTTTGATTCTAGGTCCATGGGATATAGATCCCTATAGGTTTTAATTTACTTGCGAGTATCAAAAATCAAAATATATGGCAATAATGACCGTATTTTTTTATTGCGTTGACATAAGCTTGATATTTTTTGAACTCTAGGGGACTTTAGACATACGTATTTGATGTTAATTTCAACTTGATACCTCCACGCGTTCCTGAGAAAAAGGGTCTTACAGTCAGACAGACGGACAACGAAGTGATCCTTTAAGCGTTCCGTTTTTCCTTTTGAGATAAGGAACCCTAAAAATGATCACAGTGACGGGAAGAATAAGTGAGTATCAGCTTCGTTAAGCGTCTTTTTACACCTGATAATTGCATATTCGAAAAGTCAACGTATACATTTCATTGCTCGACCACATAGAGCAACACGGCCCCGGCGAACCGGAGTTCGCCGGGGCCCGAAGTTCCGAAGAGCAGAATAGTACGAAAACATAGATTTTCTTATCACTAAATATAGCTGCGCCCCGCGGTTTGACACGCGTAGACCGGGATAAAAAGTAGCCTATGTGTTAATCCAGGGTATAAGCTATCTACATACCAAATTTTATCCAAATCGGTCCAGCCGTTTGAGCGTGAAGAAGTAACAAACATACAAACACACACACACTCACAAACTTTCGCCTTTATAATAATATAAAGTGTGATAATATTACCTACCTTTAATGATGCCATGGTTGCGAACTAAGTAGATAGGTAACGTATGACTGCCAAGGATTTTTTCTTTGTGCTTTAT
Source organism: Cosmia trapezina (assembly GCA_905163495.3). Taxonomy (NCBI): domain Eukaryota; kingdom Metazoa; phylum Arthropoda; class Insecta; order Lepidoptera; family Noctuidae; genus Cosmia; species Cosmia trapezina. The sequence continues at coordinate 20,306,183 of LR991027.1, forward strand.
ATATCTTGTTTACAAAGCAATCAGAGTTTTTCTAGTAATACATAATAAGCTAATTATTGTAATATTGAATGTTTGTGGTTCTCAACTCTACAATTACAGGTTTTTCTAGGAAATGCAAATCAATATACCTACCTTACTTACTAGTGTTGTAAGTATTTGAGACCATAGACCTGCCGGTCGATTCTGTAAAAATCTCACCGTGAAAACTTAGGTGAAGTGAGTTTGTTTTTGCTAGGAATTGACACTATTGACAGCTCACTCTACGCTCACTTCACCTAAGTTTTCACGGTGAGATGGTTACAGAATCGCACTGCTGTACCAATAGGTAGTGGACAATGAGTGAGAGCTGTCTCCATGGAGTAAATCTCCGAGCGTTTCAACCGCCGTCATTATCCTCCCCCAAAACTTGATGAAAAATAATATATTTAATGAAATATTTCAGCAATTCCCAGAATCTGCTAAAGAAGCAGAATCAGAGAATTGCTGAAATATTTCATTAAATATATTCTTTTTCATCAACTTTTGGTTGAGAATAATGACGGCGCGCGGCGGTTGAAACGCTCGAAGATTCGCCCCATGGCTATTTACAATCATTCGACAGGCTGCCGTGCTGAAAATTACACATTTCGCTGTAATTATTGCACCTGACGCAAATAGTTGTCGAAAAATAGCAGTTGTCTATTTGATTGACCAAAATTTTCATATGCTGTTCCATATATTTTGACCGCGTAGGTCTTGTTGCACTTTTGTAGGAAACAGATATTTTTAGGGTTCCGTACCTCAAAAGGAAAAACGGAACCTTTTTAGGATCACTCGTGTGTGTCTGTCTGTCCGTCTGTCACAGCCAATTAGCTCCGAATGTAATGGACCGATTAAGTTGAAATTTGGTACACATATGGATTTCTGTGACCCAAACACGTACAGTTAACGTAAATAAATGAATGTTGAATATGGGGGCCACTTTTAGGGGGCAAACTAGAAAATTTAAAAAAAAAGTTTTGCAAACTGTACCGTGTGATATATCAAATGAAAGGGCTTATTAGGAAGGTTTCAAATGTATTTTTTTGTATAATTTTAAAATAAATAGTTTTAGAGTTATTTAAGAAAATAGACTAAAATTGACCATTACCACCCCCCCTATCCCCCAAACTACTAAGCCTACAATTTTGAAAAAATTACAGAAAATAGGTCTGTACCTGTAGATTACAGGAAAACCTATAAGAAGTTTGTGGTCTTAAAATAACATGGTAAATCTCTCAATATTGTGAGTACAAACTTACATTTACTGTTGGAATGTATGGGAGAACATTTTTTTCAACTATAATGTTAAGTTTGTTCTTGGGATAATTGCATACCAACTACGGAACCCTTCATTGTGCGTAGTCCGACACGCACTTGTCCAGTTTTTTTTTAATAACCGACGAAAAAATTTTAGATTTCAAACAGAAACAAGGCTAAATCATACTGAGAGTACGTAGCTACACCTTAGTATTATGTGATATACTACTTCAATTTATATTGTAATAACGAAAATGAATTCAATCTCAAACCTAACTGCAAACTAAACAAATTAAAAGTCCAATTCAGTATAAAACTCGTATAATAAATTTAAGAACGATAACATCACTCGTAGCTTTAAGTATAGTAACAGTGAACAACATTGGCATAAACATGCGCCCGCGCATCGGACGCCTCTTGTGTATCAACGGCGGATGCTATAGGCCGATGATTTCGCGCGCTGGATCTTTTTTAGAAGGATCTGGAAAGATAAAAAGATTCCTCTGAATAACTGGAAAGTAAGAATCCAAGAGTATGCCTGACAGCCCAATTTTGGACTTTGCATGACCAATTTAGAAAAAAAAAAAGTTGTGGCTGAAAAAGACACGAGTAATTTTTCGGTTACCCAGAAAAACACCGAAGGGCTCCCAAAGTCGTGAACCTTTCGTGGTTATTCTGGGTTGAGCTATTACAGGGTATAAGGGACAACCCTCCGCAAACTAACAGGGTGCATTCAGCTCCTCATTTTGAATCAAGCTTATATAATATTCCACCGGAAAATTTCTCAGGAAAATTTTAATTTTTTTAATAGTTTTTTTAGTTACATTTTCCTTATTTTAATGTAAAATTACATTGTGTGTTCGCAGCACTCCATTTATGTAAAAAAAACAGCAATGGATGTTGAAATACTCTAACGAACGACGCGTGAAATCAGCTGTTCACTTTCTGTCTAGCTACAGAGTTCATCGAACTCACTGCATACCTATTACCCACCCCTCCCAACCAGTAACAGACGCTCCGATTTGTGACAAAAACACAAACAAATCAGGTTTATTGGATTCTCATAACGTTCCTGAAATAATTTCATGTACCGGTCATATTAGTATGATATACTGAATTCAACCCATCAGTCTGCGGAGGGCTGTCCCTTACACCCTGTATAGGTCAATTTTAGTCCTCATATACACTATGCAAATTTCTTGCCTGTGGCATACCTATAATAAAATTGCGGCAACAAAAGACTTGCATCGTAACACTGCCCGTCTTATTACAAAACAAGGTTCATCTTCAAACCCACGTTTAAACCATGGACCTTTTTTTGAATTTCGATCGATGTGTAACTTTATTCCTGTTTTACAAAACTGACAACTTAGTACCGAACTAAGTTGTCAGTTTTGTATAAAGAACTGTATTTCTATCACCGCTAGATATTACAAAAACTGGCTCTATGGTTTAAACCATGACAGAAGAAAAACCTTGTATTGTATTATGACCGTGCATGTTCAATGGGGAAAAAACTGTCAGATTAGTTCCGCGTAGATGGCGCTAAGTGTTTTTTCTTGTCGCCGACGACTGGTCGCTTTGTCTTCAAGATGACTTTGCAAAGTGGCAAACACACCGTGCTTTCTTGTGGCGAAGAATGGTATGACACAGGAAATTAAATCGCACCGAGTATATCAGGCTTTAATCATTACATGAGGATGTGCCTTGGTAAAAAAAAAAACTATATAATCCGTCAGTCAGATAATAAAAAAATATTAGACAAATATTTTTTGTTTTATAACATTAATAAAATATTACTTAGATAAAACGCATTAAAGTTGGGGAGTGGGGACTCCCTTCGTCACAACTGCAACAAACGTCACAACAAACGTCACAACCTATGTATAAAATCTAGCAAGGCTTGACGTCATGTCACATGTATCGCCGTATATCTTTTGATTACCTACTTACTTACGTAAAAAAAGAAAAATACGTGCATAACATTTTTTAATAATATCTATGATGGACAAAAAAAATTAGTCATCATCCATAATATATTGCCTCGCAAAAATGTTCCCCACCAATGCCCTACAAGTCGAGAAGTCTGTAGATGCACTGCTACTCTAGGTAAAAGCTGTTAGCGACGGCTGTGATAGCGGCATGCAAGTGGAGTTAAGAAACTTCTGACGAATACACTACATATTAGAACTTCGGAAGGCATGTTACAACATCACATACTGTATAATTGATGATGGCCTGACGCTTTACGTCAGTAACGCTTAGGGTTCTGCCTTTTCTGAAAATAGAGATGGGCTGATTTAGAGCTTTACCGGTCGGAGCATCCCGTAGCTTTATGTAAAGAAAGGCAATAAATATTATGTTTATCAATCTTACAAACTTCTTCAGTCGCGTTTTCAATCTTTAAATGCTTTTGTAAACTAAAGACCTAGCAGTGATAGAAATACAGTTATACAAAACTGACAACTTAGTCCGGTACTAAGTTGTCAGTTTTGTAAAACTGACATCTTAATGTGTCGGAATAAAGTTTGTAATTTCAAAAAAGGGTCCATGATTTAAACCTGGGAAGATGAACCTTGTTTTGTAATAAGACTGAAGATGTTCTTGAAAATAACTAAGTAAGTATGTAAATCTAGTTATAGTTGGTATAATAAAAGTAAGTAATGCTCACAGCACAAATACGCTGGTTGGAGGCAAATCTTTTGTAGCTTCAATAACCTTAATATTAGAAAGCACTCACCATATTATCATGGTCAATCTTTCTCTGCTGGTTCTTGCGGCAGACGGCAGCGGATGGCACAAGCCTTCGTGGCTCCTGTTGCAGCGCGGGAATAGAGCCCTTTCTTTCATTCTTAGCACTCAAGATCTTCGACAGCAGGATATGGTTGTGCCTCTCGATTTCACGAAGACGTTCGTTCGTGAAAGACATGTTGATTCGTCGGGATTTGAGGCCGGAAACTGACCTGAAATTTGGTGATGGCAAATGTAGCATTTTTACTGTACCTTCTCAGGAAAATAAGTCTTGAGAAGTTGAGAATATGGATGGATGTTACACGGTCTAGAAGTAGGAGGAAAAGGGTGTAAAATTCACTACACAGAAAAGGGAGGATCCTCCGACCAGACGCGGGTTGTGCCTGGTGGGCTACTGCCCGATGGTTGATTTCGGGATGTTGTATTTATGGCAGTTGTTCGGTAAACTCTGCTTGCGCGATGCACGATTTGTGTGACGGCAGGACTTTGATACTTAGTTCGCATGTGGCGTTGTAGACCCACAACAGTAAACGCAAAATGTTTAAATGAGACCAGATATTGATTTTGTAGACTTTTCAATATAGTAGGAAAGGGTTTCATGTTACTTCGTCGTTGTAAAGCACAAAGCGTGCATTTTGTGTTTCTTTTATAATATTATGAACATTGACAAGGTTTACTACATAGTATAGTTAGTTATTGCATTTCACGACTGCATTTAAGTATAGACTTAATACGATGTTACCTCGTGCGTTTACAAAAACTGTGAAGAACTGTTCGTAAGCACAGCAGAAATTAAGGACTCTTCGGAACACCAGAAATGTTATTATTGCCAGAATGACGTCATTAACAGTGTCAAAGTTGGCAAAAAGCAACTAATTACAACTTACCCAAAACTGGTAGATCTCCCGGACATAGAACATGGCGCTTTACTTGCAATAGAAGACTGACTTTTGGTTAATTTTACGGAATACCTTGAAGTAGGTTCTCTACTCGTATCAATCGACTTCGCTAAAGACTTAACAGAATCAATAGACTCTTCTTCGTCACTTTTAACCTCTTCCTCACTTTTATCCTCTTCAAATTCATCAGAATAAGCGTCCTCTTCATTATAAGCTTCAGAAACTTCATTTCCGGACTCAGACCCTTCGTAGACGCACGATTCAACGCATATGTTTGGTCTTTTCACTCCGTTAACTATACAGCCCATGTCGGAGAAGTCTTTCGAGAGCTCATCAACCTCGTTGTTATTCTCCTCCTTGTAGCATTTCGATTTCATCTGTTTACAATCCCCGGATGAAAATTCGGTGTCGATATAATTCAGGTTTACGTTTTTCTCTCGATGTGCCATTGTGAAGCGTGCAAGTACTGTGGGTTGCTAAAAAAAGAAATTAGCTTACCTACATGTGCTTGTTTGTTTACCTACGTAGCGAGAGAAAAATTGTGTGCCTCAATGTCTAGTGGTACTACCTAATTACTAAATCAACCTTGATAGTTTCAGTCGAGAACTCGAGACCAGACGTAAATATTTACGCATTACCAGGGTACTAATGTTTTGCATGTGCGAACGTAACAAAACCACAAAATGGCCAAATAGTTTCCGCTGTGGTGAAGAGTAATTTTATGTCACGTGTGAAGATAGATATGCCACTAAATGGACAAAGTTAGACCATTCAGTGTCAAGTGGCACTGCGTGGTCTATCAGTTTGTTGGCTATTACCAAGAATATGATAGTACAAATACTTAAGATTGACTCCGCAAAACCATTTAAACAAATAACGACTCTTGCCACGACACATTATAGTGCAATTCAGGTCGTACAGCGTTAATTACCTACAGTAATATTCACTCAGAAGTTGCCTCTCTTTCTATCGCGTATACCTTCTGACTCGTTATGGTTGTCTTCTTTTACGACGCGGCGCGTGAGTGAGTATCGACATACGTGCGAGCCGACCGGTGCGCGGCAGCCAAAGAGTAAAGTATGCGGCAGCCCACACTCGTACACACTGAATTAGCTCGACAAGTCGAGCCCGCCACGTACTTGTAGCTTCATACCTAAAATGTGGAGTGCGCCTGCCCTGGCTATACCAACAAACTAAAGCCTGACTGACAGCTCAGTAGGTACAATAAAAGCTGGTGGAAGTAAGATCAGCATCTAAATCTCCTTTGCGATAGTATCTAATCGATAATCGAGATTTTAAAAATACATAAAACAAACAAAGTAACGTACCACGTGTGGGAGGAAAGTGGAAGTGGAAGTTCTGTCAATATCCAACGAAAAATCTGCTAGCGCCTTCTAATAAACTTAAAGCAAATTGATTACCTATTAGTTACTGCTCTATCTAATGTTATAGTAAATTTAATCAACAAAACTCTGACTAGGTACTTTAATTAAATACTCAGAAATTGTTTACAACGAAGCACTAATACGAAATAAATTATTATTGTAAATGAAAATGAAGCTCTGAAAACAACAACAAAAAACTTTGTGTCAAAATTATCTTGTTTTAGAATCTTACAAATGTCGTTTCAAACACCTGAAACTGCCAGTGTCCCGTACTCTTTTCTTTCACTATAAACTATTCTTGTATTAACCTTTTATTAAATAATTTAATAAAATCAAAACTCTATAGAAAATCGATTACCCGCTTAGCAACAGCTAAACAAATGTCGCGCGGTTTGGTTGCCGAGTTTGCGTTCCGTTTCCATGGAACAATTCCGGTATACGCAGCTGACGTTTCGGGTGAAAACCTGCCTGCTAAAATAATTGTTATAATTGCAAAACTATAAAACGTTCATTTTTAATTCATAGCTATTTAAAGTCTAATAATTATAAATATCATAGTGATAAATCGCACCATGAATATGACAACGTATAATAATTTCGTCGAGTCGAGAATATCATCTGTATTTCGGTCGATGTTGACATTTCGTATGATTCATTCACTTCATTCAACTTCACTCACTCGTTCGCATAAAAAGTACCTTTGGATGTGAGAATTTGTGTGTGCGATAATGATTTTTTGATAAATTCCGTGTTATTTAGTTAGATTATAACAAATTTATCATTAAAAATGGTGACTATAATAAAGAACCAATTACTAAAACATCTATCGAGGTGAGTAAACCCTTTAGTTTTGTAGAATACGTCTCTTGTTCTATAGATCTATTACTGTGATATTACTGTGATATTAATTTAATTAATTTTCAGTGATTAGAGCTTACAGGACTTTCGTTTAGCGTGTACGCAATTTAGATGCTTTCATTGTATGAATGTATAATTAACTTGGCACACGTCTTCCTTTGTTTGATTTATTTAAGCATTGTTATCACTACATGTATTCAAATATGTTTTGTGCAAGCCGTAAGATTTAAAAAAACACACTTCTTCCTCTCCTACTAACTAAGTAAATACTGCATAACACAGTTAAAAAAATAGTGATACATGTAAAATATATTCCATAATGATTACTTGATTAAAATATATAAAATTAATTCCTATTTTAGTCTCGACTCATAAATGCGCGACTAACTGACGTGTAAAGTTATCAGTCAGTCAAATTCGTTATTTGTGAGCTACACAATCATGTTGTTGAACTATAGTAAATTAGGTATCTGTTTCAAGGGGAATGCAAGACCTTGGAAATTTCATGAAACATCTTGTTTACATTATTCTGCATTGTACTGTTCATGTTTCCTTAAATGATTTTAATTTTCCTTCAGAAAATTGTTTTGATTTGCTGGAAAACCCTATTTTATAACTTTTATCTTCAGTAAATGCAGTTTATGCATGCATACATTATAGTTAAAAATTACTTCTTTTAAGGCTCAATAAATCAGGTGATATTTTTATTTTCTAAAAATACACACTCACTTTTTTCTTGTAAAAATATTACAATCTGGCTGGTGGCTACTGCTGATCAGGTTGTAAAGAAGAAGGGACTAATGAAATATTAATTATAATAAGTAGAGAAACAAATCCTTGCCTAGGTTGGTCCGTGGATGGGTGACTATCTTTACATATCGAGACACCTCCGTGCCTCGGAAAGCACGTTAAGACGTTTATCCTGTGTGTCATTCGTAGATCTTTGACAGTAGTTACGGGTCATCAGCAGCCTCAAAGTGTGACAACCAGTCTTACTAAGGGGTATTGTACTACACAGTAACTGGGTTGTGAAGGTCAGACAGGCAGTCGCTCCATGTAAAATACTGGTATTCAGCTGCATCCGGTTAGACTGGAAGCCGACCCCAACATATTAGGGAAAAGACTAGGCAGATGATGAAATGAAGTAAAGTCAAAAATTCATTCTAATTAATAATCCAAAATGATGCATTTTATATTATGAATCAGGCTTGTCATTTTCTAGTTCCTATAACTGAATGATGATGCATATTATAAAAGAATAGGTAATAAATACTATTTCAAGCATAATGTGTAGTTGGAGGGATTACCCGAACCCTAGTAAAAAACTTGCTAATCTCTTATCTCCAACGTTGTTTACAATAAAAATTCATTAGTAGCACACTAGTAATAGAATGAACAGCATGTTCATTCTATTATCACATATTTATCCTGTATCCATTATTTATTCTACTAATTTACATAGCATACATAGTTCCAAAAATACTGATAGTATGATGCTGTAATCTTTAGCTAGCTGTCTAACCAAAAAGATAACAAAAAACGTGCAGTCCTCATACCTAAAACTATACGAGTTAATAAGACCCGACAATGATAGTATTCTTCTGTCAGCCACAGTGAGTCCCATCGTTTTAGGATATTGCTTAGAAAAATATCAAGTAAATCCAGTTCATATTATTTGTTTACGAGGCATGCGCTAAGATGAAAATTAGAAATTAAAATTTTGGCCATGAAATTAAAATTTTCTTGCGTTTTTTTTGCAATTTGCAGGTCAGTGTTATTAATTATGTATTTACATAATTTTAAATTTAAAAATCATTAATACCTCACTCGTAAGTTAGATTTCTTCCAGATTTGTCTAATTTTGCAAATCAAATGAATCCCGATGAGATCTAATTTAGAGAGATGTATCATGTATTGATGATTTTTATGGATAAAATTATATAAATACATGTTTCTTATTGTAGCAAATCATATTTTGATCAAGAATCAAGATACACTCTGACGCTGACCTGAAAATTGCAAAAAAGAAAATTTGGCGCTACCACAGCGCAATCACCTTAAATCTGACTCAGGGACGTAAAACAAACTACTGTAAGGCTAGGAATGATTAACACTTAAACATATTATCAACATTGTTGTATGAATATGGCCAGTAATAATCATTTAGAAGTGTATGGGGTACATAACAATGCACTAAGTACTTGAAAATACTACTTATATCAGCATTTCTCAAACTATTGTAGTTGATGCTTGAGACATCGAGATTATTCGAGATACATAATATTAATTTATTGTCACAGACTTCTTGAAAATAGAAAATGTAACAGTAATCAATCAATCTGCCTAACCTTTTCCCAACTATGTTGGGGTCGACTTCCAGTCTAACAAGACGCAGCTGAATACCAGTATTCTATAAGGAGCAACTGCCTATCTGACCTCCACAAGCCAGTACGGGGTCACACGAGACCCCTTGATAAGACTGGTTGTCAGACTTTCGGGCTTCTAACTACCCGTAGGTAACGACTGTCAAAGATCCAATGGCTTAGCGTGCTTTCCGAGACATGGAGGGGTCTCGTTTCGATATGTTATGCATGGTCCGTGTCACCCATCTATGAACGGACCGCGGCAAGCATAGCTTAACCTTCGATGGACCCGTGCGGCTTGTCGTTCGTTTAAAGGTGCTCCCTCACCAGGAGCATTCGCGTGTAATGTAACGTTACAGATTCGAGCATTACATCAGTGAGGGAGGAAAATCTAGCATTACAGCGCGCATCTGGTGCGCGCATTGTAATGATAATAGGTCTTTACCTATGAAATTGCCGTTTTGTATGAAAAAATTTAAACGAATTTTTTTCATGTATTTTTTATTTGTATTAATCGAAGTAATCACCCATGCAATCAATGCATCTTTGCCAACGCAGTGGCAGTTTATTGATGCCCTTCTTAAAGAAATCAGCTGGTCGGGAGGCAACAAATTCTTCAAAGGCATTTTGTACTGCCTCTCGGGTATTGAATTTTTTTCCCGCCAAGAAGTTATCCAAATTCTGGAAAAAGTAGTAGTCTGTAGGCGCAAGGTCTGGTGAGTAGGGCGGATGACGGAGAGCTTCCAAACCCAGTTCTTGCAACTTGGAGACCGTCTGCTGTGTAGTATGAGGTCGCGCGTTGTCGTGCAGGAGCAGCGGAGACGAGCGATTGACCAATGCTGGTTGGAGATGTGCCAGCTTCTCCATCATTGTGTTCAGTTCTTCACAGTACACATCTGCAGTAATGCTCACCCCGTTTGGTAAGAAGCTGTGATGAATCACACCGGCGCTAGACCACCAAACAGTGACCATCACTTTTCTAGGGGCAAGTTTTCGTTTAGGGCATTGTTTAGGTGCTGAATCAGGATCCAACCAACTTGCTGAGCGCTTGCGGTTATCAAACAGAATCCATTTTTCATCGCAGGTAACAATGCGGTTCAAAATTCCTTCATTTGTGTGTCTGTTGAGCAGTGCAAGGCACGTCTCGACGCGTACTTCGCGCTGGCGATCATTGAGTTCGTGGGGCACCCATTTGTCAAGCTTTTTTACCTTGCCAATTTGTCGCAAATGGACCAATATTGTTTTGACGCTAACGTCGAAAGCTGCTGCTAATTCAGCCGTAGATTGTGTATCATCAGCTTCCACAATCGCCTTTAATTCGTAATTGTCGACCAAAGTCTTCGGACGACCGCGAGGTTCATTTTTCAGGTCGAAATTTCCAGAACGGAAGCGAGCAAACCAATAACAGGTGGTGCGTTGGTTTGTAGTGTTAGCTCCGTAAACGTCGTTGATGTTGCGTGCCGCTTGTGCCGCGTTGCTGCCACGACGGTACTCATATTCCATAATTACTCGAATTTTTAACGTATCCATGATGACGAAAAAGATTGAAATGCGATGAAAATGTAACACTAATCAATAAACAAATGACTACTTTTGGAAAAAAAAAACATGTTTTTAAAATAAAATTAATTTGAAATTAGAATTCTTAGCCAAACAAAAATTATTTTGACTTGAAATGGCCAGTACTGCAGAACGGCAATTTCATAGGTAAAGACCTAATACAATGTGTAATACCTTGATACAACTTGTAACATCAATGCTCGCCACTTGTAATTAAATGGTTCATCACACGCGAATGCTCGTCAGTCAGGGAGGTAGTATTGTAATGTAATGTTCAAAGTCGAATCTGTAATGTTACATTACACGCGAATGCTCGACAGTCAGGGAGGTAGTATTGTAATGTAATGCTCAAAGTCGAATCTGTAATGTTACATTACACGCGAATGCTCGTCAGTCAGGGAGGTAGTATTGTAATGGAATGCTCAAAGTCGAATCTGTAGTGGTAAATTACACGCGAATGTCATCAGTCAGGGAGGTAGTATTGTAATGTAATGTTCAAAGTCGAATCTGTAATGTTACATTACACGCGAATGCTCGTCAGTCAGGGAGGTAGTATTGTAATGTAATGCTCAAAGTCGAATCTGTAATGTTACATTACACGCGAATGCTCGTCAGTCAGGGAGGTAGTATTGTAATGTAATGCTCAAAGTCGAATCTGTAATGTTACATTACACGCGAATTCTCGTCAGTCAGAGAGGTAGTATTGTAATGAAATGCTCAAAGTCGAATCTGTAGTGGTAAATTACACGCGAATGTCATCAGTCAGGGAGGTAGAATTGTAATGTAATGTTCAAAGTCGAATCTGTAATGTTACATTACACGTGAATGCTCCTGGTGAGGGAGCACCTTTACGTTCTTTTTTGTCTCACTGGGACATGCTCCCAGACCCAGGTTAGGAAATCTGGCCTTGAAAGACTTGGAAAAACTCATGTCATGACTTGTTCACATTATCCAACTTGTTTTAAAATAACAGGTAAGTACCTACACTGTTTTGCAGAATAGGTACTTTGGTTTCTCATTATTCTGTTTTCATTATAAACTGTATGAATAATAAAATATGGGAGATGCTGAAGTATTAAACTTGGATTATTCATAAATAAAGTTTGCAATGTACTTCAAAGAACATTGAATTTTATTTTGTAATACCAGGAAATTCATGTTTAAATTATGTTTGAAATCACTTGGTGTGAGTACTTGATTTTTAACCGACTTCTAAAAAAGGAAGAGGTTCTCAATTCGGATGTTTGTATTTTTTTTTTTTTTATGTTTGTTCGCGCATAACTCCGTCGCTTGCCAACCGATTTGAAAAAATATTTTTTTGTTGGAAAGGGTATACTTCCCAAATGGTCCCATTTTTGTCAAAATCCAGTTCTGATGATGGGATCCTGGAGAAATCGAAGGAACTCTTCAAATATTATAGGCACACCTATAGCGATTTGGGTATTTTTTATAGTAGCTCGTGCATTTGCTCTCGGAAAGCACCACTTGGTGAAGTGGAACTGATGATGAAGACCACAGATGGCTACCGGAACTACTCAATGATAAATATTTCACGTGTTGCGATTCGATTACTTTAATATGGTTGCTAAGCAATTTCCGCTCGTCACACAATGCGTGTGGGGAGTGGTTGTTGAGGAGTTCTCCTGGTTCTTACCAGCAGAACTCCTCAACAATTAACGTCCCAGCATCGGGAAAAGCAATATTTTGTAACATGTGATGAGCAATTGACATTATACTATTGTAACTTATACAAATTATAAACAGACCCACTAAAAAGCGAGAAATAAAAACTTTTTAACAAAAAAAAAACCGACTTCCAAAAATCACTACAAAGTGAAAAATAACTTTTATTTCGGAAGTCGGTGACAAAAAAAAAGGAAGTAAATAAAAAACGAAAACGACTTCCGAAATCAAAGTTATTTTTCACTTTGTAGTGATTTTTGGAAGTCGGTTTTTTTTTTGTTAAAAAGTTTTTTTATAGATTAGTTTGGTGATAGCATTCATTTATTTTCAATCAAATTGTCCTGTTTAAAAGCAAGCAATCCTACTGTTAGGCAAAATACTAACTCACATACCTAATTACTTCTATGAGTGTTGTTAATGGTCCTATCATGCCAACGGCTTTTTTAATACTAGACAGATAAATGCATGACACAAACACACACACATAACTTGACAGACATAGTGTATCATTATTTTAACCATTAGGAACCGTTTAAAATGTGGTTTAAACTTAAATTACACGAAGTAATCGCGCCCAATTTAGGCAATTGTAGTTTTCGGCCAAAAAAAAATTTTTTCATATGCTAACAACGTACCTAATAATAATTCACAATTATTTTATTCAGAGAAAACAGTATTACTTAATTACTTTTACTTTTTTAATAATACTTCTACTTAATAAAAAGTAAAACCTATCGACAAACAAAAATATATCTTTTTATTGTTTTCAGTCCATTTTCGGTTGGTATCTAACATAAAACTTGTTTCTACACCCCCAGGTTCACAAAGAATCTGTCACCAGAACAGATCTCCCTCTCAGCGCTACGAGGGTCCGGTGAGCTTCAAGACTTGACCTTGGATGAAGAGCTTTTGACTGATCTCCTGGAGCTGCCCGGATGGGTGAGGCTCACGTCCGCCAAGTGCAACCGAGCCTCCTTCAGGATACAATGGACCAAGCTGAAGACTGTACCCATTGTGCTGGTAAGTTTAATTGATAAGTTGTTGGCCGGAGAAAGAAACGTACAGGGAACAGTGGAGTACTGTGGGGAAGACTATGCCAACAGAGGGGCTTTCAAAGCTTCAGGGTAAGCTTCCGTACTATCATTAAGGCGATCCCCCGACCAAAACCTTGCGATAGGGCGTTATTCAGAGGCTATTAACTCAATAATTAAGAGTAATAAATTACATCTAAAAGCACATTATTAATGTTCGATATTTTATCATCACATTGCACGTTTACTTTTGTTTTTATTTGAAATAAATACATTTAAAATCTCCTTGTAAAAAAGTGTCTAAAATTATTGATTCCATGCATCTTTTGCTAAAGGTGACGATATAATCATTTGAGGATTACACTAATGGATAGATAATTTAAAAATCTAAATTATCCACGTTTTATTTTTTTTTAAAGTTCGCTATTCTTTTTTTATTTAAATAATTCCAGAAAAAATGTGAATATTTTGATGAAGAGGCGTGTGCAGGGAGCGGGACAGAGCGAGGCTGAGCGGCGGGACAGAGAAGGACCGAACGCTCAAGGTCGTTTGGTCGGGGGATGGCCTTAATCAGGACAGAGGCATGCGTCCATTGTTTAGTTCTCAGACCTGTACGAAACGGGTATAAAATGATTCGGGAGTAAACAACTTTCAATAATTTAAAACAAATTGTTTACGAAAACAGTTTTGGACTGAATTAACCGTTTTAAATTCGTTGACCGGCTGACCATTAAGGCACCCGCAGAAAGGCGCTACGCGACTGCGGTAGAACAATATCCATGAAGTTTTCATAGAAATTGTTCCACTAGAGTCACGCGTCGCGTAACGCCTGTCTGTGGGAGCCTATAACGGCTTTGAATTATTATCTTACTCATTAAGTAAGTATACAATGTAATGTATTTCATATTGCAAGACATAACATTAATTGTTCTTATTATTATAATATTAATTTATTCTATAATTATATCACATGACGTTTTTCCATAAAATAAGGATTCTTTTTTATTATTCTGCGAAGTTTTATCATAAAAAATATAAGAAACAGCGAGAATAAGATTGTTTCTAACTAATTATTAAAAGAAAACCATAATCATTCTGCTATTATAAGTGCAATACTAGAAAAAATTCAAAGGCACTAGTATTAATGACGCCACTAAAATCTATGACGCTGAATACAGCTTCTCAGTGTTGTACGTAATCATTATCTCCATTAACAAGTTCTAATGCTAAATAATTACTGGCTACAGTGTAGTGTGTGCTCAATAAAATTTCCATAATAATGATGGATTATATTTATTTATTAAATCATTGTTTCGGGTTCTATTGCGTTAATAAAGACCCCCAAATAATACGATTTTTTTCTCAAATATCTTCCATGTACAGACAGCGATCATTACACTTTTATTATATGATATGTCCCAGAGTTGATGGTACAATCGCTTAAGGGGTAATTGTCCTGCCGCTGGGGTCGCGGGTTGTCTGAAGGGGTTACCGCGGCCCTGGCATAGGCAACTGAAGGAACACGGGTGGGTTTTAGTCAGTAAAAGTCTGACACGCCCTTCCGCTCCACCCAGAGCGGGAGAAGTTATTTGATGATTTCCCACCCTCAAAAAAAAAAAAAAAAAAAGGTAATTGTCTTCATAATATTATGAACAACTTTTACTAACCAAAACAGACCAAACCAGAAATCGCGAAAAAAAAATCTGCTGCTCCCTACATTTTGACGAGTTTGATATAGGATAAATGTACCTACTGAACAGCAGATTTGTTTTTCGCGAATTCAGGTTTGGTCCTATAGTAAAAGTTGTTCATAATTATGAGTACCTACAATGACCCCTTAGGCGGTTGTGCCATCATTTCTGGGGCATGCTGTATAAGTATCTGAATATTAAATTGCCCATAATATTATATTCAGACTATAATTCCAAGTTTTTAAAGTTGTAAGAAGGAATGAAGTTGTCTGAATTTTAATGAGCCTGGAGATGAGCTGCCTGTGGGTTTACCTACTCTCGTTTCTAATTTCCAACTATAAGAAGATTATCCAGCATCTTATTACCGCTTATTATTAAACACTAGCTTTTCCTCGCCGTTTCGCCCGCGTGGTGGTCGGTAATACCCACGGGAACGTACTACCGGGATAAAAAGTTCGCATTTATAATATTACTAGTGCCCGCCCCTGCTTCGCACGGTTTTTACGACTTATGTCGAGGCCACACCAACGTCAACGTCCATCATCGCCATAAACATCGCGGTAATTATTCCGATAATTCCTAATTGCTGATGAGACATGGTAAATTAGTTGATTACAAGCAGTTTGTTAGTGCTCATTACTGCATTAGTTATTATGTAAACTATTAAGTTAAGTAGTCATTTCCCTATAGTATAGTTAAAATCTCGCTGCAGACTCGGTATAAATCATTCGAGTGTTTCGCTCTCTTTCCCACTCACGGGCCTTATGGGCAGGCCACGCCCACACATAGTCCTGTGCATTACTGCAGTCGATGAGTGATATCGATAGTTTTTAACCGACTTCCAAAAGGAGGAGGTTCTCAATTCGTCGGAACCTTTTTTTTTTTATTTCTATTTTTTTTTATGTATGTTCCCCGATTACTCGAAAATGGATAGACCCATTTGGATTTTTATTTTTTTGTTCGAAAGGGTATACGTCCCAAGTGGTCCCATGACCATCAAGTCAGGATCTGATGATGGGATCCCATGGAAATCGAGGGAAACCCTCAAATTTTATGGGCACACCTATATCGATTTCGGTATTTTTTATAATAACTCGTGCATTTGCTCTCGGAAAGTACCATTCGGTGAACTGGAACTGATGATGAAGACCACAGAGGGCCATCGGAAATACTCAATTATATCTAAGTGTATAACAGGTTAGGTTGCGATTCGATTACTTTAATATGGTTTATAAATAAAATAAATAAATAAGCATTTAATTCAGAATCACTTCCATATTTGTTAGTAACAATGTGAACTTATAACCTAGTGTTAGTAACATTTACATTCCTCATAAGCTGGGTGAGGCACGCCGATCCTGGGGAGTGACTACTTGACTGCGTGCAGTCGTATCCACCGCACCGCCCCAAGATTGGAGAATCCCACCTATCAGCCAACGTTCTAAGAATGGTGTTGGAGCTGCCGCGCACACGGCGTAGTAGAGATGTGCATCTCTTGCGCATGATGGCCGAAAAACTATCCGCATCTGCGTCGGCAAACATGCCAGACGCGCTACAAAAACGCGGCAGCCCCATCAACACCCGGAACGTGTTGTTATATTGCGTGCGCAGGCCACTATATGCCTTCTGCGTAAAGTTCACCCACAAGCTGCACGTGTAAAAGGATTGGCAGTAGGCTTTGAAAAGCGTCACCTTAACCTGAGCCGTACAACGCGCAAACCTGTGGGCCAACATCCCACATCTAACAGCCAGTGACCTGCGCTCCCGCTCTACGTCAACATTATCCTTCAAATCATCTGAAACCCAATGACCCAGATATTTAAAATTTGCCACTCTTTTTAGAGGTCTGCCACACAGCATAACTGGTGGAGTTTCACTATAGCTTTTACTGCCTGCTTTAAATATCATGTATATATGCATACATATGTATGTGTGTATGTATGTGTGTGTGTATTTATGCTCGTCAAAATAATGGTAATGGTGACTTCACCATGAGCTCCATTTCTCCTGTTTCTTACTAGGAGAACTCCTCAACAATTAACGTCCCTGCATCGGGAAAAGCAACATTTTGTAAAACGTGATGAGCAGTTGACATTGGGTTATTGTAACTTAGATAAATTACAAACTGAACCACTAAAAAGTGAAAAATAAAAACTTTTTTACAAAAACAAAAACCGACTTCCAAAAAAAACACTACAAAGTGAAAAATAACTTTAATTTCGGAAGTCGGTGGCAAAAAACTAAAATACAGATCCAAAGACACCGATTTCCGAAATTAAAGTTATTTTTCACTTTGTAGTGTTTTTTTTGGAAGTCGGTTTTTGTTTTTGTAAAAAAGTTTTTTATATATTTATAAATGGGTGATAGAAATAAATACACTTTTATTTTATTACCAAACATATTAAATATATAAACAAAAGAACGTATATATAAAACTAAAAATAGAAAATTAAAATTCTTCGTCTGAGTCATCGTCATCATCATCCACATGAATGATGAACTCTTCGCATAAATGTGCTTTTCTTAAGTCTTCATCTTGCAGCAATTCTGCATGTTCCACACATTTTTGCCAATTTTCAATGGAGACATTGGAAATGGTAGTTACTACCCTGCATACTTAATGAATGCAGTATGTTTACGTGATAACCTTAATGATTCTGTTATCGATAATGGCCTTGAGCGCGCGCAACTAGCGCACATCCCTACTCCGATTATGATTTATGACCAAGTCTGCAGCGAGATTTTAACTATACTATAATCACATTTCTTAATACCCTAATCACATCTAATAAATAATTGGGTTCTCAGAAAAGTTACATTTTGTATCGACATTCCTAACAGCTATTCCACAATACAGTCCATGTGTGAATTCAGAAGGCAGTACTCCTCGATACGGCTCGTATTGTGAGGAGGTTCCTATCTCTGCAGCCCTAACCACCGGTAGCTTGGACCCTGCTCCCGACACCGGCATACCACTGTTTTTTATATTTTTAAATGTTTTTTATTTATTTTTTAAGAAATATTTAAAATTGTATTTTATAAGGGAAAATATAAATAAACGAAATAATAATAATATAAATGCAGCAGATTTTTTTTTTTTCGCGATTTCTGGTTCGGTCCCACAGTAAAAGTTGTTCGAAATGATGGTCTCATTAATACCCTAGAGAGTTATGAAATGTAAAAAAAAAATGGATTAATTGCTGAACTAATGAACGATTACATATCAAACACGCTATTATTGAATGGTCTACTTTGTCAACTCTCATTTGTGATAGTCAATAATTAAATGGACTTGCACTTATCTAACACTATCCATAATTTTTAACATCTATGTATACAGTTTTATCTACACCCATGCTATAAATCCTCTATAAAAGTTTCTGGAACAGTTAGCTTATTGCCAACATTAAAACAACCAGTGTCATAGTAACCATAATATCATCCAAACTGGTGTTATAATGTTGTACTGAATTTCATAATGCAACTCGTTTTCAAAAAAAGAACATTGTAATGCAACTCGTTTCACTACAACAGCGCTGTAATTTTAAAAAAGAACTTATTCAAATTCACGTCGTATACTATGACGCCGGCCGCCATGTTCGATACGAGTATTAGTACCTATTGCAAAAAACTGTTTCAAAACCTTTTATAGAGGATTCATAACATGGATGTAAATAAAGTCTTGTATGCAACTGTACATAATTAGGTATTAAAACACTCATGTGATACTATTATCACACTCGGCTTCGCCTCGTGTGATAAACCCACATTCGTGTTTTAATACTCCTTATTATACGTCAGTTGCATAAATTACTATTAAAAATTTCACTTTGTACAGTAACTTCATTGTAGGTTGTATCGGTGAACTGTTGGTCTAACAAAACTCGCCACTCTCTGCTAAATTGTTTCCCAATAATTACGCCGCTCCAGTGGATTGAGTTTGCAAATTAGATGAACCTGCCTTTTATGCCACAGTATGTGCATTGTAGAAACGCAGCAACAAAATCCAAAAAACATGTATCAATTAGGAACGATCGATGGATGGACTGTGTGAAAGAGATGATAGGGATAGAAAGGGGGGTGACTATGACTACCGAGATGACGACTAATAGAGAAGCATGGAAGAAAAATACATGTTGCGCCGATCCCAAATAAATTGGGATAAGGGCAATTCGGGGTATTGAAATGATGATGATGATGATGATGATGATTTATACAAATTTGGCTGATAATCAAAGGTAGTTGAAAACCCCTAAAACGACAATCCTTTACCACATTTTCTAGAAAAAATGGCGTAACCAAACCGTTTATACCATACTAGCTGCGCCCCACGGTTTCACCCGTGTAGACCGGAATAAAAAGTAGTCTATGTGTTAATCCAGGGTATAAGCTATCTAAATACCAAATTTCATCCAAATTGGTCAGCCGTTTGAGCGTGAAAAAGTAACAAACATACAAACACACACACAAACTTTCGCATTTATAATATTGGTGTGAAGTGTGATTTACCACGCTATTTTCACTGATCTTCTTGTCATGAGAAGTCACTTTTCACGTTGAAGTTTTGGGAGTATTTCGCTACCAAAAAGTATGTAGAAACAACCCAAACCACTCCAAAACTCAAATACTCCTACATTTTTCCATTATTTCCTTTTGCTCTTGATAATTCGCAACACAAACAGAGATTCCAATTAAAATCGTTAAGGGGAAAGCGCCAAGGTAGCCCGCGAAATTCAAATGTTCTAACGTTTTTTGCAATTTGCAAGTCAGTGTCAGGTTTTTTGTTGATCAAAATATGATTGGTCACAGTAAAAATTATATATTTACAGAATTATAAGTAATCATTAAAGTCATCATTACAAATCTTCAAGACCAAGTAATCCTATAGAATAACTATTTCATGAAATCTTGACATTTGAGGATAATACTATTACTAATTCTAATGATTATAATTCTTTAATACATAATTGTTACGGTCGCGAATCATACTTTAATGAACGTACAACATAATATTGACTTGCAAATTGCAAAAAAACTGAAGATTTGAATTTCGCGGGCTATGCCCGGGCGTTTCCACCTTAATATTAAACGTACATTCTGTATCCCTGTATCAAAAAGTTGTTATCCTGTACCTTTGTTGGCAAAGGATTACGTTTCGTTCCCGGAGGCTTTTAAGATCGTGATCCTTATTTACTTTTATATCAAACGTGTGTTCCGGGCTCTTTTTTTTAATCGACTGTTAATCCATTTATTTCCGGTAACTGATTCTTTCCTATAATATATTTTCATGATTGGAAAATTTTGTAGGAAAAAAAAAATAGTTGCCACTGTAAAAATTATTTTGATAAATACTTATTGCTGTTTATTATGGTTTCCGGATGATGGTAATACAATAATTGTGCTAGCAACAAAACCATAGAAAAAACAAAAGAACAAACAAAACATAACCGAGCTAAACCACGCTTGCATTTAGGGCCTTAGGTAACCTTTAAAAAAAATATGACAAGTAAATTAAAATCTGTTTTTACGTTAAGGTTGATGCGCCAGGGTAACACGCGAAATTCAAAATTTCTTACCTTTTTGCAATTTGTAGGTCAGTGTGAGCTTGTATGTTGATTAAAATATGATTCGCGGCCGTAGCTAATATGGCTTTACATAATTATAATCATTAGAATCAGCAATACAACTCCATAGGTTAGCATTTAAATAAATACTAACTTATGGAGTTGTACTGTAGTATTTTAGGGCGCATATTTCCTGAAAACGATCAAAAATGTGGTTTTTTAAAGCTGTGTATTTCATAAACCGTAAATAATTTTGACATGTAAAAAAAATATGATATTTTCTAGTCCTTTTCGCATACAGTGATGGAAGCCAAAACATAATTAAACATACTTTAATGCACCAAAAAAATCTTTAAACATACCTCCTAATAATCTTTCAAAGCTGTTTATCCCTTCATTACCAATTATAATTATAATTAAAAATATACCATGAAATGTCAAATTTCAAACTGCATCCAGTGATGGATTACTTTTTATTAAATAGTTAATTTCTAATTTTATACGATTTTATTTGCCCTTTTACGACATAATTCCGGTGCGCGTGAATCTTCTATCTCGTGCGTCAAACTAGACAGCCATAACGCCATTTCACTTACACACCGAGCTAAACCAAGCTTGGAACCAGGGCATTGACTTATTACTTTTTATATCAATGAACCAGGGCCTTAATCAACATACAAGCTCACTCTGACCTACAAATTGCAAAAAACGTAAGAAATTTTGAATTTCGCGGGGTACCCTGGCGCTAATGAACTTTTAAATAATACACAAAAAAAAATCTACAATCTATTATAATAATTACTAGAATATTCAATTACTTATCGAATAATAATAAAAAAACACTTTTTCCGAAATATCACGTTGTTTTCGCAGAGGCGATGTTATGTTATTTATTACTTATTAGACATTACTGTCATTTCAGTTTTGTACTGTGGCACCGACATAAAATTGACTATTACTTAATAATATTCACATTATCAAAAGTAGATTAGAGATAGATATTATGATTCATCAAATCATCACATACCAGACTACAAATACAGTATAAAATTAATATTTTATTTAATCAATGATCGCAACCCAACTACACTCGCGAGCAAGCAACGATTTACTAAACCCTATACAACCCGTACATCATACAAAGTAGTTTTTTTTTTTCAATAATTCTTATCCCATTTATAAAAAAGTTAATTTTCTTAGCCTGACGTTTCAGCTTTAAGGTGGTACCATAAGTATTAAAATCGGTTTAGTTGTTTTCGAGTAATCGGTTTATCGAAATGCATGATTAGGAGTTGAGTCGATTTGGTTGCTCGCAAGTGTAGTATCGCTGAATGACCGTCACCAACCATAATGATACTAATTAGATTATGCAAACCGCATTTACCGATTTACATTTGACTAATACATACTTACATGATAATATGAATATACAGAGAGATATAATGTTATGGTAATTCTATTACATCTAAACGGGCTCGTGGCTAAGTAATAACAGCCGCACGGGTCGATCGAAGGTTAAGCTACGCTTGCCGCGGTCTGTTCGTGGAAGGGTGACCATACATTACGTATCGGGACCCCGTCAGTGTCTCGGAAAGCACGTTCTTAAGAGGATATATTGAAGCGTGGTTTGGTGTGTGAAATTGCGTTATATGGCTGTCTAGTTTGACGCGCACCGGAACTAAACGCACTTCGTTTTATAACAAAATACTGAAAGTACTTAAATCAATTTTTGGCTTAGTAAGTTCCCTACATATTTATATACCTTCGATTTAAAACAAATTTGACTGCACACATACAGATAGCGCGCGAGTTGAATGCAGAGCTTAGGAATGCGGTAGTGCTGTGACCTAATTATAATTATTGATGACCACAATGAATAATGAATGTCGATAAATTTAAGCAATGTTATAAGTTTAATTTTATTTTTTACACTAGGTTAACATGATGAAAAAAAAACAATATCATAATTATCACATGTTTTTAATAATCATTTCACAAAACGGAATAAAAAAATTTTAATCAGATTCAGAATAATTTGACCGTGCATATACAACAGCAGGCCTTTCCATCAGAATTCTGCGTTTATTATGACATTTAAGCCATTTATATCCCATGTCTTTTAACAATTTTCTTAAACTGGTCACTCCCCATGGAAACTCGATTTTTTCTCGAATAGCTGCGAGGAGTTTAATGCAGGTCGGAACAATTTTTTTAGTTATATAAAATTCTTCAATGGTTCTGTGTATAACACTTCGATCAAAATCATCGACATTTAAATTTTTCTTTTTAATACATGGCCTTTTCTTTTTAGAAGGAGAACAAAGAGGCCCTTTCTTAGACTCATTTTGAATTGCAGCCAATGTTCTTTTGGAAAGTCCGGTATAACGGCTTGCTCGGTCGAAAGCATTATTCAAATTAAATGTCAAATTTTTGTTCTGCCTTTCTTCAACACACATGTCTAAAACATTTTTCGCCATTTCTCGTGCTTGGCGATGAATAAAAGCTCGTAACGGAACTTGATGGACTCGGATCAGTCATTGTTAAAATAAAAAAAATAACACGGGAACTTCAGTATTAACACAATAACACGGCAAACGTACGATAGTTGACAAGGATGGCACAGCACTACACTGCAGGCGCGTGAGGTGGGGCGTGCGGATAGCGGGGGGAGATGCTCCCGCTCTTTACCTCAGACCCCGACTGCATTCAACTCGCGCGCTATCTGTAGGTATGGAACAGTTTACGTATAATAATCGTATAAAACAGAAAATAGACGGTGCTACTTTGGATTTTTTTCTTTTGAAAACATTTTCAAGTAATCTTGTTTCGGTTTTAGTACAACACTAAAGTCAAACAACAAACAATATAGTCACATAATGGAAAATCCAAATGAGTTAACCGTATACCTACATACATTAGGTTTTATAGGAATTTTAAAAACACAAAATTATCGTTGTATCCCCTTAAGCCGTTGGTCTCGTCTATCATTTGTGGATCTTTGATAGTCGTTAGAGGTAGTCAGAAGCCCAAAAGTCTGACAACCAGTCTTACCAAGGGGTATCGTGTTACCCAGTAAGTGGGCTGTGGAAGTCATAATAGGCAGTCGCTCCAATGTAAAATATTGGTATTCAGCTGCATTCGGTTAGACTGGAAGCCGACCTCAACATAGTTGGGAAAAGGCTAGTGAGATTGATATTGCTATTACATCGAAAGTTAGTTGATATCATTATGCAAAAGACCCTTTTAGCACGTGATAATTTGGCAATTTATGACTAAAGTATGCGTTGTAATGCTGATAAGATATTGAATCGATCGAGCCATGTTTGTCAATGTCTGCAAGAGTCCTCAAAAGCTATAAACTAACATGAATTTTAAGGCGCTACCCCGATCAAACCGTTGCGATAGTGTGTAAGCCGACGAAAAAAAATCGCGGCGGGATTTTATCGCGCACTGGATTTTCAACTCTCGGTGTGCATCCCAGCACGACGAAAAACACAGTTGGATTTTCAACTCCCGGCGCTAAGTAGAGCGTTGATAATGCAGTGCGCGAAAAAAAATCGCCGCGATTTTTTTACGCCAGTGCATACGTCGTCGGCTTATTCAGAGGCTCAGAGAACTCATTAAAATAAACAACATCTAAAAGCACATTATTAATGTTCGATATCTTATCATCACATTGCACGTTCTTATTTGTTTTACGTGTTAAAATTACATTTAAAAACTCCTTGTAAAAAAGTAACTAAAAATATTGATAGCATGCATCTAAAAGCTAAAGGTGACGTTTCTAATAATTTGTGGATTACAGTAAAGGGTAGATAATTTAAAAATCTAAATAATTCAGTTTTCCCCGTATGCGATTTTTTAAACGTCAAGAACTCTTAAGACTAAATCGTGTTTTACGCTGTTCGGTTTACTATCGTATAGTACCGGAAATTCCCTACAAAATCGCAATCATAGATTAGTTTGGAAAAGAATTGACAAGTTCGTCTTTTTACCTGGAATCTTCTGAATTGAAAAAGTCACATTAGTAATTTGGTACTTGTCCAGATTTGAACCTACAACCTGGCCTTAACCACTGGGCCACCCAGCCATCTTTGCTTAAGTTTGCAAAATTAATCCATTGCAATATTAATGAGCACATAATGAAGTACTCAGGTGATTCAAGAGTTTCTTGGTAGGTAGGTACTAAGGTGACTAATCCGTTCTAATTGCGCATCAGTCCCGCCTTCGCCTTAATTCAGTTAACCTGGTTCACTCCACTGAACATTTAACTAAGTAGGAAGACGTTCAGTTGTAAGTACTATGTTCAGTGCTTGAAAAGTGCTTTAGGTATAATTGGGTTTGCATAACTTGCCATCTTCGGCGTGTTTCATAATTTCCTAATATGTTCAGTCAGTGCCTCTACCATTAGTTTACACACTTACACAGCCAAAAGTCGCTAACGTCTCCGTAAATGATTTATATATGAAATTTTTAATTCTTTCCGTGACCGCTAAGGGCGCTGGTACAATATTTCATAGAAATCATTTACGGAGACGCTAGCGACATTTGGCTGTGTAAAGTCATGGTAGAGGCTCTGGTTAACTTATGTACCCGATAACTAAATAAAAAAAAACGTTTCATTTTTAGTTTAGTTACCCGTTAGTCGCCCGCTCGTATGGATAGCACACGCCACCCAATGCACAACTTTAACTTCGGTTTTTAAGCCACAAAAAAATTCTTGGCTGCGTGGGTCCAGCCGATGGCAACCCCTCCACAGAAAGATGAGATCTTTGGCAAGAACTGCTTAAACTTCCTGTTTTCTTTATTGAACCATCATAGAGCCTCCCATCCGGGCACAAATTACAGTAGCCGGCTTGGAAAACCTTAAATACTTAGACTTCGTACCGGAGTAGGCCGCAACGTGGACAACCTCCACAATGGGGGTTCTGGACGGCTCAGATATCCGGTGTATCTACGGAGTATCTCCACAGACAATGGCTCATTTCCCATCTTGCACCGCATGCCCGGTCACCTGCACACCTGGCAACGAACGGTATTCGCGTTGCTGAATTTTGGGCCAAACAAATTAAAAATACTTTTTTTTTTTGCCATCGACACTAAGAAAACCTTATAAGTAGTTAGTTCCTATCCATAGTTACATTGTGGTCTTTAGTTTTTACAATAACTATCCGCCTACATCACTGCTGGGCAGAGTCCTCTCCCAATGACTTCAAGATATTTCGATCATAGATTTATGGTCATAGGAATATGCCGCCGGGGTCGCGGTTTCGAAAGAGATACCGTGGCCCTGGCATAGGCAACTGAAGGAACACGGGTGGGTTTTAGTCAGTAAAAAGTCGCTTCACCTAGAGCGGGAGAAGTCATTTGATGATTTCCCAACCACAAAAAATTGGCCATAGGAAAATCCTCTGATCAGCGGCGGTCAGCCCGATGCGTTCCAACGCACTGCGGTCGTCAATTTAATACATTCATTGTCTTCCTTATTCTGTAAAGTTATGTAGAATTCTCTGACAATATAATCTCTAACTTATTAGCAGTACGTGTCAATGCCAAAGCGTGTAGCCTAAACCTGACTACTAACTATGTAAGACTACGAACGCTATGTTGCATGATAATGCTGTTCAGCGTAGTTATTTGTACACACATAATTTTATTTTTATTTAGGTTCTGCATAGTGCGAATATAAAAAAAAATTGTTGGTATATTGGCGTAAGCTAGCTGACATTATGGCAAATTATTTAATTTAAAATTTTGTGTTGTTTAATGTAAATTATTTTGCGAGGTAACCTAGAGGTAACGGCCCCAACTTACGAGTTTGTAGGTCGCGAGTTCGAACCCTGACAGTCGCATTACTTTGTGTAAATATTTTCATCATCGCTGCTCTCAAAACGGTGAAGGAAAACATCGTGAGGAAACCGGCATGTCCTAGAACCAAAAATTCGAAGACATGTGACATCTACCAACCGGTCGTGTATTCGAACCCAGGCCGGCGCATTACTTTGTGTAAATATTTTCATCACCACTGCTCTCAAAACGGTGAAGGAAAACATCGTGTGAGGAAACCGGCATGTCCTAGCTAGAGCCAAAAATTCTAAGACATTGTGCACTGGGCCCGCGTGGTGGATTACGGCCTACGGCCCACCCCCTCTCACGGAGAGGAGGTCTGTGTCCCAGCAGTGCGAATGTTATAGGCTGATTATGATTGTAAATTATTTGGAGTACTATTGTATAGAATCAAGTTTTTCTAACTGAACAGACAGCTGTGTTACTGGGGAGTTTGTTGCGCTACTTCTTCTTCCCAGCTATAGCACATAGTGGTGAATGGCGGGCGTTTTAGGGAACTGTGTTATGTAATTTTGACGTTCGAAAAGTGCTAAGGCTGGTTTGAATAAATTACTTTTGATTTTATATCTCAGTTAGATGAGGTTAGAGGTGACCTATAAAGTTGATCTTCGAAATACAGATGAATGTGTTACTAATTCCTTTTACTGATTGATTGCGTAAGAATTTTACTTAAAAAAGCTTTGTTTTTCGTCAGATACTGCTGGAACAGGCATTAGTAAAAGTAAAAATGTCTTGTGGCGTCTTCAATCAGGCTACAGTTTAGACCTGTCGCGGCGCGCCCCGTGCTGAGCATTCCCACGGATCATACCATACATTCGATAGGACGGCCGACGACAGGCCACCGCAGTCCTCATCGGATGCGACTGTTCCCACAGCCTGGCAGCCTGCCCTGGCGCGATCTGGCCTGTGAGAAAGCGGGCCGCGGGACTGCAGCATTACTCCGCATGTCACAAAACAAATAACCCTTTCATATTTATACGTACTTCTCAAAACACCCACATTACTTCTACTTCATTATTAAGAAATGTAATGTATTTTCACAGACGCTGAACCCAAATAAACAATGAATAATGCATTGATGCCGCGCTTGGCTGAGCCTAGTAGCCTTGATCTTACGACCAATGATTACGTTCTTTTTTTTTTGCATGTATCCTGCAGCTGGTAGGTATTTTGTGTTACTGTCAGTAAATGTAGAAAATGTCTGAAATGTCTGCTACTATAGGACTTGCTACGATGATACGGGACCGTTCGAAAGTAGTTCTAAACTTCGAAGTGAACCCTGCTAAATTTTTTTGGACGGGCGTAAATACATCTGGAGAGGGACAAGTGTCAAATCGTGGCATGATTCATTGCTAGGTCGGGCCCCAAACTATCTTAAATCCTTAGGTGATAAGGAGTAGGAATCATCCGTAACGCCGGCCGAAACTACGGATTGCGTGCTTAGGAAGTAGACATCCTGTGGTATTGGGATTTTCCATCAGGATTTGTCAGTAGCACCCTGGTGTTAGGATTTGTGCCCGGTTGGATTTGGCTAAAGGCTCGCCCCCCTGTCATAATATGGGACTTAAAATATAGCAAAATGTAGGTTACTATGTTACCTACATGCATACAGTCACGGACACTAATATATAAACGCGATTGCGATTATATCGCGTCTCGCGCCTGTTTGTAGGAGCCTTAAGCCGACGTTCGCAATACGTAATAATATCGCGGCGATTTTTTTTCGCGCACTGGATTTTTATGGGCTATACTACACGGGCGGTTCTGCCGCCGCCGCGGGGATCCGCTTCTGAACCGCACTAGACTCAATTATATATGGACATCGTATGCTACAAACTACACTGCGCGGTTACGAGTTTACTTTGTCGAGCGGATTCCCGCGGCGGGAGAACCGCCCGTGTAGTATAGCCCTATGTGTGTGAGTGTGTTTTTTCAACGCGCTGGGATGCACTCTGTTATTGTTAGTTAGGTTGGATTTTCGAAGCTCGGCTCAACACCGAGAGTTAAAAATCCAGTGCGCAATAAAATCCCGCCGCGATGTTTTTACGTCCGTGCGAACGTTGGCTTACTCTTTCCGCAGCTGGTAGTTCGTCTTATTTTATGTTAATGTAGAAATAAAGGTATCTCTAAAAGGACTTTTACATAGGTATTTCTCTCGGGAAATGATCAAGATATATTTTTATGGCCATAGACTTATAAAAAAAGATGGACTCCGCGCCACGCATATCGAAAGTGAAGCACAGTAAGTATGCCGGACCGTTTGTACAAACACGCCTCGCGCACACATTTACATCATAGTATGCCGACCGGCCGCCATTACGTGACACGAGCGACGACGTACTTGCAGGTACTCAAATCATGCACACATAGATCGGTACGGTGCTTCACTTTCGATATGCGTGGCGCGGAGTCCATATTTTTTTATAAGTCTATGTTTATGGCATGTGTTTTTTTTGCGGTTGAGTATTATTTTCTTTGACTCCGGAATATCTGTATTCATTAAATGGATCTAGGATTTGTTATTTTTGACCTTATGTTGATCGTGGGAAGACTTGATTTTCGTGAAGGTTATCCGAAATAGGTACCTAAATACTTAGCTATATAGTTGCAATGCAAACAACTTTTCAAATTAAGACGATCACGGAACTGTTATGCTATAAGTAAGTACCTACTAAATAATGCAAAGAACTGCATTATTGCTTCAATACCTAGCTTTATTTGGAGGAGCTCGTGGCTAAGTAATAACAGCTGCACGGGTCGATCCATCAGGTTAAGCTACGCTTGCCGGGGTTGATCCGTGGAAGGGTGACCATCTTTACACACCGAGACTCCTCCGTGCCTCGGAAAGCACGTTAAGCTGTTGGTCCCGGCTGTCTTTCGTGGATCTTTGACATTCGTTACACCAACGCTTGACAACGAGGCTAGAATATCTCGAATTTTCGTATGTTTCTTTGTTGTTTTTCCTGTTCAAATTATTTATTTATGACTAGCTGCGCCCCCCGGTTTTACCCGCGGTGACCGGGATAATAAATAGCCTATGTGTTAATCCAGGGTATCAGCTATCTATATACCAAATTTCATACAAATCGGTTCAGCCGTTTGAGCGTGAAGAAGTAACAAACATACACACACACACACACACACTCACAAACTTTCGCCTTTATAATATTAGTGTGATAGATATCACCTAACAATATAATATGATTAATAGTAATATCAGACATACTTATCTATGAGTACCTGCCTGACAGAAATAATACTGTTGAAATATATCAGCTAACTTGTAAATAATCGTGGAAGATAATGTTTAGGAGTGTTTAGAGACAATAGTGCCGAATTAACTTTTTCGTAATGATACGTTTTTCTTGTTTGAGTGGTGAAGGTCAGATGTTGGCTTAGCCAGGGTACGCGAGGAGGGGTTTTTTTTTCGAGCACTGGATTTTCAACGTATTTCTTAGCGCCGAGTGCTATTGCCACCCGTAATTAAGGCGCTACCAAAATAAATTGGAGGATTTTTAGTAACCATTTACTTCACTATTGCAGCATGTATGGATTTAATTTTTGGATATATGTTTATTGACTATTTGATTAATACTCTGACTGAAGGAAAACACGATTGGGTTAAATTTCCTCGATAGAATTTAATTCCGAAAAGACCTCTACTTTTTTATGTTTTTTTTCTATAATTCTAAAATCCTAAGTAATTTCATTGCAAAATCACATTTTAAATTTGCGTATTAAGTAATTGAAAATTCTGGCGGAACACAATTTTGATAGATAGCTTAATTTATTTTTAAACAATTTTTATTTCATTTGGCGCTTTTATTTTGGTTCCAGCGCGTTGTTGCGCTCTCTTTTTTTCGCATGTGGAAGTAATTAACTCTGTCTATTTCTTATTCCCGCCATGTTCACTTTTTTTGTATCACCTTAAACTCAAACTCAAAGACTCAAAGCATTTATTTCATTGATACCATTTACAGGTACTGTTGAGTTGTCAAGGAGTCGGTCAGTCAGTAATATGAAGCTAGTTGCCCATTGCAAAGCGTAGTAGGTTCCTACGGAGAATAACGGGCAAGAAACTCCATGGACACTTTTTAGGGTTCCGTACCAAAATGGTAAAAAAGGAACCGTGACTCAGTCTGTCTGTCTGTCGGTCCGTCTGTCTGTCACAGCTGGATATCTCAAGAACTACTAATGCTATCAACTTGAAATTTGGAACAGTTTTAGATGACGTTTAACCAACTATTTTGCAAATAAGAAAGAAGTAAAAATATTTTTTTTTTTTTTTGTGTAAGGGGGTCTTAAAAATTCAAAGTGGGGCTAATAGGGCATGTGGGGTATCATATGAAATAGCGCTGTTTGCGCATTCTCAATCACTTTTTTAATTTTTTTTTAGTCCGCATAGTTTTCGACTTTTGATAAAAAATTAAAAAAAAAAATACCTCCGAAGTTTGCAAAGATAAAAATCTGAAATTATTCTATGTGATAGAAGTTTATGTAAAGATTACAGGAAAAATAAAATGATGTCTCTAAATAGCACACTTTTTCTGAAATCGGAACGGAACCCTCGGTGCCTGAGTCCGACTCGCTCTTGACCGGTTTTTTAAATTATGTTGTTACAAAAACATTATTTACATCATTAGGTATATTGAATGTATAATTAAATGTGAGAACGATCTAAAAAAGACGTACACATTAAAAGCGTCAAGAGCAAACAGAAACAAACAAAAAAAAAACCGGTCAAGAGCGAGTCGGACTCGCGCACCGAGGGTTCCGTTCCGATTTCTGAAAAAGTGTGCTATTTAGAGATATCGTTTTATTTTTCCTGTAATTTTTACATAAACTTCTATCACATAGAATAATTTCAGATTTTTCTCTTTGCAAACTTCGGAGATAAGGGGGGGGAACGGTATTTTTTTTTACATTTTTCATCAGAAGTCGAAAACTATGCAACCTAAAAAAAATGTTTGAGAATGTCCAATC
Organism: Cosmia trapezina; assembly: GCA_905163495.3. Taxonomy (NCBI): domain Eukaryota; kingdom Metazoa; phylum Arthropoda; class Insecta; order Lepidoptera; family Noctuidae; genus Cosmia; species Cosmia trapezina. The sequence continues at coordinate 20,338,076 of LR991027.1, forward strand.
AGCGCTCTTTCATATGATACCCCACATGCCCTAGTAGCCCCACTTTGATTTTTTAAGACCCCCTTTCAGTCCCTGTTGCAAAAAAAAATATAAATATTTTAATTTGTTTCTTATTTGCAAAATAGTTGGGTAAGCGTTATATAAAACTGTTCTAAATTTCAAGTTGATAGCATAAGTAGTTCTTGAGATATCCAGCTGTAACAGACAGACAGACAGACAGACTGAGTCACACCATAAGGGTTCCTTTTTTTACCATTTTGGTACGGAACCCTAAAAACGATTCAAAAATAAAATAATTAAAATAAGCCGTGCCAGCTAAGAGATGACCAGTCCCAACTGACGGCGCCCGTTCGCGATCATGACGCACATACAATATACATGTATAATACTTCATGCTCGGTCTATAAATTCTATCATCATTGTAGCCATAGGCGCTTGTACGCACGGCTACAGATCAAGCTATACATTTCCAGTATAAGCCGATCTCGCATTGTATAGGATTTCCTTACAGTGAGAGGTCAGTGTAAACTGGAAATGTATAGCTTGATGCGTAGCCGTGTGTACCCGGCTTATTCCACTCACGATTCTTAGAAAGATATTAATAGTCTATGAATCTGAGTGGAATAATATTTGTTGAGTTTATCCTGTAGATAGGTACTATTAAATATGTATCTATATAATTATTATGTATTTGTAATCACGTTCTCGAAAACGGTTCAAACGATTTCGATGAAAATTGCAATTTATGTGTTTACGGGGTCGAAAAATCGATCTAGCTATACTCCATCAGGTTAGGTAATTAACTAAAGGTAAATAAAAAGTGACGTGGTTAACCGACTAAACGTAATAATACCTGTCACTTCAGTTACCATGCTACGTCACAGTTGTACTGTTCAATATACTTAGCAAACGTTATAATTCGTTGTACACACGGCTACACATCAAGCTATACATTTCCAGTATACACTGACCTCTCATTGTAAGGAAATCCTATACCATGCGAGATCAGCTTATAATGGAAATGTATAGCTTGATCTGCAGCCGTGCGTAACTATCCGTCTGGGCTCTTTACAATTTTTGTTTACCTTTAGTTAATCACCTAACCCGATGGACTATAGCTATCTAGGTCTCATATCTGGGAAAATATTCGTTTTCTCTATTTTCACCCGAGCAGAGCTCCGTCGACAATTTACTACAGTTTATACTTATACTTTTGTTTTTATTACATTCTACATTTAGGATTTGCGTCACTGACATTACAAAAAACATGCAATGTAATCTTCGATCAGAATATACCTACATAGTTTGGAAAACCCCCGGTTTTTTTTCTCAAACCGAATTGAATGTAGTTTTATTTGATTATTAACCTGTAATTAGTGAACTTTTAAATGAATAATAATTGTCTTACGCTGATATGAGAACATCAAATAAATAAAAAACCGAGTCGGACTCGCGCACCGAGGGTTCCGTTCCGATTTCTAAAAAAGTATGCTATTTAGAGACATCGTTTTATTTTTCCTGTAATCTTTACATAAACTTCTATCACATAGAATAATTTCAGATTTTTCTCTTTGCAAACTTCGGAGATAGGGGGGGGGGGTATTTTTTTTACATTTTTCATCAAAAGTAGAAAACCAAGCGGCCTAAAAAAAAGAAAAAATATGTTTGAGAATGTGCAAACAGCGCTCTTTCATATGACACCCCACATGCCCTAGTAGCCCCACTTTTAATTTTTAAGACCCCCTTCAGTCCATGTTGCAACAAAAATATAAATATTTTTATTTCTTTCTTATTTGCAAAATAGTTGGGTAAACGTCATCTAAAACTGTTCCAAATTTCAAGTTGATAGCATTAATAGTTCTTGAGATATCCAGCTGTGACAGACAGACAGACAGACAGACTGAGTCACACCATAAGGGTTCCTTTTTTACCATTTTGGTACGGAACCCTAAAAACGTGCAATGTAATCTTCGATCAGAATATACCTACATAGTTTGGAAAACCCCCGGTTTTTTTTCTCAAACCGAATTGAATGTAGTTTTATTTGATTACTAGCTTTTGCCCGCGACTTCGTCCGCGTTTCCGTCGTTTTTCGTAAAAAAGTACCATATGTCCTTCCTCACGGTTCAGTGGTTTTGATGTAACAGACAGATTAACTTTCGTATTTTAGTAGGGAAATATAATATGTCAATCCACAATACTGTTGAAAAATATCGCAATAAGGAACCGCAGAATATTATTATTAATAGCTGTGCCCGCGACTCCGTCAGCGTGTAACTCCTTGTATGTTATTAAGTTAATGTATTGGACTGCTAAGCTATCGGGAGTTACACGTGTTATTGTGAGTCAACCATAAAAGATAGACATATGCTGTTGTGGGATATTTTTAGATAATTTTATGTAGAACATTTCCGTCATAAATGATTTCTATGTAGCTTTAACCATTAAGGCTGCACACGCGACGGAAGCTTAAAAAATGGAACAACTTCTCCCGTTTTCCCAACATTTCCCTTCACTGCTCTGCTCCTATTAATTGTAGCGTGATGAAAAGTATACTATAACCTCCCCAGGAGTATGAAGAATAATTGTACCAAGTTTCGTTAAAATCCGTCGAGTAGTTTTTGTTTCTATAAGGAACATACAGACAGACAGACAGACAGACAAAAATTTTACTGATTGCATTTTTTGCATCAGTATCGATCACTAATTACCCCCTGATAGTTATTTTGAAAATATATATCATGTACAGAATTGACCTCTCTACAGATTTATTATAAGTATAGATTAACCTGTAACTAGTGAACTTTTAAATGAATAAATAATTGTCTTACGCTGATATGAGAACATCAAATAAATAATAACAATACGTTCGTTATTATTACTTTATTTTATTTTTACTTATTTGTATACACGGTCGGGGTATGGCCTTATTAACGCCACTTAAAGTGTGCACTTTAAGTGGCGTTAATAAGGCCATACCCCGACCAAACGACCTTGAGCGTTCGGACCTTCTCTGTCCCGCCGCTCAGCCTCGCTCTGTCCCGCTCCCTGCGCACGCCCCTTCATCATAAAATTCACATTTTTTTTTTTGGAATTTTTTAAATAAAAAAAGAATAGCGAACTTTAAAAATGAAATAAAACGTGAATAATTTAGGTTTTTTAGTTATCTATCCATTAGTGTAATCCTCAAATAATTAGAACGTCACCTTTAGCAAAAGATGCATGCAATCAATAATAATTTTAGACACTTTTTTACAAGGAGATTTTAAATGTATTTATTTCACATAAAAACAAAAGTGAACGTGCAATGTGATGATAGAATATCGAACATTAATAATGTGCTTTTAGATGTAATTTATTACTCTTAATCTTTTTTACAAGAAGATTTTAAATGTATTTATTTCACATAAAAACAAAAGTGAACGTGCAATGTGATGATAGAATATCGAACATTAATAATGTGCCTTTAGATGTAATTTATTACTCTTAATTAATGAGTTAATAGGCTCTGTATAACGCCCTATCGCATGGTTTTGGTCGTGGTATCGCAGAACCGTCTTTGTTGTCATAATCAAGAAAACACAATACACTATAGAAACTACTTATCTTAAGATTATTACAAACTAGATCAATCTGCGTAGCCTTTTCCCAACTAAGTTGAGATCGGCTTCCAGTCTAACCAGATGCAGTTGAATACCAGTATTTTAAAGGGAGCGACTGCCTATCTGACCTCCACAACCCAGTTACTAGGAAACACGATAACCCAAGGGTAAGACTGGTTGTCAGACTTTTGGGCTTCTGACTACCCCTAACGACCGTCAAAGATCTACGAATTACAGTCGGACCCACGGTTTAACGTGCTTTCCGAGGCACGCAGGGGTCTCGATATGTGATGGTCTACCATCCACGAACTAAAAATGATTAAAAACTAATACCTACTATTAATCCTATTCTACAGCCATCACCAATCGATTCGAGAGTCATTATCCTAAATTCCTTCTTGCTTATACTCCATTTGCAATAAGATTAGTCATTTAAACAAACCTTTTTTACAGTCCGTTCAACCGATTTTGACTTCTAGTGCGTTGGTGGCATGACAAATGGCAGCTGCAGTAAACAGTTGGTATTGTAACCGCTTTTTTGCCTTTAATGCCATCCTTAAGCATACGGAATAAAAGTCAAAATCGGTTGAACGGACTGTAAAATAGGTTTGTTTAAATGACTATAATCTTATTACAAATGGAGTATACTTACATACCAACAATCGTCCTGTTTTGCACCTACTCATAAACTGAAGGTTTCATGGTGACTGTCTTAGAATATGATTGAATATACTGAATATTTATTGTCTTCAGAACCTAGACGAGGTGCACATAGCTCTAGAAGTATGCCAGGAGCCGCGCTCGATGAATCCGAGTGCAGCCGGCGCCATTCCTGCGCCGGGGAAGTACAGCTATATACACAAGGTATCTAAAAATCCTTATATTGTTTAGATCAGAGGTTCCTTAACATAGCCCCTCCAGTTACAATGCGTGCCACAAAAGTTGAGACTTGACGAGCGCAGTATCGCGCCTCCCGCGCCCTTTCCACCGCCCCGATGACGCTCGGTCCCTTCCCGTCTCAGACCTCACACCGCTAAAGAGACCTTTAAATCAGAATAATCAGAATCAGAGACATAATCTACTGCGCAAGTCAAACTACGTGGTGTGTCAAGTCTCATCTTTCGTGGCACGCACGAAAGGTGGTGGCGCGTGGTTCGTTTTCGTGGTGGCGTGTACTTTGTTGACTAATGCAATGTAAGAGCGAGAACTGCTCTCAAAACGGTGGTTTCTTTACAATTTTTCAAAGGCGAATTTAATAAGGATTGTAATTTCTTCTTTCAGGTTATAGATGGAATCTCAGTGGCTGTGAACCACGTGCAAATAGATTTTAATTGTGAAGCATTCACCAGCAGTGTTCAGGTAAGATCTTCGGCTTCATTTATTAAGACGTTTTTATGACACCACAATTCCAATGCGAGAGAGAGACAGAGCTATATATGACCGATAGCCCAATCCCTTTTTCGGACTGGAATCATGATGGCATTAAGAGCGTTGACTCGGTACGGCATTTCATACAAACTTTGAAGTCCTTTTATAACGAAATGAATTAACCGATTTCAATGAAACTTCATTCGCATAAGCAGGATACATAGGTCTAAAAAGATTGTTAAGAACATTTTCGAAAAATAGTGTTGCAGCTAAATTGGACCGATTTTAAATATTCCATAGAAACAGAGATTTCTATTTATCTTTTTTAAATAAGACATTTCGAAAATGTTCTTAACTAACTTTTTAGACCTATGTATCTTGCTTATGAGTATGAAGTTTCATTAAAATCGGTTCATTCATTTCGATAAAAAAGGACTTGAAAGTTTGTATGAAATGCCATACCGAGCCAACGCTCTTAATACTTCATAATATGGCTCCTGGACCTTGATCATAGCCTATATCGAAGTACCATAATGCAACAACAAAGACTTATTTTAGTGCGCGCGCAAGTTGATTGACAAGGGCGGTATTGACAAGATTGTCAGACTGAGTTAGCTTGACGTTACCGCCTGGCCACGGGACATTCGCTGCAGCGAAAATTCGCGCGAACGGCGAAGCGTCTTGTGACTAAAACAAAAGTATAGAAATGTACCAGCCAAGGCACGCGTAGCGGCGACTGACGGCGCGACCGGCGAAATTTGCCCAGCGAATAGCACGAGCGACTGGCGGCGCGGCGGGCAGCAGGAACAAATGTATGGATCTGTACGGCGCATGCCACGGTGTCGCGCGGTAGACGCGGCGAATAGTGCAGGAACCGAAATAGTTTAGTTGTATTCGCCGCGAATTTTTCTGCAGCACTTAAAATCCAATCTGCATTCACCGTTTTCTCCAGTTCTGGTTGTTTATTCATAAGAATATAATCAAAGGTTTCGACGCTCATTCGGGTATAATTGAAAAAAAATCTGCATATAGTCTTTATTTGCCGTACTTCTTTTGGAATTCTCCATCTATAACTATACCCCTTCTTATTCAAATCATGTACTCCACAATCTCTTCCAAATATTATGTCTTGAACCAAAAAACGACTACTTTCCAAGCAATATCGAGATAATTTTGATAAAGACATTTCGCTCTCGGTGTATCTGGTCGCGGCGGCGAACGCTAGTGCCCGTGGCCTGCAAACTATACCGCATGGATTGCCGCCTCGCCCGACGCACCGCCGTTCGCGTCGCCCGTCCCCGTGGCCAGGCCGTTATATAGCTCTGTATGACGGCAAATATTTAATTATCTCTGAAAACGTATCTATTTTACAGATCTCAAGAGTGACAGTGGAGTCCCGAACGCCCGACGGTCGCAAAGGAGACCTAAGACTGACTAGAATCAAATCGCCTGACACAGGACAACTGCTTATTTTTAAGGTAAATACTATATTGAACCTTGAACTGCCTCTGTTAAGGTTCAATATTAAATAATCGTTTTAATGGCTTTGCTAGGCAGCATTAACTTATTATTATTTTACTTATTTGTGCCGCCAAGCATCACACTACAGAATACCAGAGCCGTGACACTTATTTTTAAATGTCGCAGCATCATGCTGAGATGCCTGTTATTCCGTTCCAACAGGAGTTAGATGAGATGATGATGAGATGGCAAAGCGTCCGTATAGAAGACTGAGCGCACGGCGCAGCCAACGCCAGTCTTCCACCATTGCGTCTTGGACTTATTATCTACAAACAATAATAAACCGTATTCCGTTCCAACAGGAGTTAGAATGGCAAAGCGCCCGCATAGAAGCCAGAGCCCACGGCGCAGCCAACGCCAATCTTCCACCATTGCGTCTTGGACTTATTATCTACAAACAATAATAAACCGTATTCCGTTCCAACAGGAGCTAGAATGGCAAAGCGCCCGCATAGAAGCCAGAGCCCACGGCGCAGCCAACGCCAATCTTCCACCATTGCGCCTACTATTGGGAAACACACACTGTCGAATTGTTATCAAGAAGAGATTGTCAGGTATGTGTAAAATTGAACTCTGTTCTTATAACTTTGAAAATAAATTTGTTTCTTGATTCAAAATGTATATTTAAATAATGAATAAGTTTTGAATTACTTGCTTATTCCCTATTGGTAAAAAATCGTTTTGGGATATATTTTTTCTTGTATTTCTTTTAGAACGGCCTTAAAGTCGAACGAATTAACCACCGGACCCGACATAAAATACAACCACATCGTTCAACCGCATTTCATTTGATTAAATTTTGTAATAAATAACAATAAATGTAATAAAATAATGTTGTACATCCACCCTTAACAGATGTCACGTAAGGCCGCAATACTGTTAAAGGTGCGATGGTACATGTACATATATGATAAGTTACGGGAACCTGCTAAGACCTACAAGCCTAACGGTACCTACGACCCTAAGCCCTATTAGCCCTACAGCCCTAACCTACCATATACCTAATATGTGATAAATAAATATATAAATAAATTCAGGATGTCTGCACCATGCGACCTAAGGTAACAGACGGACAGTAGACAGGAATCCAGGGTGCGGGAAGGGTACACTCACTGCCAGTCCCGCAGACTCACGAGACTGATCAGAGATGGCTAAAGGTGTCTTGGCCACAGTGAGGTGTAATGAGGCAAGAATATAAAATTCTAATCTGATTTATTTACATAAAGATTCCGCTTATATACTACTTTTACCTAACACACACTATTGCACAAAATCTTTGTGTTTCATGCGTGTTAGATGCAACGAAATCACTTATTTTTATCTGGGCCGCGTGCTGAGTCAATGTCCAAAGGTAGCATTGAACAAATGTACTTAAAAGTGAAAAGAAATAGTGCTGCTTCCGCCGCTATAGTTTTTACACCATTTAACTGAAAATTTAGTCATTTTTGGGGATTTTTTGTTGACAAGTAACTGTCGCAAAAACAAGCGACCAAGGCTAGAATTTCCTGGTTACTGGCAAGACCGGTAAAGGTACATCCGCTTATATGTCGGGTCCAATGGTTAATTCGTTCATAGGTCTGTTATATGTTATTTCAAGGTTATCCATTCTTTACCGGACACCTTGTATTATGTTCTATACGCGTCAGGTTCGTGAACGGTCGCTGTCGGTGGAGGCTGGTCATACCTTAGCTGCCACGGCTTATTTTAATTTAAATTTTGAATTGTTTTTTTTTTATTACGGACGCTTTTAACGTTCATCGTTCTCACATGTATAATTTCAACATGAATGATGTAACCAATATTTTGTAACCATATTTTGATTTAAAAGAGTGTCCGTGGAGTTTCTTGCCCGTTCTTCTCCATAGATCTACGTTTTGGAATGGGCAACTAGCTTCAACTTTCTGACTGACCTACTGACCGACTCTTTGACAATTCAAAAGTGCCTGTAATTGGTTTAATTGAGATAAATGCTTTGAGTTGGAGTTTCTATGACCTGTAGTAATCGTCTTTCGGCTGATGTGATGATGGTGCTATACCTCTTCGTTGCAGATTGCGCAGTGATAGGATCTCGTCTCGCGATATGCCCGGAGCCGCTCGCGTGGGCTCTAACGGACGGACAGCTGCGCGCGATGTTAGCGTGTGCCATAGCGCTCGCTAAACCCGTGCAGAAGGCTACTGCTGCTGCTACCAGGATTAAGGCTTTGAGGAAGGTAAGGTTTTATGACGTCAGTACGACCTGGACCTTACAGGGGGTTGGTAACTGCAGAAATGAAAGAGCTAGGCCGAAAGACTATATACAGGGTTATTAGTAAAGCACCAGCAACCTCTAAAGTGTCATCAACCTCACTGTGCATCATTATGAACAACTTTTACTATGGGACCAAACCTGAAATCGCGAAAAAAATCAGCTGTTCAGTACATTTATCTACAACAAACTCGTCAAAATGAGCAGCTGATAAAAGTTGTTCATAATGATGAGTACAGTGACCCCTTAAGAGGTTGCTGGTGTTTTACCAATAACCCTGTATACCATGCAATACTAACTAATATAATAAATACGAAAGTGAGTGTTTGTTTGTTACGGGTTTAACGCTAAAACCGTTAAACGGATTGGATGAAATTTGGCACACGAGTATTTGGCTACTTTTCAATCTGGATCGCAGACGAAGTCACGGGCAAGTCAACAGCTAGATATAACTATTTCTCATTTTCCAGATCGAAGAACCCCGGGAACAGATTTCCAGCAGATCAGCCACAGGCGAGCGTGACATCCTAGCACGAATGTTCGCTAAGCACGACGTAAGGGAGACTTCTTACCACCTGCTGGCGCCCAGGATAGACCTGCATCTGTGTGATGATCCAGGATGTAAGTTTAGCTGGTCTAACTTGGCGGTCCTTAAGATGTACAGTCAGCAACAAAAGTCGATTAACACTAGTGTTTTCTAAATCTTAATTATTGAGAAAAATACTTTATTAAAATCGGAACAGATGAAAATTTTAAAGAAAATTAACTCTTATCTAATAAATGAAATCCTAAAGAGCAGGTTATCGTATCAATTTGTGTTAATTTAGATGATGTCAAAAAGTAGCAGTGTTAACCGACTTCTGTTACTGACCGTACTCCCGATAGGGTAGTAAGTTCTGAGTACTCCCACAGACGTGTATCTGCTGGTGATAATCCGATTCCCCTTCTCTAGAAGGTGTCCCCTTCTCTAGAAAAAAGAGTCAAGATCGTCATTGGATTTGGAAAGGAGATGACAATTTTGGATTGAACACAGTTTATTGTCCAGTATAGAGGCATGAGGAACAAGGTGTAAAGTTCACTCATCCTCCATAGAAAAGGGAGGATCCTCCGATGGGTATCGTGTCTGGTGGGCAACTGCCCGACGGTTGATGTCGGGACGTTGTGTATATGCTAGTCGCGCGGTAAACTCTGATTGCGCGATGCAGGTTGCGCGACGTCATGTCATTGTGATGTGTAGTTCGTATGTGGCGACGTAGATGCCGCCACACAGTGTTCTATATTGAATGCAAGCCGATTGTTATACAGGGTGTCTCACGGCAGAGTTAGAATTTTAAATTTGAATATTTAAAAAACCGTTGCAAGTAAGCGCGGGGGGAGGAGCGCAGTAGCTTCATCGTTCGTGCGGATTTAAGTCACGATGTCGCAGTGGTCGGGTGAGCACCGCGCGTTCGCTATCGAAGCTTTATGGAAAGGTGGAGATTCGTACGTTGTGGTTCGGAGACAGTTTTGTTCTCACTACAATATCAGACGTTTACGCGATGGACCAAGCGAAAATTTGATTCGTTAGTGGATTATCAAGTTTCGAGCTACCGGTTTCGCTATAAATCAACCGCGTCCGGCCCCAAGCAGAACTTCAAGGATGGAAGAAACAATAAACGAAGTGGCAGCTAGCGTTCGTCGCAATCCACGCTTGTCAATACGCAAAAGAGCGGCGGCTTTACGTCACCAAATCAACCGTAGAGCGGGTTTTAAAACGTGATTTGAAATTCCATCCCTATAAAATACAGATGGTTCAGGAAATAAATGAAAATGACTACAGTTTCCGTAAAAGTTTTTGCCAGACAATCATTGAGAGATTTCGCACTTTGAATACTGTGTTTTGGAGTGACGAAGCACATTTCCATTTAAATGGATATGTTAACAAACAAAATTGTCGCTTTTGGTCAGTTGTCAATCTCAGACAAAAACATCAAAGACAGCTGCCTTAGCCCAAAAATGACAGTATGGTGTGCTCTTTCGGTCAATGGTATAATCGGGGCGTATTTTTTTGAAAATGCGACAGGTGCTACGATAACTGTTTCTGGTGAGGTGTATCGGCAAATGATATCCAATTATTTTATACCCCAACTTCAAGAGCATCCAGCCTACAGCTCAAGAACGTGGTTTCAGCAGGATGGAGCCACTTGCCACAGTGCAAGAGCCACTATGGACCAACTGCGTGAATTGTTTCCTCAAAATTTGATATCCCGCTTTGGTGATATCGCGTGGCCTCCGCGATCACCAGATTTGACCCCCATGGACTTTCTCCTATGGGGGTACCTTAAGAGCAAAGTTTACGTCAATACTCCGAGGAATATCGCTGAGCTAAAACAAAATATCCAACGAGAAATACGCGACATCGTGCCGGCTATGCTTAGGCGCGTTATGCAAAATGCGATGAATCGATTCCGTGAGTGCGTGCTACGAAATGGAAGACATCTGGAAGATGTAATCTTTAAAAAATAAAATCCACATTATGGTTCAATAATTTTCAATAAAAATGTTTTCACAAAAATATGCAAATTGACTTTTATTTCATTTCAAAATCCTAACTCTGCCGTGAGACACCCTGTACTATTTTATATGCTTCGCGGAGAGTTTACGTGTTAACCTAGTCTCCTACCCACAGTGGGCAGATCAGAAAAGCCGTCCCTCTCAAACGGAGGTGCCCTTCAAGTGACGCTGGTCAGCATGCAAGCGGACCTGTTCCCTTACCACAAGGCGTCTGATGATAGAAGACATTGGAGAGGATACAGGTAACCCCAATTTAAGGAATATATTAATGCTGATTTTATACACGGTGTAAGAATCTGCTTTTCCATGTAATCATGTATTTTGACCGTGTAGGTATTGCATTTTTGTATGGAACAGTATTTTTTTTTAATAACCGAAAAAAAATTGTCTACCCATGGAGGTCTAGAATCATGCACTGAATTTGTGGTAAGTTTGTTTTTACAAACCCGCAATAAAAGACCCATCCAACAACACCCCACACCATGGGGTAGACGAGACAAAAAAAAACATCCCCACTTTACGTGTAGGTTCAGAAGGACCCTAAAAAAAGTAGGTTCACAATGTAATGTATTTCACACGCGTGCGATTTTTTATTTTCCCGCACGTGTGCGGGAATAAAAATTGTCACAGATGACCTATACTTAGTCCAAATTGGTTTAAGCCTCTATTCACAACTCTCTATTCGGACGTGAATGTTTTTTTTTAATCTCGGCAAAGAGATATGCGCCTATAGGGCGTTAATATTTTTTGAATATTTAAATAATGTATATATAGACTATCATCAAAAACTATGATTATTACAATAAAAAAAAACGTTTATGAACAAATTAACATTTATTTGTGTTCTAAACTCAAAAATATTTGAATTTTCTATTTTTCGTAATAGGCTGTTCATCGGCTTTATACCTTTGCTTCTCCTTCTACCTGGCGAAAGCAAAGAGCGGGAAAAAAAGAAAATTTAAATCATAGTTTCCTAATAATTCATGACAAAAATATTTTCCGTTATTTTATTTTATTTCTTCAAAAGTGTATTGAAAAACGTCGTTTGATACTCGTGGACATTTGTTATTGCAGTTCTCGGCTCAAAAACAACCTCGCCTACGGCTCGGGTGTTAATTCCGCCTCGAATGCAATAACAAACGTTCTCCACTTGTATCAAAATGTACTATTTCATGATTTTATTTTACCACTTTGTCGGCGTGATAAATATGTATAACCATGCCAAATTATAGCCTTCTAGTACTATGAGTCTCTGAGCTAAGCTGCGGACGGACATACAGACAGACAGACGTATGGACATAGCGAAACTATAAGGGTTCCTTGTTGAACACGGAACCCTAAAAACTGAAAACTTTGAATTAAATTTTAAAATTTATGCTGTTATTTTACGAACTAATACTAACATTTTCCGACTGCTTTTTGCTAATATTTTTAGTTTTTTTCTCCTAAAGAGTAAAATACCGTATTATTATGATAACAGGGAAGCAGCAACGCCACACAGTCAGTGGCTGTCTCAAGCGCTGTCATCATTTTGTACGACACTACTTGAGAACCTCGATCCGAGGCCTCTTACGCCAAGTACAAAGGTACGTTCAAGAAGTATTTGAACAGTGGGATGCATCAGTTGGGTACCCCAGTTGTTATTTCGACATTACAAATAGACACTACAATTTTATTCATTTGTATACTTTTAGATTACAACTAGACTCTGTAATTTTATTCATTTGTATACTTTTAGATTACAAACAGACTTCAATTTTATTCATTTGTATACTTTTAGATTACAAATAGACTCTGTAATTTTATTCATTTGTATACTTTTAGATTACAAACAGACTCTTCAATTTTATTCATTTGTATACTTTTAGATTACAAATAGACTGTAATTTTATTCATTTGTATACTTTTAGATTACAAACAGACTCTTCAATTTTATTCATTTGTATACTTTTAGATTACAAATAGACTCTTCAATTTTATTCATTTGTATACTTTTAGATTACAAACAGACTCTTCAATTTTATTCATTTGTATACTTCTAAATTACAAATAGACTCTGCAATTTTATTCATTTGTATACTTTTAGATTACAAATAGACTCTGTAATTTTATTCATTTGTATACTTTTAGATTACAAACAGACTCTTCAATTTTATTCATTTGTATACTTCTAAATTACAAATAGACTCTGCAATTTTATTCATTTGTATACTTTTAGATTACAAACAGACTCTTCAATTTTATTTATTTGTATAGATTACCGCTCAAAAGTCTCCCTATATCCTGCCAAACTTTTTTACGTGTATTTTATTTGATTATTAAAAAACTTTCCCTTTCCAGACGAGTCAACCAGAGAAGCCTGAGGAGCCGGTCTCAAACGGCATCAAGCACAAGCAGGCGTCCACACAACAAAGTGCTTCCAATGCTCCGTCCACTAACTCTACTACCTCACAAGGTAGGTAACAGCGTCTTCTGCCTACCCCTTGTCCGATGTTTCAAGTGAGAAATTGCAAGCACTTTCTAAAGGATATTTTTTTAATATCTATGTTCTATGTTAAGGTTGAAATGCATGTTTGTTACTATCGCGAATCATATTTTGATCAAGATACAAACTTCGACTGACCTGCAAATTGCAAAAAAAGCAAGAAAATTTTAATTTCGCGGGATGCCACAGCGGATCCACCCTATAGGATTTGGTTTCCGCACTTAAGGTTGATGCGCCACGGTGGCCCGCAAAATTCAAAATTTCTTACGTTTTTTGCAATTTGTAGGTCAATGTGAGCTTGTATGTTGATTAAAATATGATTCGCGGCTGTAGCTAATGTGGCTTTACAGAATTATAATCATTAGAATCAGCACTATAGCTCCATAAGTTAGCATTTACCTCAAACCTCATGATTTCATGAAATCGCTAGATTTGAGGTAAATGCTAACTTATGGAGTTGTATTGCTGATTCTAATGATTATAATTCTGTAAAACAATATTAGCTACGGCCGCGAATCATATTTTAATCAACATACAAGCTCACACTGACCTACAAATTGCAAAAAACGTAAGAAATTTTGAATTTCGCGGGCTACCCTGGCGCTTTCGCCTTAATCCTTCATGTGGACCATTGTGCGTGGATTTTTTTTATAATACGTTTTTAAGTTTTTATTGTCATTATGGTTGCCTCTCTATAAATAAGGAACGGATGACGGAGGAATAGATAACGTCCATGAAGTATTGCATTTTCTTGTCTATGGTTGGGTTGCCTGTCAATAAATAAAGAACTCCTAGGCTTGCTTATATCAAAAGTAAAATAAATCGTTGGAAAGAGTGTAGACTATAGATGCATGTGTTTTTGTAATTACAGCGTCGCCGACTAGAACGCGTATCCTGCAGCAACTCGGCAAGCTGATGACCACGTGTCTAGTACTTAGAATAGACGACTTTACAGTATATAAGGTGAGTGGAAAATATTATACGAACAAATATCCAATGCTATAAGTCCCCACTTGCTCAGTAACCAGTAGCGCCCTAAGCCTGGGACGCCCTTAGCTGTGCTACTTGCCGCCGGGTTCGCGGGGTGTTCGAAAGAGATCCCGTGGCCCTGGCACAGGCAACTGAAGGAACACGGGTGGGTTTTAGTCAGTAATAGTCTGACACGCCCTCAGTTCAGCCCAGAGCGGGAGAAGTCATTTGATGATTTCCCATCCACAAAAAAAAAAAAGCTGTGCTACTTAAAATGTTATTAACACGGCGAGAGGCCCTTCTAACCTCGCCAATGGCCGGTTAAGCAATCAAGGCTTTCTGGAGCCAATTGCGAATATCCGTACCAAAAAAAAAATATATACGAACATCGCATAAAATCACACCCGTGTTCCCCGATTGTAAATGAACGCACTTTAAGCTAGTTATGTTTTGCCATCATCATCTGCTTAGCCTTTACCCAACTATGTTGGGGTCGGCTTCCAGTCTAACCGGATGCAGCTGAATATCAGTATTTTACATGGAGTGAGTGTCTATCTGACCTCCACAACTCAGTTACTGGGTCTGGGTCTTTGGTAATGACTGTCAAAGATCCAAAAATGACAGCCGGGACCAACGGCTTAACGTGCTTTCTGGGGCACGGAGGGGTCTTGGTATGTAAAAATGGTCACCCATCCACAGCAATCGCGGTACATATTATGCAGTATCTACAATATTTTCTTTTCATGTTACTTACAGGTATCTACAGGCTCCAGATCCCGCGAGGCGCCTCGTCCGCTAGTAAGCGCTGAGAAGGCCACTCTCCCGGGCGATGCCGGGTTATTGCACGCTGAACTCACTTTCTTCTACTATCCTGGAGATGTGTGCTTCCCTGGTTAGTAGAGTTTTAAATATGCCAGGATCGTGCCCTTAGCTTTATCGGGCTATACAGGTTGTAAGTGTAAAAAGTAGCAATCTTTTAAGGGGTCATTGTACTCATAATTATAAACAACTTTTAATAAGGGACCAAACCTGAAATCGCGAAGAAAAAATCGCGTTTTATGTATGAAGCTATAAGTACGTGGCAGGCTCGACTTGTCGACACAATTCAGTGTGGGCTGCCGCGCACCGGCCGCCCGGCCGGAGTTCGATACTCAATCACGCGCCGCTTCGTAAAAGAACACAACCTTATCGAGTCAGAGCTATGCGATAGAAAGAGTGGCAACTTCTAGGTGAATATAACTATAGGTAATTAACGCTGTGCGACCTGAATTGTACTTTATTGTGTAGTAGCAAGAGTTGCTATTTATTTAAATGATTTTTCCACAGTACCAGCCCCAAAGCTCTACGTGCAACTAAGTCCAGTGCTGGTGTCCGTGGACGTGAACAGCGTGGTGTGGCTGGGCGCGTTCCTGCCGCACGTGGTGCCGCGTGACAGCGAGACGCGTGACAACATGGAGCACGCGCCGCCTGCCTACATGGACGTCAGGATGGAGGCCATCATGCCTAAGGTACAGTATGGATACATACATAAACTACAGGACGGCAGCTGCTACGGTCCTTACATGCTCCTTTTGCTTCGTTCACGTTAATACAATATAGTTTTTGTTTACACTAAACCCGAAAAGGGGTCATTGTACTCATCATTTTGAACAACTTTTACTATGGGACCAAACCTGAAATCGCGAAAAAAAAAATTGTTGTTCAGTACATTTATCTACATCAAACTTGTCAAAATGTACTGAACAGCTGATTTTTTTTTTCGCGATTTCAGGTCCTATAGAAAAAAATTTTCAAAATGATGAGTACAACGACCCCTTTTTGGGTTTGGAGTAAACAAAAACTAATGTTGTTTATCTGGCACGCCCGCGCCGTTCGCGCTTCGTATGCGCTTCGGCAATCATCGTCTATCTTCGGAAATACGAACGGGTGATGATGAGATCTAATATAGAGCTGTCATACCCATAGAAGTACTTGTCTATTTTGTATTACCATGGTTACAAAATTGTAGATTAACAACTCTATGCAATTCCAAAAAAGTTTTCAAAGCTTTTGAGTGGCAAATGACGCGGCTCGTCAAAGAAAACTACATAAAAACGCGCTATGATTGCTGCATTACTACAAAACTATTTTTAAATGTATTGTACGAGTCCGACTCGCACTTCGCCATTTTTTTCTCATAATAGCTCCAACATAATTGTATATTCCTATTGTTCACAGGTCGTGTTAGAGGCAGGATCAGAACACGTTTCCCAGCAGCGTGACCGTCCCAAAGAGCTGCAGATTTGTACCGCCCGAGCTACACTTACCAACGTGCGGGAATCTCCTAGAGCCAGTTAGTTTTATATTATTAACAAATGTTCTTCTGTACTACTATCATTTCATCATTCTCTTACCCCAATTTTCATTCAAACTCAAAACTCAAACTCAAAGCAAATAAACCAATTACAGGCACTTTTGAATTGTCAAGGGGTCGGTCAGTCAGAAAGATGAAGCTAGTTGCCCATTCCAAAGCGTAGCTATGAAGAAGAACGAGCAAGAAACTCCACGTACACTTTTAAATCAAAATATGGTTACAAAATATTGGTTACATCATTCATGTTGAAATTATACATGTGAGAACGATGAACGTTAAAAGCGTCCGTAATAAAAACATTAAAAAAAACAATTCAAAATTTAAATTTAAATAAGCTGTGGCAGCTATTTTTTTTCCAATTCCCTTGCTCTCTTACCCCAATTTATTTGGGATCTTCCCCTACTCGTATATTCATACTCAAAACTTTCCTGACGACATGTTCCTCACTGTATTTTTTTTTTACTTGCCATAATTATCCCACTGCTGGGCAAAGCCTCTCTTTCCACCTCTGTCTGTCCAGAGCTGCCAAGGACTAATCTTTATTAAAGGAGTCCAGCTCATCCCGCCATCTCCGTCTGGGCCTGCCGCGATGTCGTTTGCCATTAAGCGGGACCCACTGGGTTGTAAGTTTAGTCCATTGATCGTCTGACATGCGGCAGATCTGTCCAGCCCAATTCCATTTAACCGCTAATTGGGCGCTGGCACACCGGTGTGCCGTCTCGGTGCCAACCGTCAACGGGCGCTGGTACACCGGTGTGCCACGCAGTTCACGCGGTTTCAATCTCATTATAACTTTTACTAAGGGCTAATATCCTATAAGGCTATGTTTTACTCTATGATACGAAAGGTATTCTCGTCATAAAAGTCATTCACAACGAAAAATGTCGATAGGCAACACTAGAATAAAAGAGCGGGAGGGTCATAAATATATCGCGCGGCGGGGATTCCGCCTGTTGACAGATGTGACGTTTCAAGTGTCAGACTGCTCAGCGGTTAAGCATGGCAGCTTTCCGAGTGACGTCAGTTATTTTAGTGATGGAACGGATTGTTGTATTCTTAATGCGGTCCACATGTTTGATACTACATTGTATTTGTTTGACTCTCATTGTATTTGTTACACTCGGAAGTTTTGTGGACGAGTATGTTTATCTAGGACAAACTGTCCAGTTAGGTAGGTCCAATTTCAAGAAAGATGTCAATCATCGAATCCGACTCGGCTGGGCAGCGTTCGGGAATCTTCGCAATATCTTCACGTCTCACATACCGCAGTGTTTCAAGACGAGTCTTTGACCGCTCACTATGGGCCTTATTAGAAGGCTAAAAGTTGCCCTAAGGACCTGCATGAAGGACGACGAGACAGCAACTCATGTGCTTCTAAACTGCCCGGTGGTCGCCGCATACAGGGCAAAGTACTTCGGTAACCCAGGTACCATCTGGGAGGTTGTCAGTAATGTAAAGGCGCTGTTGGCCTTCTTTGAGGAGCGGGGGTGGATCGAATAACCGATTTTCCCACCCATACGCAAAATACGCGCATTGTCGTGGAGTTGCGGATACCAGCCCGTATTACCTATTATCTACCCAAAGGACAATGGTGAGGGCTATGCTTGGAGTTTTCTTACGTGATCGAATCGGAAATGAAGAGATCCGCAGGAGAACCAAGGTAAACTTACGTGGCAGTGGGCAACATATTGCTCGCAGAACAGATGGCTGATTGGGCCGAAAGGTTCTGGAGTGGCGACCGCGTACCGCAAGACCTAAAGTTGGAAGGCGTCCCACAAGGATGACCTTGAAAGAACGCAGGAATCCGCTGGATGCGGGAAGCACAGAACCGGTCGAAGTTGCGGTGCTTGGGGGAGGCCTATGTCCAAACAGTGGACGTCTTTCGGCTGAAATGATGACAATGATGATTTGTTTGACAAAGTTCTGGTATCTAAATCGACCAACCATAGGTACCTTCTCCGAAACTCCTCTCATCTCTTCCTACCTCATCGTATTAAGGTTCCAGGCTAAATACCGATAGGCTATAGGCCGTGTTTGTTGCAGACTCCGCGGGTACTCGGGCGGACCTAGCATCCATCCTGTCGGCTCTGCGCCGCGCCGCGCCTCCCAGCGGGCAGTTCCCGTGCGCGCCCGACGATATGGATCCTATACATGAGCAGTTTATATTGCACGCTGACAGTGAGTATCAATATTTAATAGTATTTTTAAAGTGAGAGGCTAAGTAATAACAGCCGTACGGGTCGACCGATCAGGTTAAGCTACGCTTGCCGGGGTTGGTCCGTAGATGGGTTCATATTTATATATCGAGACCCCTCCGTGCCTCGGAAAGCATGGTAAGCTGTTGGTCTCAGCTGTCATCTTTGACAGTCGTTACGGGTCCTGAGAAGCCCGAAAGTCTGATAACCAGTCTTACCAAGGGATATCGTATTACTCAGTTGCTGGGTTGTGGAGGTCAGATAGGCAGTCGTCCCATGTAAAATACTGGTATTCAGCTGCATCCGGTTAGACTGGAAGCCGATCCTAACATAGTTGCGAAAAGGCTAGGCAGATTTATCAAACGTGATTTATCTGCGTCGAATTTTATACTTAAAGTCAATATTGACTTATTCAAACTTTAAAAGTGTTCGAGCATCCGTGAGGATTTTTCCGCTTGGTGGAAACTGACCCTTAGATATAATATGACGAGTATAGCTTGTCTACTCTGAAATGACGCGCCCCACTACCGCATTTACCGTAGTGTACTGTACGTATACAAAGGAGATGTTTCAAAATGGGCCAGGTCTATGTACGCTACCTCAAACAAAATAGAAAAATCCGTAGAATTTTGGAAAAATACAGATAATTTAATTTAAATATAATATATTGTTTGTCAATTATTTTTATCGACTTTCAACATGTCGTATCACCGATTTAATTACTCTGTGCTTAAAAACAATGACAGTAAACCATAGATCGACCATGGATCATAGAAAGAGAACTGTCAGCTGTCACAACAGTGTCACTGCAGTCACTTTTGACAAAAATAAACATGTCAAACGTCATTAATCAATCCAAATGACAGCTTACCGCCATGACGGGTTTTTATTGTGTGTTGCAATTTCAATTGTAATTTCTTGTGCTTTACCAGCAAACAAAGCCATTTTAAAGTAATTGGACAGTTGAGAACTGTTTTAAATGTATTTACCTATTTTTAAGTATAGTTACAGATTAACACACATGGGACATTCCGCAGTTTAGGTATGAAGCTACAAGTACGTGGCGGGCCCCGTCCGCGAGGCTAATTCACTAGGTCAGAAGGTATAAGAGTTAGGTACGCGATAGAAAGAGAGGCAACTTGTAGTTGAATATAACTGTAGGTAATAAGCGTAGTGCGACCTGAATTGCACTTTATTGTGTCGTAGCAAGAGTCGCTTTTTATTTAAATGATTTTGCGGACTGTCATCTGTATTAATCTGTGGTATAGTGTACAAGGACCTGGTCCAGGCTCCATACATTTTGGAACATCTCCTTTAAATAGTAGGGCGCGTCTTTACATAGTGGACAAGCTATAGCACACATTTTAATTCACATTCTTACCCACAGACTTGGACGATATTGACCGCGGAACTGCAATTAGTCCCGAATTATTATGGCGCGAAAACAGAGCGGTATGGTGCGCGAGAGTTGAACCGCTGTGGGCCGACTTTTGTGGCGCTAGAGCTACTAATAACAAACCTGCTCCTTTGTTGGATGCTACGCCTCTTACAGCGTGGGTGAGTAACTATTAAAGTTATGTTGAATTTGCGCTAAGTAATAACAGCCGAGGGTCGATCGAACAGGTTAAGCTACGCTTGCTGCGGTCGGTCCGTGGATGGGTGACCATCTTTACATACTGAGACCCCCGTGCCTCGTAAAACACGTTAAGCCATTGGTCCCGGTTGGCATTCTCGGATCTTTGACAGTCGTTACGGGTCGTCAGTCAGTCTTATCAAGGGGTATCGTATTACCCAGTAACTGGGTTGTGGAGATCATATAGGCAGTCGCTCCATGTAAAATACTGGTATTCAGATGCATCCGGTTAGACTGGAAGCCGACCACAACATAGTTGGGAAAAGGATAGGCAGATGAATAACAACAATGTCAAAACTACCTTTACAAAATCAACCTATCTCAAAACAACTAAAGTGTATGAGACAGCGATACTGACGAATGTTTGACGACACGGTTGGCGCAGTGGTTGAGTGATTGACTGCTGCACAGCATGTCGCGGGTTCGATTCCCGCACGGAACAAATATTTCTACGACCTACAAATATTTGTTCCGAGTCTGGGTGTTTTTCTATCTTTTCTATCTAATATATATGTATTTACAAAAAAAAATGTATATGTATAAGTACTTCATCAGCCATCTCGTTACCATAACACAAGCATTAGGTTGCTTAGCTTGGGATTAAATTTCGTTGTGTGAAATGTCCAAGGATATTTATTTTATTTATTTATACTTTTTTTCGCGTGCGACGGAGACAGAGATAAGGCATGCGTGACAGTTACTATAACCGACGTAACCGAGAATATTCCTTCTAGAATATTTATTTTGACCCTGTATACACAAAAAACATAGAACATAGTAACAAATTAAATCCTGTATTCTCCACAGCTATGTTTCGATGACAACTTCTCCCGCATCTGGATAGTAGCCCGCACCTGTGGGCTGGCAGGTCTTCAGCTGAACCACTACCAGATGCTGTTCCTCATGAGGCAGCTGGAGAGGATCTCGGAGATGGCGGCCTGGTTAGCGCATGATGCGGAGAGGCAGCCGGATGCCGAAGAAGGGTAAGATTTTACAAATATTAATGTTTGGGATGTTGATCTTGATAAAAAATATGCGGGGTCTGTGTCACAAAATATACGGGTGCTTAATGTTAATACTCGATTATTAGGTTGAAACATAAAAAGAAGGAATACAAAAATAAAACTCATTTTGTAGGGTTCCGTTATTCCGTACCCATAGGGTGCCAAACGGAACTCACTAAGCCACCGCTGTCCGTACGTCCGTCTCTCTGTCAGCGGGCTAAATCTCATGAAACGTAATAGATAGACAGTTGAAATTTTCACAGATAAAGAAGCGTCAAAAGTGTATTTTTTTTTTAAATATGGTATATTGTTCCGCACAATATTAAACACTACGGTGCGGAACTCTTCGTGTGCGAGTCCGACTCGCACTTAGCCGGTTTTTCATTGATAAGTCGAAGTAATGAGGATCTAATTAAGGCCCTGGTTCCAAGATTGGTTTAGCTCGGTGTGTAAGTGAAATGGCGTTATGGCTGTCTAGTTTGACGCACGAGATAGAAGATTCTCACGCGCACCGGAATTATGTCGTAAAAATGCAAATAAAATCGTATAAAATTAGAAATTAACTATTTAATAAAAAGTAATCCATCACTGGATGCAGTTTGGAATTTGACATTTCATGGTATATTTTTAATTATAATTGTTAATGAAGGGATAAACTGCTTTTAAAGATTATTAGGAGGTATGTTTAAAGATTTTTTTGGTGCATTAAAATATGTATAATTATGTTTTGGCTGTATGCGAAAAGGACTTGAAAATATCATATTTTTTTTACATGTCAAAATTATTTACGGTTTATGAGATACACAGCTTTAAAAAACCACCTTTTTGATCGTTTTCAGGAAATCTGGGCCTTAAATCAGGATATTTTAACGATGCATAATAGGTATGAACGCGCAGATGCGTTTTGCAAAACAGATTGGCTTCATCTAAGCTGTATTATACGTTTGGCGGGTGTATCAAAAAACTGTGGTCAAATTTAATGTTGTGGTACATACCATCAAACTGAACATCTTTCTCCATGAGACGAACATCGTAATGGAGAAAAATTTATCAGCTGTCCCGTACAATGCGTTTCAAATAAGAATAGGATCGACTTAGCGCCATGTTGTGACATCATAGCTGTCAAATCGAATAAATTGGGTAGGGTGAGCAAAACAAGATATTATTTAAATAACATTTATTTACGAATCATGAACGAAGAATTTTTAATTATTTCTGGTACATGGTGGGTTTCTGGTTTCATTGTTGCCAACAATGAAAATATGAAAGAAAGTAGTCTATTTTTTAAAAAAAACTAATATAATACCTATGACAAATTTTTTGATGTTTAAGACTGATTTAATTAAGACTCGGTTAAACAAAAAAAAAACGTTATTGATACGCAAATAAGTTTTTCTTTGCAAACCGTAGTTTTCAATCAACATTTGACAGATAGAGGTCATTGAAGTTTCTATTCTTATTTGAATCGCATTGTACAAACCTTCAATATCTATTCGACCCAAATGTATGTGATGGCTGATAATTTTTCTCGATTACGATGTTGGTCCTATGGAGAAAGTTGTTCAGGTTGATGGTCTGTACCACACCCTTAAATTTGACCACACCTTTCTGATACACCCTGTAGACTCAATTATACTTTGTCCCTTCTTAGGACCATAGTAGCAGGTGTAGTGGTACAGGCAGTGGAGTTAACGTTCGTGCTTCCATCCAACTGCCCCGGACAGGAGTCGTCCCGAGACTTGGACAGTGTGCCCCTCGACTCGTCCAGTTTACAGGACTTGAAGTTGGGTGAGTGATGCTTCCTCTATCAAAAGTGATGATTAGGCAGATAGTAATGAATAGTAGAATTGCTGACTAGAGGCCTATACAAATGGCATTCGTTTTGGAGCTTAGATAATATACATCTAGATCGAGCCACCGCGTGGCCGGTCATGAGACAGGAATATTAACAGTGAAAGTACTTTGTTTGGCAACATTTTTAAATTTTGCCATGCAAAGTACTTTGTTTGGCAACATTTTTAAAGCAAAAATACGGCACGCCGTAAGGGGCAGAAGATACGATGCTTTGTCTCAATTTTCCTAATTATTTCGTATATATGTGTCTTACTTCCACACTTCACACTGTAATCATGGCAACGTCTAGATGTATAATGTCATTGTTTTGGGGCGATTCAAGTGACATTGACATATGATCACGTGACATTTCGATAGCTTATGTCAACCCCATACATTTTCGGCTTTTCTACTAGCGTCATCGGTAATCGAATGTTACTTTGTCTAGGCCCTCTATTCTGTTTGGAAATGAAACTGGACTAACGAATAGTTTTATTATAAATATTTCTAATCATCTTCATTAGTTCTAATACTTCGATCAACAATAGTACTAGATTTCCGATGACCGCAACAAAAACGGCCGGAAAAATAAGACCACAAATAAAGTTGTGGACTTATATTTTAAAATACGTTTACTTTTCAATCGAAGTAGTAAATGATAATGAACTTTATGATTGAGTGTTAAGGTTTATAATTAAGTTATATGCAATCGCGGCCACTTGAACGATGTGTTTTTGTTCTTAAGGCTGCAGTCTTGCAAAATTCACTCGCGGCGAATTATTTGCGCAACTTTGTATTTTTTTTTAAACAAAAGTAATGAAATAAAATGAAATATTATTATAATACGTGAATAACCATTATATAAGTAATAGCTGGTAAATTTTTTTAAGTTCATCTGGGTGGATTATGTTAGGTAAATCAAGCGTTAAATACAGCTCTTTCGAGCCAGCAACGATTCGAGTTATGTTTGTGCACTTGCATTGGGCAATACAAATTTTATTTAGAAAATCTGTTCAGCGCATAATTGTTTCCATATTCTTGTCTTCAAAATGCGCTGATTACTTTTTTCTAATTACCTTATATTTTCTTAATTCAGATGTCACAATGTCATCGAAATTCTCTGTTTTTAGCTTTTAATAAACGGTTTGTTTCATAATAACAATACATCGTATGCATGTAAAAGTTAGTTAATTTAATGCCAAGAGTTCAATAAAGCAAGTACTAAAAAAAAATTGCACCTAAATCACCTTACTCTAACAATAATAATAATCTCAAAATACCTCCAAAACAGAGTTTACGAACAAGAATTGCAAGTGAAATTTCTTAGTGGGTCGGAGCGTTTTGGAGGTCTTTTGAGATTATTATTATTGTTAGACTAAGGTGATTTAGATGCAATTTTTTTTAGTATTTGCTTTATTGAACTCTTGGCATTAAACCAACCAAATCTTACATGCGTACGATGCTTTGTTATTATGAAACAAACCGTTTATTAAGAGATAAAAACAGAGAATTTCGATGACATTGTGACATCCGAATTAAGAAAATGAAAGATAATTAGAAAAAAGTAATCAGCGCATTTTGAAGACAAGAATATAGAAACAATTATGCGCTGAACAGATTTTCTAAATAAAATTTGTATTGCCCAATGCAAGTGCACAAACATAACTCGAATCGTTGTTGGCGCGAAAGAGCTGTATTTAACGCTTGATTTACCTAACATAATCCACCCAGATGAACCTAAAAAAAATAACCAGCTATTACTTATATTATGGTTATTCACGTTCAATAATAATATTTCATGTTATTTCATTACTTTTGTTTAAAAAAAAACACAAAGTTGCGCAAATAATTCGCCGCGAGTGAATTTTGCAAGACTGCAGCCTTAATCCTTAGCACTTTGCGAGACAGTAAACGAGACACAATAGAAGTTTTATTGTTATTACTACTATAATAGCCGTATAGCGTCCCTCAAAGTGTTAATCTAGTGCTATTGTTGATCGAAGTTCTAATAAAAATTTAAGAGTTAATATTAGAACTAACAAGACTTACTATCAGAAACTGGCACTAATTTCCATACGTACCATCGCGGACATTTACGGTGAACCACTTTTCGACCTTATTACTAGGGTAATAAGGTTGAAAATCGGGTCACCACAAATTTCCGCGATGGTACACCAGCCATTGGACTCTCGCCTTCTTTTCCTTAAAATTTCTTCTAAATTATTCTGTTATTTATTCTTTAAATTATGTTATTTCTTATTTATTATTTCCACGTCTTTCGGTGGGCAGAGCACCAAACTGTATCTACGCTAGGGGCGTCGACGCCGCTTGAGGAAAACTGCAGTAAGTTTTTGGGTTAAAAGATACATAAATAATTTGCATTGACTATTTTATCAGCACTTATTACTAAGGAAAACCTAATAAAACTAACAAAATGAATTTTCAGCACCGGTTGCTCTATAAAGTTAAATTACATGTCATGCAAACCTAACCTAAAGTAACTCATTATAGCCATGAGGTCTAGCTTGGCAAAAATATTGTATTGAATTTCATTATAACCCGCTATTAAATAATGTGATATTAATTTGGAACCTCAACTAAAAATATTCATAAGAAAACTTCAACAAAAATGAAATCGAAAATCAAAATGCTTTTTATTACTTCGCAGAAGGTGTAGAAAGTAGAATATTCTCTTCGGGGTTAAAGGTGTGCTCACTGCGCTCAGGATTCTAGTATTACTGTCACCTCTCTTCGTAAAAGAGTTACTCTGAACTCTCGCGGTGCTCGATAATATACATTAATATAAGAAATTGCTTTGTACCCTTGTTGAATAATCTATTTTTTTTGTGTCAAGAAAAGTTACGTTCACATAGATAATCGTTATTCTGTACCCATGCTTATGCAAAAACCGTTGACGTGTGTGACTGCACTTTCTTTTACTTTTTATTTATCTCTTCGCACGCTTGCACAGGCTAGACTAAGATTCTGGCAAAGATCAAAAGCTTTGTTGAAATATTGTTATGACACTTCCGAGCAGGCAATTCTTTTCCTACAGGTTCACTTTTATAATAGAGTTTTGCTAGCTAATTTAATTTGACTCCGTATAAACCGTCAATACTAACGTGTCCAACTCCCAGTAGGTTCCGAAGCTACAATGGCGCCGTCGATGATGGATCGAGATAGCGGAGTGTTAGCCACCACGTCGGTGGAGGTCTACCAGCCTATCGTCATTGAGGAACCGCCTCCGCCTAGCCCGGGGATGAGTTTTGGAGGTATGTATTTATAGACATGTTAAGTCCACCTACGAAGATACGAAGCCCATCCGGAAGTATTTCGAAACTTCAGAGTGAACCCTACACCCGATAATGGCAGGATAACTTGACACAAAAAGTATTTGACAGGTCTACATCTACAACAGCGCCCCCAAGCGGCATAAATTACGAGAATTGCTGCCTTTTAACTTTTTCGGACGAGCTATAACACGTCGGGAGTAGGGATTAGTCATGTCATTCATGCTTAGGTCGGGCCCAAGATTGATTGAACAAAATATCGAAAACACCAATCAAACCAAATGTTGAATGACATGACTAAAGTGATTAATGAGAAAATGAATGTCAGTGTGGAATAAAGCGTGGAGTGCTCTCGAATTACAGAGTTAGTGTAAGAATGTCGTACAAAGCACCACACGCTTTTTTTTACATTTAAATTAATTTTCTCGTTAATTACTTTGTTCTTACGTTGAAAAAAATATTTTTTACTTTTTAGGACAGTTTAATGGATTGGGATAAGGTTAGGAGAATGATGATGAGAACAGTTTAATGGTATTAAAGCATGTTTTTTAGTTATTTTAAACCCTTAACCTTATTAATCAATAAAGAGGTTCTAACATTTTTGTATGAGACACACTACACACCGTGTCCACCAGGCAGTTTGGCAGAATTTATGTATGTTATTGTTAATACTGATTTTGAATAAATATTTTTTTTAAAACCAATGAGAAAGAAAATTTCCAAATTAGTTCCGCGTAGAGGTCGCTAAGTATTTGTTACTTTCATTCAGCTGTCAATGGAGTTCCTTGCTGAAAACTTTGCCGCGAGATGGCGCTAAGGGTTTTTTCTTGTCGCCGATTGGTCGCTTTGTCTTCTAGATGACTTTGACAAGTGCAAAAACACATCCAGAAATGCACTGTACTTGTGCTTAATAATTACAAAGTATCTATAAAATCCACTGTTGTTTGAAATTCCAGCCCTAGCTTCTACTCTCTAGTTTATGCGGGCGGAACAGAGATGGCGCTGCTCGGTAAGGAAAAAATTCCTCGTGTACCTTGTATTGAGTCGTTATTCTTCCGTTAGGGTTGTTATGTTCTGTGCACATATCGCTCTCTTGCGGCGAAGCTTCCGGGAAACAACCCAACCCAATTAAACACACATTCTTTCCAGGCTTCTCCTCAATGCGTCGCGGCCTTACATCTTTAGTGACGTCAATAGACAGCGCGCTGACACGCGACGACGCGAGAAGCGACGCGGCTTCCACTGCCAGCTCTGACAGCGATAGATATGTTGTGGTCGGGTTGGCTGCGGAGTCGCCCGATGATGCGGATATGGCATTCAGGTATGTACAGCTTTTCGTTTTGCGTTTCGGCAATCATCGTTACCTGACGCCAGATATGGGTGTTGTGGCGGCATCTACATCGCCACATATGAACTACGCAACACACTGACGTCACGCAAAAATCCTGCATCGCGCAATCAAAGTTTACTGCGCGACTAGCATGTATGCAAAGTCCAGCGACATCAATCGTCGGGCAGTACCCACCAGACATGACACCCGTCTGGTTTTTACACCCACTTTACAACCTGTTCCTCCCCCCGGTCCCCCCCGGCAGGGGTAAGGGGTATCGTATTACCCAGTAACTGGGTTGTGGAGGTCAGATAGGCAGTCGCTCCATGTAAAATACTGTTATTCAGGTGTATCAAGTTATACTGGAAATCGACCCCAACGTAGTTGATAGGCTAGGCAGATATTTTTTGCTGATATTTAATTTACCAGTTCCATTTCACAGAGAGTTCGAGCACGGACGCGCGTCAAGTGGTGTGAGTGGCGTAGAAGTGGCAGCCGAGGTGGTGGAGCGATCCTCGTCACCCAGCGACCACTCCGTCACCAGTTCCTGTAGGAGGAGAGATGTCGTATGTCTTTCACTTTATACTTGTAATGCACAGATTAATTATTTAAGGGGGATGCGTTAAGGTAGCCCGAGAAATTCTTCAGGCTTCTCATTCCTTAGTTTTCCAATATTTTTTCAAACAAAAAAGACAGGATTTATTTACTCAACGAACTCTAAACAACGATATCGCACTCGATATGGTAGGTCAAGATTTTTTTTAAAACCTTAAAAACATTTCAAAATATTTTTTGACAATTTGCATGGCTTTGGGTCAACAAGATGCTTATACTGTGAAAATTTTAAGAATGTAGCTCCAACCGTTTAGCTGTAAAACCTGTGTGACAGACGGACACGTCGTGAGTGACATCAAATAGGGCTCCGTTTAGACCTTTTGGTTACGGAACCCTAAAAACACAAAAAAAAAGCGTTACAGGAAAAATTATACTCCGCGAGGCGTAAGATGAGCTTTGCATTTGTGTGAGTGATCACCAAAATGGTACGAGAACCCATGACCAAAGTTTTTGTCTTATCCTTTTACGTAAGACTAAATCTTCAATCGTTTTACGTTTTACGACGATGCGACATGGTTTTCGTCATGGCCTCTCGTACTAAAAGAACAAAAGCCAATTACCAAAAAGCTGTGTAAACCGGTTTCAAACCAAGCAATAAACGCGTCGCGCTCTATGCCGGACACTCACACAAATGCAAAGCTCAGCTTACGCCTCGCGCACTGTAACGTTTCAACTGTCATTTTTCCATGCTTAACTAGCTAACAACTGTCATTTTTCCAAACTTAACAAACGAAACTGGCAATTTATTACTTTCAAAGATATCGACCAGCACTTGGCGTCTGAACAACATTCACATACTGCAGCAGAGCGGCAACGGTAGGACTTCCCTAAGACTCGCGGCCGACGATCTGAAGAGTGACGAATGTAACGCTATCCCGTGGGATGAGTTCCAGGTGAGTTTGCTGTGGTTTGTGGTGGTGTTATGTGGGGTGAAAGGGGGAGGGGGGAGCTGGTTTTTGTTTTAGAGCTGTTTGCAGTTGGCTGTTGTAAAACTGAGAGTAAATAATTATCGAATTGCCCATTTAAGATAAATAATGGAATAGGTACTACGATCAGAAATAAAAAAGAAAATTGTCGGTATGGTACCCTAAGGCCACGTCCGCACAGACAGGCGGCTTGCTTAGCGCCTAGAGCCTAGAGCGTCACCTAGCGAGTAGCTTAGTAAAACGAACGTTCTAAAATGAACAATACCGGCTGCACTGCGCGCTTAGCGCCTAGCTAGTCGCTTAGCGTGCATCCATGTAAACAAACGTGTTGGTTTTTTATTGCGAGGCGCGAGGTATTTTAGAAGAAAACAATGGATGAAATATTAATTGCTTCAGTTTTTAAAAGAGAACCTCTGTGAAATCCAGCTCATGAACTCCATAAAAATGTAGTAATCTTAATTTATATCTTGAACCCAACATGATGGATACCTAAGGCCGTGAACTGATACCTATATTTTAAAGATGAATTTTCTGTGAGTAGTAGTTTAAGAGCTATTTTTGAGTGAAATCTCGTCAACGTGCCGACAGGCAAATGCCCAAGGCACCTAGCGCCCTACCACGCAAACCACCTCTAGTGCGGACACCGTATATCCAAGCAAATAGCCAGAATGCTAGCTGCTAGGCACTAGGCGCTAAGATAGCCGCCTGTCTATGCGGACGTGGCCTAAAAGATGTGATTCGTGAATCCAATATAAAACCCAGACCACATCTGCTGTGAACATTTAACGTCTCATTACAAAACGAGTGCTAACTTTAGTCCAAGGTCAAGTCTTCGAACCGATTTTTGTATTTCGAACCTTATTCCGACTGACGTAAAGTTCTTATTACAAAATTGACCACTTAGACTCGGTTTTAAAGTCAGTTTTTGTATAAGCAATAGAACTTTAAAATGGTCGAAATAAAGCTCGAAATTCAAAAAAGGCTCGGTGGTTTTAAAGATAAATCTTGTTTTGTAATAAGACCCTTAATGGTCTAAGACATTCCAATCAATAGTTGAGCTCTAATAAATACTTAGTATTTTTTTTTGGAATCGGACAATTAAAAAAAAAATAACAACATTCAACTCTAAACAGTTCCAAACAAACAACTTTATGTGCATATTCAACATTGTACTAAAAATGTCCACAAAAACCTACTTTGAAAATACGTTTTGATTTCGTATTTCTATCATTACTATCACAAATAAATTGGTAATTTTTGGTACATTTTTTATTTTCCAAAAATCATACACTCACTTTGTTTATATTTTTTCCACCAGACCTATGTTTGACAGTATTGAGTTTTCAAACATACTGACATTATTCGACATCCTTTTCTATACTTCTATAAAAAAAAATCTATAGTAAACTATTCATGTAAACTTACAAATAATTAATTTAAAGATTTCAAAGTATCAGAACTAGACTCACTGAACACAATATTCTGGTAACTTAACGCGGAGTTACTTGTAATACTATTTAAAAGCATGCGTCGGTATTTAAGAGTCCGCATTATCTTTTATTTTCTGACCTTACATCTAATGATAGTCTTCGATCATAAGCAGAGGCAGTGTCATTGGTGTTTAAAAAAAAACACACTTTTCATATAACGTACACTTTTTGGAGATTTTTCTGGTGGTGAGTAAAGCCAAAATGGCAAAATTATCAAGATTCTGGGGTACTATGACCAGAAAAAGATCATGGATCCGTTGAGAAAAAAGGATGGTGCTATAGGTCGTATATAGCTCCGTCTCTCTCTCTCTCACACTGGAACCGTTCAACTTCTGCTCTGCTATAAGAGCTCATAGTAAGCCCCTTGTAGGGTTGTCAAAAAAATTATTATAAGTATAACTTACGTTCATCGCCTTCCTATTAAATCGTTTCAAAAGTGTTATAAAAAGTTTTGGTGTTTTTTATCTGTGCCAGTTTAGAAAAATCAAATACCTCGCGCTCACTTTACTATTTCCTAAGTTATCATCATCTGTCTAGCTTTTTCCAAACTATGTTGGGGTCAGCTTCCAGTCTAACCGGCTGCAGCTGAATGTCAGTATTTTACATGGAGCGACTGTCTATCTGACCTCCACAACCCAATAACTGGACAATACGATACTCTTTGGTAAGACTGGTTGTCAGACTCGGGCTTTTGACGACCCGTAACAACTGTCAAAGATCCATGAATGACAGCTAGCCGGGATCAGCGGCTTAACGTGCTTTCCGAGGCACGGAGGGTTCTTGGTATGTAAAGATGGTCACCCATCCCATCTACGGACCAACTGCGGCAAGCTTAGCTTAACTTGAGCGATCGACCCGTGTGGCTATTATTACTTAGCCACAAGAACCACTATTTCCGAAGTCAAATTCAAGTTAGGAATTGTTTCTTCCTAATTCTCAAATAGATTTTATAAAGCGCTTGTGATATTTTTTTATTGATCATTTGATTTTTTTTTATTTATTTTTTTTTTTTTGTTCCAATGACGCTGCCTCATCAGATGTGCATGACCGTATCATCACAATCATTGTATTTCGTACCCAGTAAGGTGTATCGCTGTAATACTGAACTATGTTGATAAGGCTTCGGGTTTAGGAGCGAACGATCATCGGGCGACTGTTTTGTTGCGCAAATAAGGCCTTTAGCAGCGTAAAGCTATAGTGACGTCCTTTCAGTAACATTTCCAGCCTTCGACAAATACAACAACTGTATAATATCTAATATACACACAGCAGCAGGTGAAGTTACTACAAGCTGTCAAATTTTCTTATTCGATTTTGAACTTAACCACCAACATTTTAAGGTTTAAAATCATTTGGAGAAATTTGACAGTTTGGTATAACCTGATGTGCTGTTGTTTGTACATCCTATATTCGAGCAAATAAAGCTATCATTCATTCATTCAGGTGTTGTCAGTTGTTTGTGTTATTACGAGTAACCATGGCCCATTTTTTGAAATGTTGTTTTTAAATTTGATTAACGAAAAAACAAGTGTTTTATTTAAAAAAAAACTTTTATTAGTCTGGATATCATCTAGGACCAGAGTCCTTGTCAAGACGGATGAAATTAGCCCAAATTCGATAGGGTTGCGTCGTTTTATTATTGAGTTCCCATGGCCGCCTTCCGGCTGCATCATCAGATCAGCTCCATGTTATAATAATATTGCATTGTCATCCGATTTACATAATTATGCATATAAAATTTCAGCTCTATCGGGAATGGGAAGTGGGTCAAATTTAACTTGCAAGATTCGATTACAGACAGACAGATATCGGGTCAGGTGAAACTAAAAAAAAACTCTTGAAAATGCCTTTTAAGGACTAAAATCAGATCTTATATATTTTTTCCGAGTGTAAAAATGTCAGCCATCGTTTTTTTTTATCATCTAAGTTACCGCTACTGTTGGTCGCCCGACCATCGCTCGCTTCAAAACCCGTCCTCAAACTGGAATGCATCCATTTTATCTCTAACTATATGTGTCTATGTGTGTTTTTTCCTCTATGGCAATTCCCGCCCGCTCGGCTATCGTGAACCGAAAGAACCGTCTCAAGGTATTTAACATGCGATCTATAGATCATGATCTATAGATCATTTGACACGATGTAGTGGTATCATTATGTTGAGTGCCCATAGATGTAGAGGTTATGTGTCGTAGCCAAGGGGGTTTGTCTGTGTATGAGTGAGTGAGACGAAAGATGTTTCTGTCCCTTGTTTTATGTTTTGCTTGTGTTTGGTTGAGAAACATAAAATGAAAACCTATTTGAAAATAAAACAAAGGTTTTTTTTATATAAAAAAAGGCTGGTTAATCTTCCAAAATAATGGATAAAAATACTAGTTAGATGATCGCCAAATTATGTATGTTAAATTCATAAAGATAAGATGTAATTTAATACCCTCGTTTCACACATTTCTCATTCCAAACACAAGCTATGTTTTATTTACCTATGACTTTCGACCAGAAACATCTTTACAAATGCTTCATTGCTATCTGTTACATGTCCGCCATTTTAGCTTCGCCAGCGCCACCTGACGGCTCAGGTAGGATGCATTTCGCAGCCTATAATAATGTTCCTCCATTTCATGTAATCCCGACCCTGGTCTACCACGGTTGAGGAGACGACTACCGTTATCCAAAATTATCCATATTATAATATAATATATGCATGGTTATAATTCCGTGTTTCAATAAATCATATTTTTTTAAGTCTATATGTTTAACCAATGTCAAGAAAAATAAAACAAAGAATTTTCAATACAAGATTTTCTTTTATGTCATTCTCTTGTATCCAAAATTATTATTCCTAAAAACTTCCAAATCCAAAACTAATTAACAAATAAGTATACTATACAATCTCTTATAAGCTTCTGCATGTTACATATACTATATCGTTCTAACAAAGTACTGCACCACTTGCAAATATAACTTCTTTTCAGTAATGGAACATCGTGCATAAAACTAGCATATTTTAGCCAGTATTAAACTATTTAACGTACACGCCGCTACATATTAGGCTATACATTGGCAGTATAAGCTGATCTCGCATCGTATAGGATTTCCGTGCAATGAGAAGTCAACTAATACTGGAAATATACAACGTGTAACGTTAAATGCGCAAAACCTCTTAAGAGGTCATTCTACTCATCATTATGAACAACTTTTACTATTGGACCAAAACTGAAATCGCGAAAAAAAAATCAGCTGTTCAGTACATTTCTGTTCGCATAATTCGTCAAAATGTACTGAACAGCTGATTTTTTTTCGCGATTTCAGGTTTGGTCTCATACTAAAAGTTGTTAATAATAATGAGTACAATGACCCCTTAAGAGGTTTTGCGCATTTAACGTTACACGTTGTATATAGCTTGATATGAAGCCGTGTGTATAGTCAGCAAAAAAATTCGATTATCACTTGAGTTTTCTAAATCTTCATTAAAATCGGAACAGATGTAAATTTTAAAGAAAATTAACTCTTCTCTATTATATTAAATGCTAAAAAGCAGGTTATAGAATCATTTTGTGTTAATTTAAATGATGTCAAAAAGTAGCAGTGTTAACCGACTTCTGTTACTGACCGTACCAACTCGTATCATTTGAGATATGTTAAATTTTGGCTTGTGTCTGCCAGACTTGATCGGACTTCTAGTCTACTCTTTTTTATTTAATAAGACTAACTAATAAGCAATGTATAAGTGGTGCAATACTTTTTTGTTGTGTTTTCTAAATGTTGCATGTCCCGCACAATCCTTTCATCTCCATCCACACATAGTGTTGTACGTGTTTGTGACATGATATCCGCTTATCTGTGATGATTCTAATATGTCTGATTGTCTGCTGATACTTTTGAACGCGACTTTTATGAACAACAACTTTTAGTTGCAGTAATGTGAGAGCTTCTCTATTTAAAACATTCGACTCTGGCTACCTTGTCTAACTGTGTAGACTACAGGGCAAAGGTCTCTAAAAAAGCAAAAAACAAATGACAGTCTGGTGGCAATAGCTACCAAAAAAAAAGCTGCTTCCAAATTCAAAACAAGCGTTCAACAGTATCGGCGATCCCCCTAACCTTTTGTCGTCACCCTCCCTTCCTCCCGTAACGACTCCCTCTGAACACAGAACAAGTTCTCGATGCGGGCGCGTGCGTGGTCGGAGCCGGCGGCCACAGAGTGTGACGAGCTTGAAACGAGAGAAGAGCCCCTGGTCGCAGCCCGACTTGTCAGGACACAGATGCCGAGAGAACCTGAGACAAAGGTATGTTGGTTGAATAAGGATCATTTTACTACATTAGTCACCAATCGTATCCATCCGACAGACAATTGTTTTTTTTTTAATTCTACAGTCCGCGAAGCGTAAGATGAGCTTTGCATTTGTGTGAGTGATCACCAAAATGGTACGAGAGCCTATGACAAAAATTTTTGTCTTATTGTTTTACGTTTTACAACGATGCGACATGCTTTCAGTTATGACCTCTCGATATCGTACTAAAAGAACAAAAGCCGATTGCCAAAAAGCAGTATAAACCGGTTTTAAACCAAATAAAGAACGCATCGCGCTCTAAGCCGGACGTCACACCTACACTATCTATGTGCACTCACACAAATGCAAAGCTCAGCTTAAACCTCGCGGACTGTAGTGTCTTTACAGTAATAACTTTCACAACTTTTCAGTTATTGAAATTTATACCTTATGTTAATGTTCATAAAAGTCACGTGACGCGGTCGTGATTTGAACGTATTTTTAACCGACTTCTAAAAAAGGAGGAGGTTCTCAATTCGGATGTTTGTATTTTTTTTTTTTTTTTTTTTTTTTATGTTTGTTCGCGCATAACTCCGTCGCTTGCCAACCGATTTGAAAAATTATTTTTTTGTTGGAAAGGGTATACTTCCCAAATGGTCCCATTTTTGTCAAAATCCAGTTCTGATGATGGGATCCTGGAGAAATCGAAGGAACTCTTCAAATATTATAGGCACACCTATAGCGATTTGGGTATTTTTTTATAGGAGCTCGTGCATTTGCTCTCGGAAAGCACCACTTGGTGAAGTGGAACTGATGATGAAGACCACAGATGGCTACCGGAACTACTCAATGATAAATATTTCATGGGTTGCGATTCGATTACTTTAATATGGTTACTAAGCAATTTCCGCTCGTCACACAATGCGTGTGGTGAGTGGTTGTTGAGGAGTTCTCCTGGGTCTTACCAGCAGAACTCCTCAACAATTAACGTCCCAGCATCG
Organism: Cosmia trapezina; assembly: GCA_905163495.3. Taxonomy (NCBI): domain Eukaryota; kingdom Metazoa; phylum Arthropoda; class Insecta; order Lepidoptera; family Noctuidae; genus Cosmia; species Cosmia trapezina. The sequence goes on from LR991027.1 coordinate 20,374,760, forward strand.
GGAAAAGCAATATTTTGTAACATGTGATGAGCAATTGACATTAGACTATTGTAACTTATACAAATTATAAACAGACCCACTAAAAAGCGAGAAATAAAAACTTTTTAACAAAAAAACAAAACCGACTTCCAAAAATCACTACAAAGTGAAAAATAACTTTGATTTCGGAAGTCGGTGGCAAAAAAAAAAGAAAGTAAATAAAAAACGAAAGACACTTCCGAAATCAAAGTTATTTTTCACTTTGTAGTGATTTTTGGAAGTCGGTTTTGTTTTTTTGTTAAAAAGTTTTTATGTCTGACACAATCTTCTTTGTGCTCCCAGGGTCTTGCGCCATTTGAAGAGCTACTGGAGGCTCGGATCCGTGATCTGAGCATAGCTCTCAACATGAGCACAGCGTTAGCACTCGCTGAGCTTATTGAAGACGAAGTGGTGGTGCCGCCGATGCCGCTTGAAGTAAGAGAGATATTTTTGTTTTAACCTCAGTTTGTGTGAGCAAGCATTTTGTGCATTTTTTGGGTCCTCGACACTTTGGGATCAATTTTATATTGTGAAATATTCAGCATATTATACTTAACTGTAACTTAGCATAAACAGCCTATAATGTTCCCACTGCTGGGATACAGGCCTCCTTTCTTCGAAAGGAAGTGGGCTGTAATCTACCACGCGGGCCAGTGCGTGTTGGTAGTTGTCACATGTCTTCAAATTTTTGGTTCTACGACATGCCGGCTTCCTCACGATGGTTTCCTTCACCGTTTTGAGAGCAGTGGTGATGAAATAAATTACACAAAGTAATGCGTCTGTCTGGGTTCGAACCCACGACGTACAACTCGTAAGTCGCGGCCGTTACCCCTGGGCTACTGGGCTAACTGTAACTTGCGTAGCCTATAAGCTCAACTTAATTCAATGTTGTGTCAAGTTGTGCAACTTAGCGCTAACTTGGCAAGGCTTGGTTGCATGCCTTAAGCCGAGATCTATATTTATGTTACTTAGCCCGTACTTTGGCTCAGCGTTTTTCCTATAAGTGTCGCACAGCGTAAGTATTCTTACGGAACATCGTTCCTGACGGGGGTCCCCCGACCGCACACTTTTTTTTTTCATATTTTTACTTATCGCCGTAGTAAGAATAATACTACCCTCTTTCAGAAATATTTGTCAATTAACAGCTATCTTTTTAACCGTTACTTCCAGGTACTAATAGACAACGTAAAACTTCACCTAATAGAAGACCGTCAGACGCGCTCAATATCCTCCCCCCCGCCACAACCCCTAGACATAGACCTGACTACCCTCCGCCTGACGCGGGACTTAGCCGGGGTGGTACGACTTGGGCCCCCTATTTCCACCCCCTCCACAGTTGCCTCCCCGGCCACGCCACAGCCACAGCCCGAGTTAGATGAGGCCAGAGACAAGATTGATAGGCTGAATAGAGAAAATGAGGAGTTGAGGAAACGGCTGGTTACTTTAGCAAGGATTGCGGAGGATAATCGGGAGTTGAGAGCGTGAGTACTTGATTGTCTTTTGTTATTTCGATTAGACGAGTAGCGGGGAAGGAAATTGCGTTTGGACATTTGATAAATAATTTGGTATATAAATGATCACGGTTTTACGATCTGATAAATAAATAAGATAATAGTCAGAGGACAGAGGAGCTCGTGGCTAAGTAATAACAGCCGCACGGGTCGATCCATCAGGTCAAGCTACGCTTGCCGGGGTTGGTCAGTGGATGGGTGGCCATCTTTACATACCGAGACTCCTCCGTGCCTCGGAAAGCACGTTAAGCCGTTGGTCCCGGCTGTCATTCGTGGATCTTTGACAGTCGTTACGGGTCGTCAGAACCACGACAGTCTGACAACCAGTCTGGGTTATCGTATTACCCAGTTACTGGGCTGTGGAGGTCAGATAGGCAGTAGCTCCATGTAAAATATTGGTATTCAGCTGCATCCGGTTAGACTGGAAGCCGACCCCAACATATTTGGGAAAAGGCTAAGCAGATTGCAGATTGAAGAGTCAAATTACTCAAGCAAACCCTGACTAAAAATATCAAAAAGATTTTTCATTAAAAAATTTGTCTTGCATTTTCATTAAATTTTCTGAAATGATATTATTAATATGTTTTATCGCTTTTAAATGCTTGTCTGCATAATTTAAACTGGATATTACAGGAAAGTTGAAGAAGCATCAGTGTTACGACAGTGCGTGCACGCAGCCCAACAAGAAGCTGCCAGCTTATTGGCTGACAAACAGGAGCTTTTAGAAGCCATGCGTATGTTACAGGTAAAATTTACAAAATATAAGAAAACAGTTATTTTTCCAGCACTTGTTGAGAGTGCTGGAAAAATAACTGTTTTTAACCAGTGGGGCGTTTTTCTTTTTGGGCTACATTTTACTTAACAAACATTTTGCGAAACTAACTTTTTTACTAAAAATAAAACCTTCCATAGCTCACAAAATATTTAGTCTGGAAGTTTGTTGTCACTTCTACTCAACAATTAACATGCATCAAGTAGAATCGATTTTAATATAAGGCCCCCGGTATGAAAATTTTATGAGGAGTGGAAATACAAGCGTTAACTCAAAAGCGTTGTTACGTTTTTCTGCACAGGGTAAAACAAAACGAACGCCTTTACGCGTTAAAGTTGCTTTTTGTATAGCACTGATTCATTGAAGAAACTGCCCCTTTTTTTTTTTTTTTTTTGAGGGTGGGAAATCATCAAATAACTTCTCCCGCTCTGGGTGGAGCGGAAGGGCGTGTCAGACTTTTACTGACTAAAACCCACCCGTGTTCCTTCAGTTGCCTATGCCAGGGCCGCGGTATCTTCTTCAAACTACCCGCGACCCCAGCGGCGTCGGCTCTATTGGACCCCATCATTTGCTGACATCTCTTTGAGGCGCGCGTGGAACACAACGCGCCGTCGACTCGGGCCTGGTCCTTACCGGACGGCGAGTTACCCGCTACTCACCGTCCGCAGGCCCGCGCCTACGGTGGCCGGAAATCGCCCCGCGATTCCCGCCGCCCAGGGTGTCTCCTGCGGCGACTGAGGGCGTGAGGCTGCCTCTCCCTCACGCGTTCCGCCTCCTCCTTCGCGAGCATCACTGCTTCGCAGAAGGAGGTGACGGCCTCCCATGCACCGCACCATGGCCTGAACCAGGCTCGGACGCGAGAGATCGCCGCCGCCGATCGCCTCCGCGAGAACACGGCGGTGCTCTGCCCAAGCCGGGCAGACCTCCACTGTATGTTCCACCGTGTCCTCCGGGCGATCCACACAATGGTGACACCCGGGCGTTTCCTACCGCCTTAAGCGAAACAGGAACCTCCCGAAACAGCCGTGTCCGGTGAGGACCTGCGTCAGGCGGAAGGTGAGAACGCCTCCTCCTCAAAGAGGGGACTTATCGCCGCAATTGTGGCGTGCCCAGCGCTGGGTTGCGACAGTCGCGCTCTCCATGTCGCCATGAGATCCCGCCGGAGCTCTGTCCGCTGTACCGTGATTTCTCGCGGCAGCGGAGTTACGCCCCGGCGTTTCGCCTCCTCGCGCCACTCCCACACGTGCGCGAGGACCTTTGCCTCCAGATCCCACGGCGGCAATCCGGCAAGGAGGCTCGCCGCCTCCCGGGAGACCGTGCGATATCCCCGGAAGAAACTGCCCCTATGGTCCTTGTTTTCAAAAAACAGGAACGTTCTAAACTCCCGTCGTGCGTCGGAGGTGACACACACACTTCATTTTTTTATTCTAACGCTTTGAAGGACACCATACGGCCATAGCAGTAATAACAATAAAACTTCCATTCTGTCTCGTTAGTGTCCTTCGATGCGTTAAATGATACGTAAATGTTCCAGGAGCAGATATCAGGCGGTTGTCGTGGCAAGAGATAGCGGTCGCGAGGCGGTCCCCCGCAGGGCTGCCTCGACTGTACAGCGTGCTGCGGTGACCAGCGGACCTAGGTGCCCTGGATATGTACCAAGTAAGGACTTAGGTCCAAAGAAAGATATGTAGACCCCTGTATATGTACCATGTAAGGTTAAAAGAATGATTGCCACACCCTGTATATGTATACCAAGTAACGACTAGTCGAGAGAAAAGTGTTCTGGACACACCCTGTATAATATGATATGTACCAAGTAAGGACTAAGGTCGAAAGAAAAGGGTTCTGCGTACAGCCTGTATGTAGGTATGTACCAAGTAAGGGCTAAGTTTGAAATAACACTTTAGATGATCAACAAATGTAGACTCCTTGTAATTGTGCCTACCAAGTTAGACTAAGGTCAAAAGAAAAATTTCCTGAAGTGGCCCTGTTACTTAGTGTCCGACCGAAAATGATTTTTTTTTTCGGCCGAAAACAATAAATGTTTTCGGCCTGATTTGCATTTTCGGCCAAAAACCGAAAAGGAGAACGAAAAAAAATATTTGTTTCTTAAAACTTCAATAAATACAGGGTCAACCTTTAAATCAATTAATTTAACCGTTTAAACTTAGACACGAAAATTTACTTAATACTTTTCTCAATTTTTTCTACTGTTCTTTATTTAAAAAAGATCGGAAAATATAAGCGAGAAAAAGCCATTTTCTGCATTTTCTTAGTTGTTGTGCTTTTATTCGTTGTAAAGATGGATTTTCTCTGAAAAAAAAAATAACTATTACTATTGATTTCCACGAACTTAATTATTTTCGGCTGAAAACGAAAATGGCCGAAAGTAGATATTTCTACCGAAAATTGCCGAAAACAGAAAACAAAATTCGGTCGGACTCTAACTATACTGACGGCCTAGACAAAGTAACATTCGATTATCGATGACGCTAGTAGAAAAGCCAAAAAAGCAAAAAAATGTATGGGGTTGACATAAGCTATCGAAACGTCACGTGATCATATGTCAATGTCACTTTGAAGCTGTAGCGATTGTAGAAATAGAATCGCTTCGAAGCGGATGCTATTTGTTTAGAGAGACCCTCTTGACTATAAAAAGTATAGACTTAGATCAAAAGGTGTTTTGTAAATTGTAAAAAATGACCATCATATGTAGTTGCCTTGTATAATGTAACAAGTAGGTAAGGATTTAAATCGAAGGAACATTATGGGAGGTGATCAGCAAATAAAGACTCTTCGAGACTTTGTATAGCTTAGTTTACCATAAGACGTGCCAAGTATGACTTCAAACAGATGATGTTCCGTGTAATGTATGATAAAAGGAAATAAATAGAATAACTAGGAACAGCTGGAAGTTGGGTTGTTTGCCACTGTTACTAGAGAAAGTTATATTATGATTCAGAGACTATTGCGCCCTCTATTTAAAAAATACACGGAGAAACGAGTAATCTATAATAGGGTGGCAGGGACACTCAGAAAGTTTCCCCGAAAATTTTCAAATTCGGGAAAAACTGAACGTATTTTTTTCGGTGAGACTTTTGTAAGAACTATTTAAATTTAGACAGGACGGCGATTTTCGGGCTCAGCTAGTAAATATTATTTCATTTTGACTAAGTTTTTAAGTACTTACAACAGCATTTATAACGTAAGGATTTAAAACTTAGGGCGTCAACTATTTTAAATTCAACACATGTTGTTTAAAAACCAGTCTTCCTTGTCATAACAAATATATGGAATGTAATTTGAACACAGCCAAAATTTATTTAATAATTCATACATTAATTTTATATACAACGTGTAATGTTAAAAGCGCAAAACTTCTTAAGGGGTCATTGTACTCATCATTATGAACAACTTTTACTATGGGACCAAACATAAAATCGCGAAAAAAAAATCAGCTGTTCAGTACATTTATGTTCGCATAATTCGTCAAAATGTACTGAACAGCTGATTTTTTTTTCGCGATTTTAGGTTTGGTCCCATAGTAAAAGTTGTTCATAATGATGAGTACAATGACCCCTTAAGAGGTTTTGCGCATTTAACATTACACGTTGTTTAAGCAATCTTGATTTCTATTTTATTCCTTAAAAATTAAAATTAATTGATAAAAGTGATCATATATACTTAATGCATATTGTAAAGGTGGGTAAATATTGTGGAATGTTTAGAAAATGTAAGGAAATTCGGCTGCTTTTTACTTAAATTGTTACTTAGTGTAGACTAGGTTTTGCAAACTTAGTTTTACATGGAGTTTGTTAAAAATAGCCAAATTCATAGGTCATCATTTGCTTGGCCTTTTCCCGACTATGTTGGGGTCGGCTTCCAGTCCTCCACAACCCAGTTACTGGGTACTACGATACCCCTAGGTAAGACTAGCTGTCAGATACTAAAGTATGTAACGATTGAATAAATAATATTTATATAATACGTAAGTAATATTTGTATTCAGCTGCATATGGTTAGACTGGAAGCCGACCTCAATATTGTCGGGAAAAAGATAGGGTACGCTGTACGCAGATGATGACATAAGTAATATCTAAAAATCCTGAATATGTTTATACTTACACTAGAGTGAAAAATTGTGTTTTAACTTATAAAGCGTGTCCTATGAATCTGGCTATATTTAATGACTCCATTAATCCAAAATCATGTTTATAGTACCTTAAACTTATGTAAAACATGTAATAATTGGCCATTATACTACATGTATATTTTAGTGTAAATTAACTACATACAAATATTATTGTGAAGAGCCCCAAACCATTATAAAATAAATTCCTTTTGAATAAGTAAGAATTTCAAAATGTTGAATGTTAATGTAAAGATTAAATTCTGAAATATTACCTCAGTATGAAATTAATGGTTAATGTTAATATTTAATTCCTATTTTTATTTGCAATAGAAGCATAGTACGGGAAAGAAGTTAAAAACAGTTTTAAAATCTTAATAAAATGGTAATTTTTGTAAAATTAAGGTGGTATGGAAGGTTTTAAAAACAAGAGAAAAAACTTAATAGTCCCAGAAAACAAAGTTCCTTTTCTTCAATATTTTGATTTTTGACGACCCATTGAAACGCTACAATATCGTGTGGCTACAACAAACTTAGTAAACAGTTGTTTATACATTATTATCAGAACAGATAAAAAACAAAACACTGACGAAGAATAAGATTACACAGACTATACTCTTTCCAATCATTTATTTTACTTTGACACAAGCACGCTTAAGAAGTTCCCTATTTATTGACAAGCAACCATAGACGAAAAACTGTAAAAGTTCATGGACGCTACGTGTTCCATATTTATTGACAAGCAACCAATGGCAACCATACACGAAAAAATGCAATACTTCATGGACGCTATGAAGTTCCTTATTTATTGACAGGCGACCATAGACAAAAAACTGTAAAACTTCATGGACGCTACGTGTTCCATATTTATTGACAAGCAACCAATGGCAACCATAGACGAAAAAATGCAATACTTCATGGGCGCTATGAAGTTCCTTATTTATTAACAGGCGACCATAGACGAAAAAATGCAATAATTCATGGACGCTATGAAGTTCCTTATTTATTGACAGGCAACCATAGACGAAAAAATTTAATACTTCATGGAAGCTATGAAGTTCCTTATTGACAGGCAACCATAGACAAAAAAATGCAATATATACTTCGTGGACGCTAAAGTAAAATAAATGTTTGGATGATAATAGGTAACACATACATACAATTGTTCATATGTTTGTTACCCGTAGCTAGACTATGTATTGGCTTTTTGGGAAAGAGAGACGAAATATGGGTGTTTCTTATTTGTGATCACATCGCAGGGAATCCTAGTAAGACTATGAGAGAATTGGTAAGATAAGGGTTATTGAACCGATAGGGCTGCTTATGTATGATTATATATTATATTTAACAAGCACTAAGAGGCTTTTGATGTACATTATCGTATTATAATACTACTTATATTTGTAATGTAATCGTTCAATATTATTTCGGTGCCAAAAGCGCAGACTGTATTAAATATACAACTATGGATTTTGTTCTTTGGCTAGAAACTCTTTCAGCAAGCCGTTGCGTCTTCCATTTTCATTCGATCGATATTCAAAAAGACGTTCCATATTTAAAGATCTTACATATCTATCAAACCATAGTCCAAAGAACTTCGTCTGTACTTGAATATTTTGATTTTAGAAGAGGTTGTAAATAAAAGTTTTATATTTTTTTTAATGAAGTGATCATGTTATTTTTTTTTTTGTGTAATTTTAAAGTATTGTACATAATTTTATGAGGTGACGTAATGTAGCTATTTTTTCAGATCTTTTTACTGTTTATTGATAGTATTTTCATTGTGAGAATTCCATTTGGATAAGTTTGTTAAGGCGTGGTTAGAGGCATTTAAATCTACTTTTGAATGGGAACAATTTCGACTCAAATCCTTGAAAAAAGACCTACACTTAACCATCTTTGAAGTATTCTTGTTGACATAGTAGTCTCAGTATTTAAATCCCTGAACACACGCCTTAAAAAAATCGAAATAAATTAAATACTTATCTATTATGTGTATAAATCTTTCAAGAGTTCAGTGAGAAATTTTTAGAAGTAAACTTTTGATAGTATTTAGGTATTTACATGTCCTTTAGATTGTTAGGCCAGTTGAAATCGGTTCGCAGTGCAATGTTTACTAAAATCATGTTGCGTTGTGTCTTTTATGATAGTGCCGCTAAATGGTGGCATATTTAGCTTCAATCAACACACCCCGTTTCTATGGGCCAACACAAAAAATTATCAAACTATACAATTCCAGTATAAGCTGATATCGCATTGTATAGATTTCCTTAAAATGAGAGGTCAGTGTAAACTGGAAATGTATAGCTTGATGCGTAGCCGTGCGTACAGTGCTGTCACAGATTTCTGATTTTGCATTTTTATCATAATCACAGTGATCTTTATTGTTAATGGAATAAGGTTGCTACCACTGACAAGTCTATCATAATCACAGTGATCTTTATTGTCTATACAATAAGGTTGCTATTGGGTTGCTGCTGTCAGAGCTGTCAGAGGTACGGTCTGTAAGAGCCAATTGCTCGAAAGAAAATTATTGCCTATAAATCATTCAACCAATCGCAACAGTTTACGGGTGCTCGACAATTTCTGACATTAATTTTGCGATCATTTTTGTTCGAGAAACTGGCTCTAACTAATGTGATTGGCTGACTGAAATACAAAAGCCAATCAAATAACTTGACATAGTCTGTAAGCTAATTTTAACCTTTCTGAACCCGGGTGTTATGTATGCGCGCAAGTGCTAGTCACCGCCTGAGGTATGTGAGCGGTGAGACGGGGGAGCGCGCTATTGACAAGATTGGCAGACTGAATTAGCTTGACGTTTGTCTACCTCCCCCGTCTCACCGCTGACATACCTCAAGCGGTGACTAGCACTTGCGCGCACACTATTTTCCATCTCATTTTTCAAACACAGAGTGGTAAATAAATAAAGAACTCGGGAAAACGCCAATGACAGTCCAGTTAGTCGAACTTCATTTGTTTTCTACTCTGTGTTTCCGATTTTGTTCATGACGAAAATAAGAAGCTAAAATATCACCACCAATTACTGGCTTTTATATCACTTGTTAAAATGCAATGTATTACATTTCGGGGTAGCTCTAATATATTATCATAAAATACATTTATCTCTTTTACTCAGTGTTAGGATTAACAAACTCGTGCCTGTAATATTTAGGTACATAATATATCCGCTTTTTGGTCGTTGCTGCGTTTTTATACTCTCATCTATTTAATCGATGTAACTTTTTTTAAACAGATTGTCCTATGTTGGTATGGTGTGTTTTGAAGGTATTTAATCGAACTTCTAATAATTCCTATTTTGCGCTCCCAAAAATATTATTGAACACTAATATAGGGTGTAAGGGACAGCCCTCCGCAAACTTATAGGGTGAATTCAGTATGTCATACTAAGATGACCCAATAAACCTGATTTGTTTGTGTTGTTGTGCACAAATCGGAGCGTCGGTTACTGGTTGGGAGGGGTAGGTAATAGGTATGCGGTGAGTTCGATGAACTCTGTATCTAGGCTGAAAGTGAACAGATGAAGAATTCTCGCGTCGCTCGTTAGAGTATTTCAACATCCATTGCTGACTTTTTTTTTATTTTAGCTGTTTTATTTACTTAAAGGGAGTGCTGCGTCCAGAAAAAGTAATTTTACATTGAAATAAAGGAATAGTAACTGAAAAAACTGAGAAATCCGGTGGAATATTATTCAAAATAAGGAGCCGAATGTACCCTGTTAGTTTGCGGAGGGCTGTCCCTTGCACCCGTATAATTATTGCGCCTCTTTTTGTGAACCTCAAATTATTCCTATTTTGGGGTCCTAAAAATACTAAATACCCAAGTAACTACGACCAACTTGGATATAGCGCTCAGAAAGTTAAAAATAGGCTCAATATTTTTTTTTTAAAGTGTCCATCATTAGAAGTTCAATAAGTTTTTTAGAGGATCTGTTAAATATTTCCGGTTTCGAAGTTACTAAATGTCATCCATTAATCCATTATTTTCTGTCTTGTAATGTGTTGATTGGTACTGGTACTCTGTCCAAGGTATGATGTTTCTTCGTTAGTTTTGTGTCGAGCAATCCGACTATCGAAATGTAAGTAGGTACCATAACGTTGTTGCGATTTATTTAGTTACGATGGAATTGTTAAAATTAAATTCAATATTCTATAGCTGCTTGTTTTATTTTTAAATACCTACTTGACCTACTTCTAATACATATTCATGCATTTTCAGCACCTGAAACTAATTTCGATTATGAAAGAAAGAGGACTTGCCTGCATGAAATTACTGTGTGAAATAAATACTCCCATGGGCATGGGCTTTGGGTAGGCAGAAAACTAGCAAACGTCATGCGGTATCATCTTTACTAATATAATCGAATATTTATTACACAGTAGAAATAATATAGACATAATCACGGGACTATGGGGCCCTTTTGGTATTTTTTTCTCTGGTATGCCTCGGTTGAGTTACAGCCTAAAAGTCCTAAACATATCCAAAAGGCTTTACGTAGGGCTATAGCGGAAAACATTGGAGATGCCGTTATAAAACTGAATCGTCTCTCAAGGACGCGGTCTTTGTAACCTATTTACCCCATCATAATAAATCAAAAACAACTCGATTTCATATAATTTCACATGAAAGTTTTTTTTTTCATCATTTTGACGTAAAAAACACTTGAACTTCCGATACGAGTATCCAAACGTAGAATTTGATTGATAACAACTAGTGTTACCAGCTCTATAAAAGTTGCCCCATTCTATGCAAACTTTAAACGAGTGATCATGTTATGGTTATTTTTCGATAAATATTTTGATTCGGACATTTTATCACACTACTTAAACATTTACCATCTTACTAATAAACACAGAATAAAGTTATTCCAAGTTTAAACCTATGAAAATATATGGTTATTCCTGATATAACTCTATTCCGTGTTTTATTTGTAACAGGGTATGTTTAAAACATTTTTGAAAATGTAAAAATTATTGTTTTTAAGACTGTTCATCGATGCAATGAAAACCATTAGACGTTACTGCTATTATTGTTTTGTTAGGACGTAGGGATTTCCTCTATCGATCACGTATCTATTTAAGGAGGTACACATTATTATTTTTTATTTTATAATACTAGTATGTCGCATCAGTAGTCACAAATTGAGTTGCGAACAACAGGAACCGGTGACCGATAGTCTTGATCCTCACTTCTGGCTTGCCTTTATTGACGGCTGGAGTGAACACTGACGAGGAACAGAGCTCCCACCTCTTTCTTGCCTTTATTGACCGGCTTGAGTGGAAATTCGCAAGAGCAAACGTGCTCGGCGGAAGGAAGTATTCCATTAAGATGCTGGTAGGGATCTTGATCGTACTTCCAGGATTGTCCTGATAGCCGTGAAATACCTCTCCTTCCACTCCTCATAAGCACCACAGGACATGTTGCGCCCTTGTCGCTACGACTCTTATGTGACTGTTTTCGGGGGCCCATTATTGAGTGTACAAGTGTATCTATCTATATAAATAAAATGAATAAAAAGAGAAGTCTGACTGATTGACTGACTCATCAATGTCCAGTCCAAACCCTTGGCCCTAGAAAGCTGAAATTTTGCACAGAAGTTTCTTTTATAATGTAGACAAGGAAGAAGGAAGGAATTCCAGATAGTAGGTACGTTCCCGTGAGATATTTTCCGACAACCACGCGGGCGAAGCTGCTAGCAAAAGCTAGTTTTTTAAAAAACACTGGTCAGGCTGGGGCTATAACCTTCTATAGTTCTAAATAACTAGTTCTATAACCACCCAAACACATAATCCAATACCTATCTTTGTTTCCTTAACCTGCAACAGTACTACGACCGAAGGCTGTCCTTGGGTGCACTTGCATAAGCACGAGTTGGCTTTGGACCCGGCGATGTAAATATACTAATAATAACAAATATCTCAAAATCTAGAATATACTTGCAAGATCTCCCAATAGATACCTATTTATATTCTATATTATAATTTATACCTACTATTAGTTTATCTTAGAAATTACCTACCTACTGTGTAATAATTATAATTTACAAGTGCTTCCTCTCTCCTAACTCACTTATTTTGCTGTGCCCGACAGGGTCCATGTGATCTAATTTTAAGTTTTACCACCTAAGTACTACATGTGGAATGCAATAAAGTATTGAGTATTGAGTATTGAGTACTTTTAAGAAAATAGTAGGCAAATATTATTAACATTGTAAACACTTGTTTTTTTCTTAGTACTCATTGTGTGCAAACCTTATTTTCGATTGATGAAATTATTTCGCTTCTGTCCTCCTCCGATTGGATATTTTTTCCAGGGTAATTTAATATTTTGTAGTGGCAACGAAAATACACGTGAGTCAAGAAGTGGGAATAACGTGACTTTCATAATGTGGCAACATTTTTAGTGATGGCCGATGTTTCAACTTGAACGGGATGCTAACGACCGTTGCCGAATTTTAGTGTTGAAATTAATCAAGTTTCTCATAATTCGGTGTTTTTATGTGAATATTATTTATTCTATTAACATTTTGTGCGGTATTGTGTGTTTATTAGTGACTAAATTGTAAGTGTTGTTCGGAAAAGAATGTTTGTTGTGCCCTCGCTTTAACAGGATCACTGGATAATAAAATATTGGATTACGGTTTGCTGTTTACTAAGTTGTTGTGGACTAAAGGTAAGTCGCGTTACTTCATGAACTTGTTACATGTCTAGTTTAAGTCTTATGTGACGGTTTTTTAATGCCACGAAAGCTGTACGCGTGATATGCGACAGCCGAGCGCCCGGGCGAGATAACGGAAGATTATAGTAGATTGCAGAGATTCTGATAAGATTCCTTTCTTCGCGGCACTGCAGAGCCATGAGTACACACCATAAAACCTGTCTTACGTACTTAAAGCGACAAGTGTACGTAAAAACTTGTTTGAACGTAACAAACACTGAATTGAACGTGCTTCATGCTCTATTTCCCACTGAAAAGTTTGATATAAATTGAGAAATCGCAGTGAGAGGCATTTACGTACCCATTAGACATTTCGTGCAACACATTCCACTTAGTTCTGCACCACAAACTTGATGGAAAGGAGTTATTTTCTTTTTCAAAACTTAGGTTAGGAAACTATTTTTGAACATTTGAAATCACTCATAAAGTGGTCTCACTGTACTGTGTTACTTTCTGAAGATCTTTAACATTCCATAAACATCTTATAACTTCAGTAAAAGTTACCAGACATTATACAATAACAATCCACACAAAAAGTTGCAATAAGTTTCCTCCTTCATAAAATCATAACTTTATTTCTAACTCAATGTAAACAATTTTAATTTCTGTCATTGACACTGTTTATCTGATGGCCACTCACATTTTCTTCGCATTTTGTTCTTGACCTAATGTAATAATGTTTCCATCCTAAGAATTTTCCCACAGTAAAAAAATACTGTGTAGGATAATCATGATTGTGATACATACCAAGTGGTTAAGATTCCATAATCATCAGTCATAGGTACATTAAATGTCAAGTTCTCAAGTTTACAAATTGTTTGATTCAAGTATATATAATACTCAAACTAATTCAGTTTTAAAATAACAGAAATGTTACATCTACTAATCTAATATTAAAATAACATATTACTTAATAATAGCTGTCCCATGCCAATTATAAAACAGATTGCAATTTTAGCTACCATTTACCTTGATTACAAAATCACTTTCGTAATCAGTATCCTGGTCTAAAAACTATATATAACACATATTTTACTATCTAACAGGTAAATCAATATAAAATTATAATTATGTCATACATAAAAATAAATTATGATAAAGTAAAAACAACAGTCACAGCTACAATACAGATAATAGCAAAAGTTGATGAATATTTCTGAAACACATGACAGTTCCGTGACTGACTGATGGACACCACACAGCCTAAATCACGCCTGTATTCCACAAAGATATATCACACCCTCATTTTGTACAGAAAATAACATTGCCTACAGGACATCCTAACTAAATCAAGTGAGCGTTTATTATAAATGCGAAAGTGAGTTTGTTTGTTAAGCTTTCATGCTAAAACAGCTGAATGTATTTCAATGAAATTTGGCACATGGGTAGACCCTGACCAAGGGGTATCGTATTACCCAGTTACTGGGTTGTGGAGGTCAGATAGGCAGTCGCTCCATGTAAAATACTGGTATTCAGCTGCATCCGGTTAGACTGGAAGCCGACCCCAACATAGTTGGGAAAAGGCTAGGCAGATTGATTGGGTAGACCCTGACCCCCTCTCCTGGGTAGATTAGGACATACTTAGAATAGCTTTTGTCCTAGTAGTACGTTCCTGTGGGATAATTTCCAACCACGCATTCAAAGCCTGGGGCAAAAGCTAGTACTGAATAAAGACTAGAGGTGACAATTCATGAACTAAGCGGGAAGCCCCGCTTAGTTCATGAATTATCACCTCTAGTCTAGGGCTTACAGGGTAAGTATTGAAGTTTAAAGACCAAATATATTTGTCTACTGATTTTAAATACTGACTGACTTGGATTTGTGCCTGGTTGATGGCAATAGGCTCACCCCCTATTACATACATAACTGGTGAAATGTGGGTTTACTATTAGGTACTCCTCTGCGTAAACCTTATGCCGCGGCCACATTAACGGGATGTGCCGTTGATTATCGCGTTGAAGGGCGTCAGCCGTAGGTGTAGCCACTACTTACCACAATAATTTGACTGAATTTAACTTACCGTTATGTTTATGGCGTTTATGGGCATTGATGTTGATGTTAATGTGGCCCAGGCATTAGAGAATTTCAATTGTGATGTTAATTGTATGTATGGTTTTTTTAAATACCTACCAGTATCACAAGACAGTTAGGCACTTTATTTATTTCATGACATCACTGACATATGGCACCTTTGTACAAGGCCAGCGCTCGCTAATTGCCAATAGCATATTTGTTTCCTATTTAATGGTCGTAACTCAAGCATTGGTTGCAACAATGACTGTATTTTATGGCTAATGTTGTACAATTTTACGTGATTATAACATAACATCACGCTACTATTCCCTGAAGGGTAAGATAGCAGCGTCTAATACACCCATATTTCACCAGTTATACAGGGTTGTTAGGTTAAACGAGGGACATATTTTAACGGAGTGTAGTACTCATGAAAATTAACAACTTTTACCATGGAACTAACCCTGAAATATGAAAAAGAAAATCAGCTGTTCTCTACAAAGTGCAAAACCTTTGCAATCAAAATGTATGAGACAGCTGATTTTTTTTTTTTCATATTTCAGGGTTAGTTCCATGGTAAAACTTGTTCATTTTCATGAGTACTACACTCCGTTAAAATATGTCCCTCGTTTAACCTAACACCCTGTATTTTTACTCCATTAACTTTTCTAAAAATAGCATGGATCGCCATTTAATAGGTTACAATTAAAATTGTGTGATGATTGATGAAATAGTAAAATTATAAGAAATGTTTTGCTATGGAACCCAAAAAACTGGCATGTTTGGTTAGTTCTTTAGATATTTAAACATTTTTGTTTTGCCTAAGCATGTGTCAAATGAAAAAAAAATCCTGTTTGCTAGGTATCTTGCTGTTATGTGACAAATAAAAATAACTGACGAAGAATACTGAAGTTACGTACCTACCATGCAAGTGGGGAATTACCTACCACCCATCCTGCCAATTTATTGCATTTATTGTTGCAATCATTTATAATATTGTAAACAACCAGACTAACTACCTACTGAATATTGCTTGTTTTATCATCAAACTCAAAGCATTTTCAAAGGGAATTGCCCATCAGCCACACAAAAAAATGCTTGAAATGGACAACAATGAAATATACGCCAAATTGCACTACAAATCGTAGGGAATCCATTACAAATTCAATAGTTATCAAAAAACTAGGTAGAAGCCAGTTCCAATCATTTTTTCTAAAATATAGGTTAAGTCAAGGTTAAGGATTAATATGCAATAATTATACAACAAAACAGCATTTAAATGTTTGAATCATCATTAAAAACCACTAATATATCATAAAGAAACTGTGCAGGAGGATAGATATTGGATTGGTACCGGGCCCAAGCTAAGTACCATATTATTGACATAGTATGAGCACAGGTACCAACTGTTCGCCGTCCCACTAGGCAGTTACAATAAAGATGCTATATATGCCTACTTGTCGACTATCTGGTCGACTGGTTCCTGGTGTCTTGGTGATAGTTTGAATTGCTAATCTTAGACATGCATCACAAACAACACTGTCTTGTTCAACCTGTGAAAAAGAACAAAACATAATGTACTTATTGTTGTATGTCAGTGCGTTCAACATAAATAGGCAAGACACCTAGGGAATCTCAGTACTTACAGCTTGTGGTGTTATCCATGCCTGTATTAAACGACGTACTTCATCATTTTGCACTGATATAAGATTACGTCTCATCGATGCAATATCGAGATAGCAATTAACACAGTGTACGTTTCTATGCATTTTTAAATAAACACGGCACAAGTCCAAAATAATAGCAGCGTCGTATAATATAAAGCAGGTTCAGGTCCGTCGTCAAAAAGCCGAGTCGAAGTTTCGGCGGGTCCAATCTAAGCCCGTGTTCAAAAATGGGTAACGTGTACAGAAGTAAAATCAAAATCCTTAAAAATGGCCAAAGTCGTCGTTAAATATCCTAAAAAGTAATATACTAGTAAGTAGTAACTCAAGTCGCAAACGCAAAACCATGAATCGATCAAATCAACAATCGAAAAAATTAAATGCAGTAATGTCAAAGTGTCAGTAAGGCAAAGGACATTATGATGCATACAGCCTACGATACGTTTTCTATTTTGGAAATAATTTGATTTTAATTAATATTGACATGCATATATTATTTTAATTAGATTTACGGTATAAATAGGTCGAATTATATTAAATGAATGATAACTGTGCAATAATTCTATAAAATAGTTCGTTAAAGATTATTTGACGATTCCTGTTTGGCTGAATGTCGATTACTCATGTCAAATAAACACTGACCTCCATGATAAAATAAGAAGGAACTAGACGGATATCAAGTTAAATATTTTAAAGATCGTTATATTTTCACCCTAGGTATACAAACTTGAGAATTACTTCATTATACCTAATTTATTCTAAATAGAATTAAGGACTGTAAGTAGTTTCTGTCTATTTCAAGCATTTTTCAGGCATTCCCCTTAAACAAATTACATACCTACTCTACTTTTGAATTGTCAAAGAGTCAGTTAAAAAGTTGAAGCTAGTTGCCCATTCTAAAACGTAGATCTCTATGGAGAAGGGACAAGAAACTCCAAGGACACTCTTTTAAATCAAGACATTACAAAATTCTGGGTCATTAACGTTGTTGGTGTGAGAGCAATGAAAAAAATTCAAAATAAAAAAATAAAGATTAAAAATAAGCCCTTTGTTAAGAGATGACCAGTCTCAACTGACAGACAGCTCCCGTTCACGAACATGACGCGGGATCAGCACCATCCAGCTCAACCATTTTGTAGGGAACCGAATAATCCAACACATGCTCCACCATCAGTGTCATACTAGCGACCCACCCCTGCTTCGCACGGTTTTTACGACTTAACAAAACAAAGATTATTAAAAGTTTGGGTGTAAGGGACAGCCCTCCGCAAACTGATAGGGTGAATTCAGTATGTCATACTAAGATGACCGGTACATGAATTTTTTTCAGGAACGTTATGGGAATCCAATAAACCTGATTTGTTTGTGTTTTTGTGCACAAATCGGAGCGTCTATTACTGGTTGGGAGGGGTAGGTAATAGGTATGCGGTGAGTTCGATGAACTCTGTAGCTAGACAGAAAGTGAACAGCTGATTTCGCGCGTCATTTGTTAGGGTATTTCTACATCCATTGCTGGTTTTTTTTTTTCAGTTTTGTTTTTTTGCTGTTTTTTACATAAATGGAGTGCTGCGAACAACAATGTAATTTTACATTGAAATAAAGAAAATGTAACTGAAAAAATTATTAAAAAAATGAAAATTTTCCTGAGAAAATTTCCGGTGGAATATGATCCAAAATGAGGAGCTGAATGCACTCTGTTAGTTTGCGGAGGGCTGTCCCTTACACCCTGTATATTAGGTGTAAAAAAATTAACTGCAAGAACTTCGTCCACATACTCGACATCGAAAAACAAACACATTACAAAAAAAAATTTTCGCGGAAACGCGAAAAAAAAATCAGCTGTTCAATACATTTATGTTTGCATAATTCGTCAAAATGTACTGAACAGCTGATTTTTTTTTCGCGATTTCAGGTTTGGTCCCATAGTAAAAGTTGTTCATAATGATGAGTACAATGACCCCTTAAGAGGTTGTGGGTTATTTATTTTACACCTTGTATAAATGTATTATAAAATAAATTCTCATAATGATGCTGAAAACCGCATCAAAATCCGTTGCATAGTTTAGAAGAAAGCGACTTTAATATAAAATACATTTATGTAAAGATATGACCAGCATTTTCCACTGCTGTGGTCTACACAGCAGTGGATGGAAAGTTCTGGTCATATCTTCCCCATAATTTTTTTAATATCAACAAAAATATTCTGTTCTAATTAAAATTTTAAATACAACTGGGGTACCCAATTGATGCAGCCTACTTACTTATAGATCTCATTTCCTAAATGGATTGTTAAAGACATTAACAAGAAGTTAATTTTAGCCAATCGTATCAGCCGACTGAACGAAGCGGTCACCTATTTGGCAGCCAGCCATGTTTACCATCATAATCTTACAAATTGTGTTATATTTTTTTAAACTTACTTTTTTTTAGGCTGAGGACTCGTCATTATTTATGGTCTCTTTGAATGTTGTTAAAATTATGAATTGTGTTAAATTAAGGCTGGTTCGCAATGGCTGATTATAAAATTTTAAATGTTTGTACTTCATTTTTACGACTGTAATAAAGTTCGTGTCATACTTACTTACATCCAATAAATAAATAACCGTTTAAATTTTTTGATGAAGGTAGTTTAAATTATTTTATGAATCATATAATTTATACGAGATTACTTTCAACATATTTTTTTCCAAAGATCCAGAAAAATGCGGTTTTTAGTTCTACATTTCTTAAACTTAACACTCATAGCTACAATAGGAAAGTAGTTAACATAATTTACTACTCAAACAAATTAGAACTGATTATAATCATAATTTTCGGAATTAAACTTGAATTTCGTTTCATTTAGTTTGCACTAATAATCACGCTAACAATTTTTAAGCTGGAGTGGCAGCAAAAAACGAACAAGTACATTAAATACTAGTCGCTCCACATATGAGTAATATCAAATAGTAATTAAAACAGTACCATTCGGCTCGAACCGTGATAACGGAACGTGAAATTGGGCATCACTTGTCTTGTTTTTTACAACTCGTCCGTAAAATATAATAAAATCGGTTAGTACGCACGGGCACAGATCAAGCTATACATTTCCAGTATAAGCTGATCTCGCATCGTATAGGATTTCCTTCAATGAGAGGTCAGTGTAAAGCACTTTCTAGACGTAGCTATAATATATTTATATTACACTAAGAAATTCACAGTATATGAATATATTTTAGCTACGTCTGTGACGGACTGGAAATGTATAGCTTGATGTGTAGCCGTGTATACATGTTACAAAAAGTTAGTGTTATCTTATTAAGCAGCGAGCACAAACATCGTATTTTAATGTTCGTAAGATATGTAATTCGACGAAGATCTGCTAAGATTTTCGTTCTACATTCTTCTTCGATTTCCCCCATTTATACCTCTTTGAACTCGACTTCCAATAGAGGTTGCTTGGACTCTTATCTCTTAAGTAACGCTCTGGGTTTTAGAGTAAACATAGTACCTGCACCTACAATTCCCTGTTAGAGACAAACACGCTGGCGCAGTCACTCGGGCTTTAGTAGTTTGAGTAAGCCGATTGATCTACTCTAATAGCCTGTTTGGGCTATAATGTTGGCCCAAACGCTCTGGGGATTAAAGTCAGCGTGTCTACTTTAAAAGCCCGAGTGGTTGGGCCGAGTACCTGGCCGAAATGAACAGCTTTTGTAATCACGCAGATCTTAGCAGGGTGGCTGGTAGGATCTGGAGGGTATTCGAGGATCAAGTTAAATGGCGTGTGATTCAATCAACTCTGCCTATCGCAGACCACTGCTGGACATGGGCCTCTCCCAGGCTGCGCCACAGCACCATGTCCTTCGCCTTTCGCATTCAGTCGGTCCCACCCAGCCAACTTTTTAACGTCGTCGGTAGAGAGCCATATTTATGATCACTCCTATAGGCAGTTTATGATTTACTCCAAGATGTCAAAGAAACTAAACGCCCTATATTATTTTCTCGAGTCTTATAGGAAAAATAGCAGCGACAGAACCGAAGAAGACGGAAATACCAATGCGTAGAATTGCTTACTAAGTAGGTACTAACACTCAATGAACGAAACTGTACCTAGTCTTTGGTTTACCTTCAACCACAAAGATAGTTTAGGTACCAAGTTTTAATGCCTTTATTATGAACATAGACAATTTAATTAAAGCCTTAATCAAGCATAGGCCTACATTAACGATCCTCCGTCTCAAGATTATAAAGTAGACATCAAAAGCTTAACACTCAAGATTCTAGGATTAAATGCCTAAAACCTTGAAGCGTTTCAGCGGTAATCTTCGAGGCCTAATAAAGTTTGACAAGATTTGTTTATGATTTTACGCATAATTCCACCATTATGATACTAAAGCCGACAAAATTCTATTGAGTACGTTTTAAAATCGAGTAACAATTTAATACTTAAGGCGGAATCTCTTATAGCGAAGCACCTAGTTCTGCAAAAACTGAAGAATTTGTGACAAAAACTGTCAGTACTGTATTTTTACCAAAGAAACTTGCCGTTACTTTTGTCGCGTCCTAAACGGGTTGAATATCATTAAAACTAAGTGCAACAAACATTCAAAAGACAGATTCATCTAGAAGAACTAAAACTATAAGTTTTACGATAGCCTTGAAATCTAGATCAAGTTATCCTCGTTATCCAAAGACTCGCCCCGCAGATTAGGCGTGAAATTATCTACAAGCAACTGAACTCAAACCGTCAGTTACCGGTCGAAAAAACATCGAATTTGTCACATAAAATGAAGACATAAAACAACCAACCTGTGCAAAAACTCGTATTAAATAAACTATTCGTGAACCGCCGTCAGCTAAGTCGGTAATCCGGCCCGGCCCAGATTAAAGGCATCAATGGAATTCGGGAATGGGATAACAGCCGGTTCGGTCTGAACGGACGGCTGGCAAGGCCGTTGCGCCTGTCACCAGACCGGTTTATACTAGCGTTTAAATGTAGCCGATTTAGCGTGCAAAGTGAACAAAAATAAAAACTGTTGTATATAATAATTGCCCGTATTTAAAGGTTGGTAGACTTGATTTTGTAAAGGTTATTGAAGATGACGTGATCAATGCTTTGATAAAGTTACCAATATCATCTTCCACAGCTTGACTACACCCACTACGTATGCCTCTTTTTTGTACCAGCCTCATCTAGTAAAATAAAAACCGGCCAAGTGCGTGTCGGACTACGCACAATGAAGGGTTCCGTAGTTGGGATTAAATTAATTATCTCAAGAACTAACTCAACATTATAGTTGAAAAACGTCTTCTCCCATACATTCCAACAGTAAATGTAAGTTTGTAGTCACACTATCGACAGATTTACCATGTTATTTTAATACACATATAATTCTATCTACTCTGTATCTTTTTATAACTTCTTATAGGTTTTCCTGTAATCTACAGGTATAGAACTATTTTGTGTATTTTTTTTTAAGTTTTAGGCTCAGTAGTTTCGGAGATAAGGGGAACGGTAAATTTTCGTCTATTTTCTTAAATAACTTTAAAACTATTTAAAATTAATTAAAAAATATATTTGAGACTCTCATAGTAAGTCCTTTCATTTGATATGTCACACGGTACAGTTTGCAAAACATTTTTTTTAATTTTCTTATTTGCCCCCTAAAAGTGACCCCGATATTCAAAATTCGTTTATTTACTTTAGCCGTACATGTTTGGGTCACAGAAATCCATATGTATACGAAATTTCAACTTTATCGGTCCAGTAGATTCGTAGCAAATTGGCTGTGACAGACGGACAGACAGACAGACAGACACACGAGTGATCCTAAAAACCGGTCAAGAGCGAGTCGGACTCACGCACAGAGGGTTCCGTACCATGTAATTTTTGTTGATGTTTTCTAAAAAAGTGTGCTATTTAGAGACATCGTTTTATTTTTCCTGTAATCTTTACATAAACTTCTATCTCCTAGAATAATTTCAGATTTTTCTCTAAGGGGGAACGGTATTTTTTTTACATTTTTCATCAAAAGTTCAAAACTATGCGGCCTAAAAAAAAGAAAAAAAAAATTGAGAATGTGCAAACAGCGCTCTTTCATTACGATACCCCATATGCTCTAGTAGCCCCACTTCGAATTATTTGTTTCTTATTTTGAAAATAGTTAGGCAAACGTCATCTAAAACTTTCAAATTTCAAGTAGATAGATAGCATTAGTAGTTCTTGAGATATCCAGCTGTGACAGACGGAAAGACAGACAGACTGAGTCGCACCATAAGGGTTCCTTTTTACCATTTTGGTACAGAACCCTAATAACAAGTTATACCTAGTACCTAGTTAGTTATCAGTTGTAGAATTTCAAAGTCAGGCTAAAAAGTAGTCACAAACTAAGTTTATTCTGCGAGGTTCCGCCTCTTTGAAAAATACAAAGTTGATTAGGAAGCGTCCGATAATTCCCTCTATCCGCAAGCGGCGAGTTTCTCAAGTTACGTACCGACCTGCCGAGTTTTCTACGCATTCCTACTTGAAACCAGTTTTTCTAAAACCTTTAAGTGTTTGTGTCACATAATAAACGTAGAATCTATTTAAAAATTCTGTAATGATTCAACAAACCCGCAATGTAAAATGACAATCAATCTGCCTAGCCTTTTCCCAGTTTTGGGGTCGCCTTCCAGTCTAACCGAATGCAGCTGAATATCAGTATTTCACATGGAGCAACTGCCTATCTGACATACACAACCCAGTAACTGGACAACACGATACGCATTGGTAAGACCGGTTGTCAGACTTTTGGGCTTCTAACTAACCGTAACGACTGTTAAAGGTCTACGAATGACAGCCGGGACTAAACGTTTAACGTGCTTTTCGAGGCACGGAGGGGTCTCGATAACTAAAATGGCAATGGCACAAGATTACTATCCATGGATTACCACATTTTAGTCCATGTTAGCCACTGCGGTAAACTAACCACACTGTGTGCCACGACAACCACCTTGAACTCGTAAAATCGTAATGCAACATGACAATATAACTTTTTGCTTACCCTTACAAAGTGTTCAATACATTATTGAGCAACAGAAGTTTTGTTGTAGTAGCGGTTTTATTACTTGCTGTCGCTAAGTACCAAGTAAATGACTCACACAAGGACGACTCGAACATATTTGACATAATTTTTACACCACTACAATATTCTTTTATCTTCAAGTTTTACTGCCAATATTAAAATGCAATTATTTCTTATTTATGGTGCTCTAATGAACGAAACTATGTAGTAGTCACGTCTTTTTCACGTATTAAACGAAAGGTCTTAAAATATCTAATCTTTGCAACGTGACTTGAGAAGTTTGCAGTTCTAATCAACCCACCATTTTCGCGTTTTTCCAACCTTCGACAGTAAATCCTCAATACCTTATTCTCCGTCTATAATATAGCGTTGTATTTTACATAGATTCAACCATAATTCCCTTTGGGAAACCAAGTTTCACGGTGTACTCTATCAAATTCAAAGGGAAAGTATGGGGCGTTCGTAATGGTTTGTGCCGAGGGCTAAACGGCATATTTGGGTACACCTATGGGTACCGAACGTGTGACAACTATTGCTAAAGGTCATTGCTCCACATAGTTGGGGACGTCCTTACGGCCGGCATTAGCTTATGCGATATATGGCCTTGAGTCAAGAACGATGAACTTTGCTAAAGTGAATAATATCGATCGACAAAAACGGTAGTCGGGTCGTTCTGCTTCGTTGTTTAACTTCCTACCATTGTGACATTTTAAGGAATGCTTCGAATGCAATCCTTGCCACATTGTATACACTGGTACTCAATGTCGTTAACCAATTAACTCATGACATAAGCAATCATGAATGAAAAAAAAAGTCCAAGAATAAACACTGAATAAGAAAATTTTCCATCAAGCTGTCAAAGACAAAGTCTCGGAATATTAAAACCTATTTGAAACGATGTTTCTACAAAGTAAGAAAAAGAACTAACCAAGACTCATTGTGCAGTAAATTGGAAAATAACTTTGCTGGCAAGACAAAAGAATATTCCTGACCCAATTTCAACGTAATATTTTTAGAGCAACCTCTTTTAAAATGCAATTTCCGTGCCAAAATACTTCACCAAAACATCTAGTAGTATTTTTGATCTCACCTTGAAGTTGAGATGATCTTTTGAGATGGTTTATTAATAAGGTCTGAACGTTCAAGCTCAAGGCATTATAATTTCATAGCAGTCGTTTATGTCGTTTAGCCGGGCATGTGTCAACGACTGTCTCGAGCTCGGAATAAACTTCCTAATTACTTAGATGTCTCAAATTGGTATTACGAGCGCTAACAGGCAGACGCTAAGTCATAATAAAAAATTCCGCCTCTGACTCATTTTGCATCGCTAATTTCAAAACTGGTTGTGGTTGATTGCTTTTGGGGGATTCCAGAAGCCGAATAATTCCAATTACATACAATTAGTTCTTTTGCTGTAGTCCCTTTGATTGGGTACGCGATTATTGTTTTTGTGTAGTGGAATTTTTGATTACTGGCTTGGATACTTTTCGCTTCCGAAATTGTTTATGGGAACAGTAACAGAATTATTAACATTACCAAATTCCTTACAATCCAAGCATTTTCTGAAGAGCTCATGCATATTAGCCAAATTGATTAGATCTTGGACTGAATTGGACTGCTTGTGTGTATTCTCTGTCACGAAAATGTTCAGGGCTCATTTGTTTGATGTCCTCTACTCATCTGGCACTTTGTCCGGCGTGCATTCTCATGATTATCATAACCGCTCTCAGATAGAACTAGGCCAACTCATCTATTATATCGTGCACATCATCATGTGGCTGTCAAAACCGCGCACGCCATTGTCGTATTAGGTAACGTCATGCAAACAATTCTTCATCGGTCATTGTTCCGCTGTGTAATGTTACATGCAGACCTTGGTGAAATTGTTTAATTTCGAAACTGCAGTGATTCTCCGTCGAATAACTAATGATAGTGGAAGCACGCTCGACCGCGCGCAATGTTGCAACCGGGCACCCAGGTTATTTCCGGAAGCGCTTAGAAATTGGACCGTGTGTGGTTTGCTATCCGTCCGCCAGTTTCTGCAATAGACCTTGTGTTTGGATATTCGTCGTTTTATTCAACGTTTCGTTTCCTGGATTATTAAATGCCGTTCCCTTTCCGAATGGTGCGGAAAACGATGAATTAAGTTGTCCAAAAACAATTTGTCTAGTTTTAGTAGGTAATTGCTTTTTGTCCTTTGATTATAAATTCAAATACAAACGGTCCTAAACTGGTCCTTTTGGAACTATTAAAACTTTTGGGTTTGGTCTCGGTATCCTTTAGTCCACGATTTGCATAGTATAATAAAGTTTTGGAACTTCAGATCTAATTAAATAGATTGCTTTGTATCGACCATAAAGCCTAGAGTGCGGTGATTATTTTTATGGTGGTATTCGAAGCCGCACCTTGGTTTGCGCGTGAAGTTGGCAAGATTGGAACAGCCCAATTTGTGGTTCGAGCCCACTTATTTTAATTTGGCCTAGGTGCGTAAAATTTTCTTTTGAAGTTTTTGTTCTACATTTTTATCATCTTTTTGTATTATGTAAGGCAATGTTAGTGCTTCCTTGCGTGTTTATAGTCTGTATGATCAAATTCTTAGTTTTATAGTCTTCATTCGTTATTCAACAGTTCTCTGCCATCTAGTTTCGAAAGTACACGTGGTGACGTCTTGGTGTTTTTGGAAAGACTAAATATTTCTGTTCTATCAACCAATTACAAAGTTAATTAAACACTTAGTAGCATCGAAACCGGTAGCTTATCTACAATGTGAGGCAAGTAGTGCGTAGATAAAGATTTATCGGTGCACTGACCTACTTAAATATACCTGTCTGTTACGTTATCGTAAACAATTGCTAATTGCTGAATTTTAAAAAAAGAATTGCGAAACTACAAAACGGTAATGCATGCTCGCGTTTTGATGCTGGCCTGGCACTGCAGTGGAAGTGTTTG
Organism: Cosmia trapezina; assembly: GCA_905163495.3. Taxonomy (NCBI): domain Eukaryota; kingdom Metazoa; phylum Arthropoda; class Insecta; order Lepidoptera; family Noctuidae; genus Cosmia; species Cosmia trapezina. Next base: position 20,401,597 of record LR991027.1, read on the forward strand.
GTTGTGGTTTTATCATTGAATAATTACGTCAGTTATTAATAGAGAGACTGATTAATATTAATTATTGAATATACTGTGGAGCTCGTGGCTAAGTGATAACAGCCGCACGGGTCGATCCGTCAGGTTAAGCTACGCTTGCCGGGGTTGGTCAGTGGATGGGTGACCATCTTTACATACCGAGATTCCTGCGTGCCTCGGAAAGCACGTTAAGCCGTTGGTCCCGGCTGTTATTCGTGGATCTTTGACAGTCGTTACGGGTCGTCAGAAGCCCGAAATTCTGACAACCAGTCTTACCAAGGGGTATCGTGTTACCCAGTTACTGGGTTGTGGAGGTCTGATAGGCAGTCGCTCCATGTAAAATACTGGTATTCAGCTGCATCCGGTTAGACTGGAAGCCGACCCCAACATAGTTGGGAAAAGGCTAGGCAGATTGATTTTATTGAATATACTGTATAAACCTCTCCGTGCCTCGGAAAGCATGCTAAGCCTTTGGTCCCGGCTGTCATTCGTGGATCTTACGGGTCGTTTGAAGCCCCAAAGTCTGACAACCAGTGTTACCAAGGGGTATCGTATTACCCAGTATCTTCCGCGATTTCGTCCGCGTGTTTCTTGTTACCCCAACCCACCCCGTCGCACGTATCTCCTGCCAGAACTATTACTTGGTTTTCGCTTAGTGTTCTTTCTGTTTTTTTTTCTTTTTTCTCGGCTCCTAATGGTCCTAGCGTTATGTTAAATAGCCTATAGCATTCCTCAAGAACTGGGCTATCAAATGCAAAATAATTTTTCAAATCCAAGTAGTTCCAGAGATTAGCGCGTTGAAACATACAAACAAACAAACTCTTCAGCTTTATTATTAGTATAGATTGGATTACCATTAAAAAAGTTATAGTTAGCCAACCTTAGAATATAGACATATTGCTATCGTGGACTTTCTTTTTAAACTTTTTAAGAGGAACAATCTACGAACATACATGATTGTTGCGTAACTCTAACCGTTTACGCAGCGCACGCAACGCAAGCTCTCAAAAGGAATAAATTTTACCCATTTTTGCAACAGATTTCATTGATGCTTCGCTCCTATTCGTTGTAGCATGTTACAAGCCTTCCTCGATAAATGGGCTATCTAACACTAAAATATAATAATACTAATAATTTTTCAATTCGAACCAGTAGTTCCTGAGATTAGCGCGTTCAACCAACCAAACGAACTCAGATTCAGCTTTATAATATTAGTATAGATAACTTACTTGTACATGATACGTTCACAACTTTCTTAGCCTGGTTTTAACTCCTACCGTTACCACAGCATAGCCTAAGTTTGCAAGTCAGCGTTCACGACAATTTCAGAGTAGCAGTAATCTTATTCCACTTCGCAGTTATGGTGCTTGCTCTCATAACCATTACCGTGGAATGAGAAGAAAATACACTTTAGTTATAGCCGTAACGGCTTGTCTTCGTAATTTTTATTTACAGTTTTTTTTTCTAACGTAGTTTTTTAACAAGAAAATAGAATTACATGGGTCTTAAACATAATTGGCGAAATGTGGGTGTACTTAGGTAAGTACACCTCTGTCTAATCCTCCGGGGATTACAGGCGTGATGTTATATTATTTATAATAGAATAGAAACAAGCTATTTGTAGGTACATGATATTCCTAGAAAGGAAATAGAGATATATAACCGCCAATCATATCAACATACAACCTGACACTGACCAGCAAATTGCAAAAAACTTAAGAAAATTTGAATTTCGCGGGCTACCTTAGCGTATCCCCTTAGAGTTGAACAAGAAAACCAAAAGAGAGAAATAACGGAGAGTAAGTCCTACAAGAGTCGTTTACTTCCTCCATAGGAAACTCAAGGCCTTCAGTCACATCAATAAAACGTAAAACTTCTTCCTTTATCGATAAAATTTATACCAGTTATTGGCATATCTGTTATGGGCAACGATTGCGGACCTGCTCCAAGCAACTCGGAGGAATTTGAACTTTTCGCTCCCAGTAATAAAGATAGTAATGGTGTGTTTGATGTGTGGTAGGCTCTGAATGCGTGGGCCGGCGGTATTTTAATGGTTACTAGTCTTGAAACATGTTATTTTAGTTGCGTTTCGCTTTCCGTTACCGTTGCGTTGGTTCAGGAAAGAGATTTAGTGAAGCAAATTAAATAATTGGTGGCGGTTCGGAATTGAGATGTAGCTTTTCGGGGCATGTTTTGCTCAGAGGAATGATGAAAGTACTTACGTGTGAAACGGAGAGCGGAGTATTTTTAGGTTGCTCGTTAATTTTATTATGAACTAGCTTTTGCCCGCGTGGATATCGGAAAATATTCCAAATCCTTCCTTATTCCTTATCTACATTATAAAGGGAACCTCTGTGCAAAATTTCAGCTTTCTAAGTTCAGGGGTTTGGGCTGGGCGTTGATGAGTCAATCAGTCAGGAAATCTCTTTTTATTTATATATACATGGAGAATTCTAAGGATAAAGACGTGTCGTCCTTTTTCACTTTGTTTAGGTAATTCCTTTCTTTAAAATTAAAAAAAAAAAAATCTTCAATACTTTATAAATTTTTACACGGACTGGAGTTTTAAAACAAACTAGAAAAATGAAGCCTTAATTTTCAATATTTGTCTACAATCACCTATAACTTTTACTACGGCATCGAATAGCTCACATTTCACCCATGTTCGAAAGCTCAAGGAAAATATTGGTCTTCCGAGTCAATGTTTATGTTTAAACTCAAATAAAGCTTACAATGATGCATCGAACGGACTAAGCCGAACGTGTCGGTATAAGCTTCAAAGAAAATAAATACAAAATAGTGCTTTGTGCATCGATTGGTTCATGTAATGGCATATTTGGACAATTAAGCTATTGAATACATTACATAAAATAAAAAAAGCCTTTTAAGGTATTATGTATTAGACACATAAGTTTAGCTTGAACTGTTTTGTATTTTATTTAGACTTAGGTACAGTATTTTGTAAATTAAACAATGGTGTTCAATTTCTTGGATGGTTTGAACCAGTGTGACCGTTTCTAATTGTATAAACCTACGTATTTTCCTTTTCAGCTGTTGCCAGGTGAATTATTATGCCGATATTTAGTCTACTAAAAATATGCTATCGTCATTCATCGGGGCCTCAAATATACCAATTTAGTACTAAAAATACCAAAAACGGTCACACTGGTTTGAACGTCGTAATGCAAACTACAACCTATTATAATTTAGTTTTAAAGCTTCTCTATAAGTGAGCTGAAAATTTGTTCTTTGAGAAATAAATGTCTTTATACCGAACATACATAAACTCACGCCTTCTCATGGAGGTAAGAACCCCACCTGCTACGAGCCTTACATACTCCTTTTTGCTTCGTTTACGTTCATACACGCACGCCGGTTGCGAGTTGTACTATACGCATCTGACCGTTCTGATACCATCACCAATAAGGTTACTATTTATGTCCTTCTAAGGCATCCCAAGCTATAGAATTAATGCCCAAAATTACCCAAATGCTACGACAAACCATCGTATCTTCATAAGCTTTAAAGATGAAACAAAAGCCAGGGACAAAGTTTCAGCAATGGGTACAAAAATCAAAAAATCAAAATCAAAAGTCCTTTATTCAAATTAGGCTGAGAATCAGCACTTTTTGAACGTCAAAATTACAGTAAGACAGTCCCCACAAAACGCCCTCCCTTCACCACTTCCTAGTGCTTTAGCTGGGAAGAAGAAGTAGCGGAACAAACTCCCCAGCAGCACAGCTGTCTGTTCAGTTAGAAGAACTAGATTCTATACAATAGTACCTATGCAAAATAATTTACGCAACACAATACATTAAATTATATTTTTGTCAAATAAACCTCGTACCTCGAGTACCTCGCCTCCGCCTCCGGTAAGGACCAGGGGGCCTACTCCCTATGCACGAAGCCCGTAGTTTCGGCCTTCGTTACGGGCGTGTCTTACTCCGTATCACATACGGATGGATGATTGGTTCGGCGCCCGAACGAAGTATGAATGACAACATGATTTGCCAGTTGTCCCTACTCCCGGTGTGTTTTTGCTTGTCCGAAAAATTAAACTTTTACACTTGTTTTGATGGATCGTAATGTCAGACGGACGGATGAACGGACGGACGGAAAGACGGACGGACTTAGGGAGTAGGCCCCCTGGCCCGGGTCGACGGCGCATCGTGTTCCATGCGTGCCTCAAAGAGATGTCAGCAGTGACGGGGTCCGATAGGGCCGATGCCGCCGGGGTCGCAGGTTGTTCGAAAGAGATACCGTGGCCCTGGCATAGGCAACTGAAGGAACACGGGTGGGTGGGTTTTAGTCAGTAAAAGTCTGACATGCCCTCCCGCTCTGCCCAGAGCGGGAGAAGTCATTTGATGATTTCCCATCCACAAAAAAAAGGGACAGTCTTTCAACACTCGAATGAATTGCGCTCTGAGGCAAGGCTCGCAAGAGCGCTTGTGGAAAATGTGTTCCTGACATTAGAACTGTGGTAGCTTGAGGTCGAGTCAACAAAGATAATCTTCGGCTAATTCCCAGCTTAAAGTAATCTAATTGATGGGCTCAGGATATCCGCTTACCTTGGAAAGTAATCAATTAAGAAGTTTAAACTTAATACGCTTAGAATTGAAATAGATAGATAGATAGATAGAATACTCTTTATTATGCACACCATAAAAATTACAGATATAAATGTTGAAATTTTACATAGGGTGACACAATGGGCGGTCGTATCGCTAAAAGCGATCTTCTTCTTAAATAAACTGTTTCGTAGGTAGTACGGTTAATGTTTTGGTGGCAGTGGCAAATTCTGCATACTGTGTGACATAGCGCGCATTTTTGGCGGTGTCCCAAACATATTTTTGCAATCCCTAAATGTGAAATAACACATGTGTGTGTGTGGTATCTTGTGATGTTTGAATGTGGGTATTATAACAAACAAAAGAATTATCCTTAGATCCTAACTATAATCCATACTAATATTATAAATTCGAAAGTAACTCTGTCTGTCTGTCTGTCTGTTACCTTTTCACGCATAAACCACTGAACGGTTTTCGTTAAAATTTGGCAAGGCTATAGATGGTATCCTGGGGACGGACATAGGCTACTTTTTTTTTCAAAAATAATCTTACAGGGGGTGATATAGGGGATGAAAGTTTGTATGGGAAACTCAGTATTTCTTAAGTTAGGGATGTGAAAATTAAAATGTATGCTTTTGATAAGAAATTAAGAAATATGCGGTTCAGCGTTTTTGAAAAATCATCCCCTAAGGGGGTAAAATATAGTAAAATAGGGGTTGATTTTAAAATTTACAAAACTGCACGGATTTCGACAAAATTTGGCAAGGCTGTATATAGCATCCTGGGGAATGACATAGCATACTATTTTTTTCAAAAATAATACTACAGGGGGTGATATAGGGGATGAAAGTTTTTATGGGAAACTTAGTATTTCTTCAGTTAGGGATGTGAAAATTAAAATGTATGCTTTTGGTAGGAAATAAAGAAATATGCGGTTCAGCGTTTTTGAAAAATCATCCCCTAAGGGGTTAAAATAGGGGTTGATTTTAAAATTTACAAAACTGCACGGATTTCGATAAAATTTGGCAAGGCTTTATATAGCATCCTGGGAAAGGAAATAGGATACTTTCTAAAACAATACTACAGGGGGTGATATAGGGGATGAAAGTTTGTAAGGGAAACCCAGTATTTCTAAAGTTAGGGATAACAAATTCATGCTATTGGTAGGAAATTAAGAAATATGCGGTTCAGTGTTTTTGAAATATTATCCCCTAAGGGGGTAAAATAGGGGTTGATTTTAAAATTTACAAAACTGCACGGACGTCGATAAAATTTGGCAAGGCTTTATATAGCATCCTGGGGAAGGACATGAACTACTTTTTGTCTTAAAAATAATCCTACAGGGGGTGATATAGGGGATGAAAGTTTGTATGGAAACTCAGTATTTCTTAAGTCATACATCCCTAGATGTGAAAATTAAAATGTATGCTTTTGATAGGAAACAAAGAAATATGCGGTTCAGCGTTTCTGAAAAATCATCCCCTAAGGGGGTAAAATAGGGGTTGATTTTAAAATTTACAAAACTGCACGGATTTCGACAAAATTTGGCAAGGCTTTATATAGCATCTTGGTAAAGGACACAGGAAACTTTTAAAAACAATACTACAAGGGGTGATATAAGGGATGAAAGATGGGAAACCCAGCATTTCTTAAGGTAGGGATATGAAAATTCAAATTTATGCTTTTGGTAGGAAATAAAGAAATATGTGGTACAGCGTTTTTGAGATGTGGGTGAACTTGGCAGATCATTACCCAGCAGAGCATAAAAAAGTGAGTTCTATTCGATTTGTTATTAGAGCGTGACTGGCATAATAAATTTTAAGTAATTAACAAAGTCCCCCCGCCGCGTAAGTGTGTCTGTTTGAATGCGATAATGTCAAAAAGTAAAGAACGGATTTTCATACGGTTTTCTCCAATGAACGGAGTGATTCAGTGTAATTCATTATGGTTTTGTGTAAATTGGCTGAAATATGACGACGACTGTTGAAGATGTCGGAAAAAATCATGCCGACTGGTAGCTTTATGCCTACTATACACGGTAACGATATATCGTAGCGATTTGAGTTTGTACAGTTATATCGGACGGCCCTATGTTTTCCATATGTACGTTCCCATGGGATATTTTCCGACATCCACGCGGGCGAAGCCGCGGGCAAAAGCTAGTAATATTATAAATGCGAAAGTGATTGTTACGCTTTAACGCTAAAACGGCTGAACGGATTTTGATAAGATTTAGGACATAGGATACTTTTTATCCCGATATTCCCACGGGAACGAGTCTTATGCGGGTGAAACCGCGAGTTGCAGCTAGTATTCAAATAATAAAGCCTTAAGCCATCCCTTTCCTTTTTCAACTCAACTTGATCCTGAGCCAATAAGGACCAGTTCTGCCTGTAAGCGTCAAGTTCGTCTCGCCATCTACGCCTAGGTCTTCCATGATGGTGTTGGACGTTTTCAGGGACCCATGTAATGTTATAGTGGTTTTAGCCCATAATGCATCCGATATGTTTTAAAACGTCTCCTGCCCCATTTGAGCTAGGCTGCTTTTTGTGTGAGAAATAACTGTCTGAAAAATATAATTCCGTTCAGATCATCGAGAGTACACACAGTCAAGTTACCACTAACTGTCAAATTTTCTCATTCGATTTTGAACTTAACCTTAGATTATTTGATTTGATTTGAACCATCTACATTTTAGGTTTAAAATCATTTGGAGAAATTTGACAGTTTTGTATAATCTGATGTGCTGTTGTCTGCAGGTACAGTCAGCAACAAAAGTCGATACACACTTGTGTTTTCTAAATCTGAATTATTGCGAAGAATACTTCATTAAAATCGGAGCTGATGTAAATTTTACAGAAAATTAACTCTTTTCTATAAATATAAATGAAATGCTAAAAAGCAGGTTATATTGTATCATTTTCTGTTAATTTAGATGATGTCAAAAAGTAGCAGTGACAAACGACTTCTATTGCTGACCGTACAGAAACAAAATAAAAACATATTTATTTCCTTTTCAACCATATTGCTTTTGACGTCAATCGCCTAGAATTTGATTTCAGGACAAAAAATATGTACACTTCGTTACCATTTTTATGCGTCTTCGCAATTTTGTCGGAAGATTTTCATTCATACATTCGTAACATAATATTCTTTCTGAAAGAAACTGAAACGATCCACAGAATAATGGAGTAGGTTTCTTTGTAGACTATCTTTATTGCATTTACAATTCTATTGTAACAAATCATACTGTCAATAGCACTGTCTGGTGCGTACATTATTTTATCGTCCCGTTATCTCCAAGTTATGCGTCATGCAGTCTTATTTATAAATGCCACTACTAAACAGTGGAACTAATAGGGTAATCTGCAAATTGGAATAGCTATCTAAGTACCTATTTACAAGTACGACTCAATTAATATTTAAATAAAAAGAGAAGTCCTGACTGACTGACATCAACGCCCAGCCCAAACCCTTGGACCTAGAAAGCTGAAGTTTTGCGCAGAGGTTCCCTTTATAATGTAGACAAGGAATAAGGAAGGAATTCCCGGTAGTACGTTACAAATATTTTCCGACATCCACGCGGCCGAAGCCGCGTGCAAAAGCTAGTTTTATATAAAGTCGCTTTTCGTGCCTATCTGTGTGGCCGTATTGTTCCTATAAGGGTCGATTTCTTGATCCGTATTTAACTCAACCAATGGTTAAAAATATAATATGGTTAAATTTTGGCAAAATGTGTTTGCCAAAATGCCATTAGTAGTTACTAGTTACCTTAAGTATTTTTTAACATTAAACGCTCAATCAATCTGCCTAGCCTTTTCCCAACTATGTTGGGGTCGGCTTCCAGTCTAACCGGATGCAGCTGAATACCAGTATTTTACATGGAGCGACTGCCTATCTGACCTCCACAACCCAGTAACTGGGTAATACGATACCCCTTGGTAAGACTGGTTGTCAGACTTTCGGGCTTCTGACGACCCGTAACGACTGTCAAAGATCCACGAATAACAGCCGGGACCAACGGCTTAACGTGCTTTCCGAGGCACGGAGGAATCTCGATATGTAAAGATGGTCACCCATCCACTGACCAACCCCGGCAAGCGTAGCTTAACCTGACGGATCGACCCGTGCGGCTGTTATTACTTAGCCACGAGCTCCTCATTAAACATTAAACGCTCATTCATGTTAAAACATAGTCTTAACTAATGGCATTTTGGTAAACACATTTTGCCAAAATTTAACCATTCGTTATTTTTAACCATTGGTTGAGCTAACTACGGATCAAAAAACCGGCCCTAAACTTTACTATTTTACTTTCTCATCTCACCCGTCCTTCCTTAGGTCGGATCTCTAAAAAATGCTCCAAGTATATCGTGCTAAAAAAATATTAGTTTAACTAATATTTTTTTAGCAAGATATTATATTAATATTAAAACAATTTTCACAAAAAGTCAAACCGCTGCTTTTGCAAATTCAATGCTAATTAACTTCAAATACTAATTAATTTTATAGAAACAAGTTTAATATTAATTAACGTGGCCTCATTAGAGAATTAATTGTCAACCTCACCCTATCACAGAATAGTAGAGTTACAGTAGTACATCTTCATTGAAAACGGCCGAAACGACGCGCTTCGAAATCTCAGTGTATACCAGTGTAGGCAACACTTCGAGTGTGCTGCGCGGCAGTTCGTGAACGGGCGCTGTCAGTGGAGGCTGTTCATACCTTAGCTGCTACGGCTTATTTTAATTTTAATTTAATTTAAATTTATAATCGTTTTTTTTATGTTTTTATTACGGACGCTTTTAACGTTCATCGTTCTCACATACACACAACCAATATTTTGTAACCATATTTTGATTTAAAAAGAGTGTCCGTGGAGTTTCTTGCCCGTTCTTCTCCATAGAGATCTACGTTTTGGAATGGGCAACTAGCTTCAACTTTCTGACTTACCTACTGACCGACTCTTTGACAATTCAAAAGTGCCTGTAATTGGTTTAAGGCTGCTCTTTCCTAAAATACGGCGAAACTAGGTAACTTTGTAACCATCTTTTACAGTATCTTTCTGATAGGAAAAAATACACAGCAATCTACAACACATAAGAAGTGATTTCATGTGTTCTGAAATCTATTTTAGTTTGTAGAACTAAGGGGAAAAAAATCTAAATCGAGGTCTATTTCTGTCTATTTTTTCTAGTTTTTACCATATTACTCCTACAATTTTCATTAAAACTGTTCATAAAATTATACAGTTCTTTACAAAGTAACAAGGAATGATTTCATGTCATTACTTTTTTAGTCGAATCAATAGATTTTTTGTAAATCGATAATTACTTCATATTTTGCAAGCGTTGTGTCATCGCGCTTCTCTTTCTTTTCTATGCAGTCCGACAGTGACCGCGCTTTTTACGGCGGACAAGCCTTAATTAAAGGTCACTGCCCAGACGTACTACTGTAATTTTATTATTCTGTGACCATATGTAGGCTATTATCATAATTAGAATTTTTTAATAACTTTTCTGTCAAGCCGGATAATTTAATTTAAATGGTTTAAATAATACTAAAAGTTAATGGTGTTTCCAAATCTATAGGTACCTATGTTTTTTTCATAAAACAGCATGGGATCGTCGGTTTAACACGACATGCTACCAGCTAGATAGCTATTAAATTAATTCGGACTTTTTAATTATTTTCGGAATACTTTTATAAGGTACCCTTTAAAAGTACGAAACCGGCTACGAAAGTTTTTCTAAGACATAAATATTTTTTAGTAAGCTGGTCATCTGCCCTATTGACAAACCTAACTTTGTCACCAAGTACAAATTCCACTAAAGATAATATCTGAACAAATTCCCAACATTCCAAAAGCTTACTCAAACATTGCGCTTGACCATACCCGCTTACGAAACCATTGGCCATATCCAACCTTCCAACATTATTTACAATGCGTTTCAACTAAGAATAGGAATGACCTTGCGCCATTTTGTGAAGATTTAGCAAAACAGCACCTCGTTTACAAATTTGCAAAGTCAGTGATATATTTTAACAAAAACAAATTCCAAAGACAGAACTAAAATGGATAAGGATAACACTACAAAACTTTGCAAGCCTAATTCTAGTTTCAGTTGACAGTTAGAGGTCATTGACGTTCCTATTCTTAGTTGAATCGCATTGTACGGTCAGCAACAGAAGTCGGTTAACACTGCTACTTTTTGACATCATCTAAATTAACACAAATTGATTCGATAAACTGCTTTTTTTTCGTTTATCTGTTAAGAGTTAATGTTCTTAAAGTTTTAAGTACTTCAAGTAGGTACTTCTGTTCCGATTTGAATTAAATATTTCGCTTAATAAATTAAGATTAAAAAACTGCAAGTGTTAATCGACTTCTGTTGCTGACTGTACATGCATTGCATTCCCAAAACCTCGAACAATTTCCAGTGTGCATCACGCAGTGGATATCATATCTAGAGTTACTGTCGTTTTGCTGATCCCATAATAAAGACTTTCAATCAAAGGTCACCGATATTGGCATCCCGCTGCGCCTGCGACCAATTTGGCGATTGTTAACAGTATCTGCTAATAACTCCGTTAGATTTCAAGGCTATTTAACTGTTAGTACAGCTTCCGTATTTGATATTAATTTAATTAAAAATTGAAGGTGATATAAATGTGACAGAATACTTGGTTATTTTATTTGATATCCTTGGTCCATATTGGCGATATTTTTATTTGAGACCTCAAAAGTAAAGTTTAATAACTCTCTGACATTTAATTAATTCCTTTGAGCAAAGTTGTAGCGACAGGAGCTTACAGTCCGCGAGGCCTAAGCTGAGCTTTGCATAAGTGTGAGTGCACATAGATACTGTAGGTGTGACGTCCGGCCTAGAGCGCGACGCGTCCTTTGCTTGGTTGAAAACCGGTTTATACTGCTTTTTGACAATCGAACTGAGGCACGGTGCGGTGCGTCCCTCGCGAACTGTATCACATGTCTTGATAATCTAAGTTTTACATACCGCAATGTTAGCAAGACAGTCATATCCTCCAGATTTTTGGTTAAACGAGAGTCATCTGTAACACTAACACGCAGCAAATGTCTATAATAAAACCTAAGCTCCACCACCATACCATACCCATCATAACCATTGTTTCATAGTCAACTCTATAAAGCACTCTGGTTCTCTTGTCTCCCGTTCCAATAACCTATATTCCACAGGCAGATCAATTACTCAATTTGCTGCAAACGAAGGCGCTGATGATGAACGACATCTTCATCCGTTGTCTGCCACTCATCATGTTCAAGAGATCTCTATGCAAATTGTTACTAGCTTGAGCTCAATTGAGTTAAGATAAAATATCACGACTATAATTCGTGGCCAATTTAATGTTAAAGCTGAGTTCTGCTTTTTCCCCTGTCATAAAGATGGCTGGAGGAGTTCTGTCATTATAAGCTTATTTACAAAAAAAAAAAAAAAACGACTTCCGAAAAAAAACACCAAAGGGAAAAATAACATTAATTTCGGAAGTCGGTGTACCTATTTGGTTTTGTATTTTAGTTTTTTGCTACAAACTTCCGAAATTAAAGTTATTTTTCACTTTGTAGTGTTTTTTTTTTGAAGCTGTTTGTTTTTTTTTTTTTTTGTAAAAAAGTTTTTATTTTTCAGTTTTTAGTTAAGGTACCTACCCCACACAAATTCGAATACCACTACTAAAATAAATTAAAACATCATCCACATAGACTAAGTGGGAAAAATACATTGAAGCTAACTCAAAAACTACCCAAGTAAAGTTAATAAATACATTTTACATGGGACCAACTTCGAAGTATACCCTCCCGAATAAAACAAGAATCGTTCAAATCGGACTACTCTGTAAAAAGTTATTCGTGGACATACATACAAAAAAATATATATGCGCCTTGGTTTGAGAACCTCCTCCTTTTTGTCGTCCTATTGGCACTTTATTTATTCCTGCTTGGCTCATCGTCCATAACAGAAAAGAGTTGAAAAGACGCATCTGTGTCTTCTGTTTGAATTCTAAAACATATCTCAATGACATGACTTTATTTAATTTGGTGACTAAACCAGGTTTTTCCACGGATTGATTTAACTCCTTATTAGCATTGTTATACAACAAGGAAACTTCTCCATTGATCGCTTTAAAACACGCGATGCGTACAGCAACAGTTACCTGTCCATATTAATCATATTCATGCTTTGATTCAAGTACGCCGCTATTATTTAACGAGCGGAAAAGTGCCTTTTATGTGGAGAATTTTTTATTAAAATTTATGGGATCTAAGCATGGCATTGTATGTTACTCTTTATCACTTTGCTTGGAATTTATTTGAAAGGGCTTGATGGAAGAGGCGGTGTTGGAGCGTTATTTATATAAAGCGAGAGTTGAAGCCAGGGTTCTGGGCTCTCAATGTGAAATGTAGGACTATAAATTTCGTTGTAATCATGGAAGGCTTAGCCTGTACTTAATGTCTTATGCTTAAGATAAGTTCTGTTTTATTACTTCTTTGGTCTTGATGTAAATTAGTTATACTACCTCAGGTTTTTATCTCGCTCCCGCGATACTGCTCGTGGACTAAGTGAGTGCGACACGAGTGCGTTGCTGGGCGCCGATAGTTTAGGTAATTGCTTTTTACGGTGAAAATAAATAAATAAATATATAAATAAAAATCTTTATTTTATACAAAGAAAACCTTCAACAATGCTTAAAAACTAGGTCGAATGAATTTCATGAGTAAAGGTCATACAAATAGAGTAAACCCTGACTCCCAAACTAGGAGATCCTGTGACTTAGGAGTCGGAAAATAATGGTGATTTGAAAAAAAAAACATAAGGCCTGCTTTATAGTTAGTTCAGTTAGTATGCAAAGTTTCATGATCTAATCTGAAGTACTTTTTGAATACCAGCGGTTTATTGTTCGGTTTGGAGGTAACTTTGTATTTTTTTTCTATCGAGAAAATTTTATGGCACCGTGTTTTCGTCTAACATACTCCTCAACTTTACCATATATTTATTTCAAAATTAATGCTGCAGTATTTTCGACATAACGGAAGATCATGCTAAGCCATTTGAGGTAGTATGGCCCTTAAGGGTAGCTTACACTGATTCTCGTTATGCAACGATCTTCAGACTGACCTCTGTCCTCTAATAATCTATTAGGAACTATTCAAAATCTACATTGTCCACTGAGCTTTATCTGAATGGTTCAATCCCTCTGGGATATTGATAGCTATGTCAACTTTTCTTTGACCTATTTTGACTCTGTGCTAGAAAGATTTCCTTGTGGTATTTTTAGTTAATATTTCCGTCCGCAACTCGCGGTCAAAGCCTTTATGCTAAAACCAGTGTCGTCCTTGGACTATGAACAATCTCTATAATCCTTCACTGCCGCAAAGTCTGCTTTGTCAATTATTTCGTCCACATATGCCCCGGGTCGGTTCACGTACGATTACACATCACCCCTCGAGGCCTGCCAGTCTAAACCCGTTCCTCAGTAATACCATAGCAACTGGCGCGGTCGCTTGCGCTAATACAATTTAGAGGATTGCGGTCGTTGCAGACTTAGTCGACTCTTGGCCTCGCTGCGACTTGATCCCTTTTGCTAGCAAACAGGACGAAACTACTTACTAGATGGAAATAAATAGAATGCAGTAATTCTTTGTCAGTTCTTTATGCCATTATAATCAGCCTATAATGTTCCCACTGCTGGGCCGGGGGACACACGCCTCCTCTCAGTGAGAGGGAGTGGGCTGTAATCCACCACGCGGGCCCAGTGCGGGTTTTTAGATGTCACATGTCTTCGAATTGCTGGTTCTAGGACATGCCGGTTCTAGGACATGCCGGTTTCCTCACGATGTTTTCCTTCACCGTTTTGAGTACAGTAGTGATGAAACAATTTACACAAAGTAAAACGCCTGTCTGGGTTCGAACCTACAACTCGTAAGTCGCGGCCGTTACCACTGTGCCACCACTGCTCTCTTTATGCCATAACTTGCTGAAAAATATATTTCCCGACTTTATTCACAAAAAACGAAATTCTAATCTTGGCGTTTTTTTCTAAATTTTAGTCCAAGTACTTCGAAGTACTTACTAGACTTAAATTTTCAACAAAAATTTCATGATTATGAATGAATGTAAAAGCCTTGTAAATAAACCTCATAATACCCATTTGGAAAGCTTTCGGCTGTCTAAAGTTGAAGGTAGCTGTGCAGAATTGATGACCACTGTCGTGACATCAATCTTGCGTGTTCTGATAAGATCTCCTAGTATTATAAGATTTGTATTTCTATTGCCAAATAGAATATATTTTTTAGAAGCCAAATATGGCAAACAGGCTAATAAAAACCTACTTTATAAAAAATCTACCTTGATAAAACATCATAGTTAAATAATGTTTATGGTATAGGAGAACTAAAACCAGTAAATCAGGTCCCTTACGGGTCCTACAATATAATTTTCAAGATTAAATACAGAGTATTATCTACATGACTACATCTCTAAATCTCCTCATAAATGTAAAAGGCACACCTGAGTTCAAAGCATTTAGCGTCCCTTCTTGTCCATTTATCAAACAGGTTATACATATAACATTATAGTCGTGATCGCGGGAATTCTCCAAACGAAGAGCCTATTCCGCCTCCCCTAATCATTAAAACCCGCACCTTTTAATACATAAAACAGCCCAACCGCCAGAAACTACATTCAAAATTAGACTATAGCTTCTTGTTTTAGAGTTGGTTTTTCATAAGAGTGGTTTATGAAGTACGTCATGAATGGATGCGGAGTCGAGGGCTGGCCAAGGACAGCCATTGTCAAGATTTGCCCTGTTTGCGGGATGAGCACAGATGTAAGTACATTGTATCGCAGAGATAGAAGATAAAGGTCATTTTGTATTTAGATTGAATTTAGGTTGAAGCTTGCAGCTGCCTTGAGCAGATGATAGATCATGGTAAAGACTGCAGGGAGGGGCTCGTACGGTTAACTGGTTAATGTTAATTCAAGGTAGAATATTTTGTCATGAATATTATTGTAGTCAAGCGTTTTCTGATAGCGCCATCAAATATCTGATCAGTATCCAGTACGGGTCTAAGTCTGGTGCCAAATTCTATGTTACCCGGTTTGATTGGCTAAGCAAATGAAAATCAATTACCTTGCCGTGGGACAATATTATCATCTGCCTAGACTTTTTCCAACTGTGTGGGGGTCGGCTTCCAGTCTAACCGGATGCAGCTGAACACATGGAGCGACTGCCTATCTGAATTGCTTTGAATTTGAAATTGCTGGGAATTCAGGAATTGAATCGCTTTTAGTTAGAGGAATTGCTTAATGTGGCCGTTTTAGGCCCGCAGGTATGGTGTACATAAATTAAAGAGATCGGCTACAATCTACCTTACGCGACGTGCAAATTATCACATAGATTAAAATATCAATACATCAAACAAAAGAATGTCAACAAAACAAAACAGCAATACATAGAACAGCTATTACTTACTTTAAAAAATGTAGGCGCCCCAAATTAACTGAAACTTAGCCGACTGTCATTACTGTCTTAAATGCTTTTAAATTGTCCCCGTCTAATCTGCACCTTGGCCTAATTTACTAAGTACTTACGAGGCTATACCAACTTGTCTAGTGGGCTGTTGGATGAAGAATTTGAATAAGGGATGGTTTAAAAACAGTTTAGCGTGTTATAAATGAGCACCATATCATCATCATCCACAGCCCCACTTCAAACCACTGCTGAGCATAGGCCTCTCTTTTCTCGTGCAAATCCCCATGCTCCAGTTCCAGCCTCATCCAGTTTCTACTCGCGATAACAATCTGGTCCGCCGATAAGTACCATATGTTTTCTATGGCACAGTTAAATTTTTTTTCGCGATTACGATGTTGGTCCCATGGAGAAAGTTGTTCGGTTTGATGTTGTGTATCATACCCTGAAATTTGACGAGGATGCAAAACAACACGTATAAACTCCCGCCTTCTTTCTAGGGGGCAGAAACTACATAACGCAGGCACCGTTCTGTAGTTTCTAGCTACGATCATTACTACTCTTTTTGCTTCGTCTACGTTCATACATCTGATGGCCAAGGGTCATATAAGCGCGCCAACCATGCCACGCGTCGGTATTATGGTATCAGTTGTCATCATCATAGGGAGACATTCACTACTAGACAAAGACCGAAGATTTCTAAAACCTTTTGATGTAATCATAAAGTAATCGCTCATGCAGAATTTATTATTATACATACTACCTTTCCCAGAACTCAGGTAAGGCTTTTACCTGAGTTCTACGACAGGTATTATGGTAACTTTCTAAAATTCTATTAAACAAACTTCGTAAAGGAACTCGGGAGGCAAATATTTTGGATTCAACTCCACGCGAGTTTTCCTTTGAGCGTAAACACCGCGACTATTGATCCGACAGAGCTGTCGAGTTGACAAGTGACTGACAGACAACCCTTAATTAAAGCCATTAATTAATCTAATTATAGCTACGCTTCAATCGCTGTTTAGGCGAAAGCCAGAGATGGCTTCATAGAATAACATACTTTTAGGTTTGCTCCACAAATCGCCTAAAGCATCATAGGTGCAGTTTGTCTCTCCTTCTCCCTTTAATCCATCCAAATGGTGTCTTTAAAAGATCGCTTTTGTCGATAAGACCGCCTATTGTGTCACCCACAGATTTAGAGTAGGCTAGATACCGCATGTTCATTAGATAGTATGAAAACCGAGCGTGTCATCTTTTTATACCTACGAAAACTGCATCCCAGCCATTTAGTGATGTGCTCAACGTAAACAGAATCGTTTCAATCGCTAAGCGTCAGTGAGCTAACAGACTTTTTTATATACTCGACTACACAATAGGGTGGAACACTTTTGTATGAAAAATTATTTTTTTTCAAATTTCGAGTCGGAATACCAGGTAAAAGTTGCTTTATATAATTGTTAATAACATACCTTAATTTGGAAGTTCTAGCTCAACAGCTTGAGCTCCCGCCATAGACTTGAAATTTGATTTTTTAAGTTTTTATAGACGTTTTGTATAGTACATCCTATAATCAAAATATTAAGTAAATATAATATGTTATGCATGTAAATGTTAAAATAAAAGTATATTTTAATTAATAGAATCATTTATTTTAAAAGGTAACACAGGTTTAGAAAGTAATGTCGGTATGAATAGCGTCAGTTTTTATAGCAAAAATCCTTTTTCGTCTCAAACTTTGGCATGAGCTTTCGAAACGCTAATTTAGATTTTATGAATCCCTCTCTTCTTGCCTTGTCGCATACACTTAGAGCTGCTTCTGTCACAACTTTTACTGATCTTTCCACAGCCTGGGTGTGGCAAGGCAGTCTCATAAACTCCAAAACTGCATCTTCTCCATTTTCAATTAGATCTTGTCTGCTCATCGGAAATATTTATGAGTATTGGGGGTTCGTATATATTTTGTTGCCAGTCAATCAATTCTATGTAAGAAAGTGCATTTAAGTTTACTTTTGGTACCTCAAACATGCGCGAAACTGAATTTTTATTCACTTGACGAGCCTTTAAAATGCGTCTTGCAGCGAGTTCTCTAATGTGCTTACGTGAATCTGTTATCATACTCAACAACAAGTTTTCTGGATGAGCAAAGTAACTGTTTCGAATTAAAACATGGTCCACTATCGCTAACAACTCGTCGGATAAATATCTAGTGCTGTTAGCGAGCTTCCATAAATGTTTTGAACCATCTTTGCAGGATGAATGTGTTTTGATGGCAAACCAGACAGGAGCGTATGATTTTACGACAAACGTTGCTAAAGTCACAAGATTTGGTTGTGGATTTTCCGTAGAAATATACAAACGCAGTATGCGATTAGCTCTTGTCAACCAGCGGGCATGGGATAGCTTACCTGGGCTTCTGTGTAACAAATCAGGAGGACACGATCCATTTATGACAGCAGTAGTAATTTCTTGTAAATATTTCTGGTCTGTACTCAGATCTGTTGATATTTGTGCATGTCTCTAATGCTTTACCAACTAGACCTGCAAATGATTTAGGTCCTGCAGTTGGGCCATCCAGATAAGTAAACAAATGCCTCAATGGCAACTCATTGTCGTGTAAGAGGCAAATTATCCATTGCAATGGTCGAGATAGCCTATTTTCCAAAAGACAAATCACGCCTCCCACTTTTCCTGTATTTGTGTTTGTTCCATCACAGCCAACAGCCATTAAACTCGCTGGTGATATCTTTTCAGTCGTCAAAAAGCTGTGAATAGCTCTTTCGATATTTCTTGCACTGCCCGATGTTGGAACCACATACCCAATATAAACAGAACCTGGTTCTTTTATAATCGAAATAATTATGTTCCTCTTGTACAATCACTCTAAACCTCTTCGATCCTTTTAAAACAGTTTTAGCCGTCTTGTCTTTCCTTCCATCGAAATATAATGCTGGAATTTCTGTTACTCTTTCTTCTGTTAAAATTTGTTTGCGTACTTAAACGTATTTAAACAGCTAGTTAACTATATTTTAATATGTTTTGAGTGATAAAAACCTATTTTAATAAATTCTGTACTATTTTGTAGGTCGCGCAAATAGCGCCTAAATTGTCGATTTTGTAAATGTTCGAAGTCATGGCGGGGGCTTTTACCGTTGTCTGATAATATTTATATTTTTAATGGAGGTAATTGATGGCAATTGGCAACTTAATACAACTATTCAAAATAAAAATTCGAAAAAAAAATTTTTCGTTCCACCCTACTACACAACTCGCCAGTGGCGCGATCGAACACAAACTAAAGTAGTAGCGCGTCCAGTTTGTGCACAGCACAAACATGCACGCTTGGTCGGATGGCTTGCGGTATCTAGCCTACTCTAAATCTGTGGTGTCACCCTATGTAAAATTTAAAATTTTCGTTGCGTTAATTACGTTGTTGAGCAGACAAATTGTTCGAACATATGAAGCATTGGATTAAAGCAAAAAATCATTCATATTGTGATGAAAGTGTATTACGCAATGTGTATTACGGATGATGGAAAAAAAAAGAAATTCTATTTAGTCCGTCAGTCAGATAATAAAAAAATATTAGGCACGTATTTTTTGGTCTAACTTTTGTCATATTAATAAAAAATTACTTAGGCAAAACGCATTAAAGTAATTAACGCCATTGCTACCGTGTGTTACGCAATTATCCCTCTGCTTTTGGGTAGACTTCGCATATACCCAGTTACCTACTTTAATATTTCATCCCGGTAATAATATCCAGGTAGCTAATCCTTAATAAGTAAGATAATCCTTGTCAACTTTGTTCATCCAATTTTGTAAAAGTTATTTAGGCCAGTAGGATTATTACAATGTTTTAACCCCTTTTCATCCCCCCAAGGACAAAAGAATCCTCTGTTGTTGCGCACAATGCTATAATTTCTAGAAATCTAGAGGTCTATTTTTTCTGGAATGGAAACGTGAAAATTAGCCTTGTGAAGTTTACAGAAAATTCGTTATAGATTTTTTGTGGAGGTTTTAAAAGATGGCGAAAATTGGTCTCTTGGGAGAGGGCTATCTCTTGTAGATTTTGATAGTCTGAGTTGATTGACTGAAAACTGCCATTTCTGCCCGAAATGTAGGGCCGGTTTAACGGTGCAGATATTACTACACGACAGTTACGCAAAGCTTTGTTTAACTCAGAAATCTAGAACTAAGATTTGTGGATCATGGTACAAGTACGTAACGCTGGTTTATCGGGTATTATGTACACTGTATAGTTTTCTTAACTATTATCTAGGTACAGTCAACAACAAAAGTCGATTAACACTTGCAGTTTTTTAATGTTAATTATTAAGGTTGATGCGCCAGGGTAGCCCGCGAAATTCAAAATTTCTTACGTTTTTTGCAATTTGTAGGTCAGTGTGAGCTTGTATGTTGATTAAAATATGATTCGCGGCCGTAGCTAATATGGCTTTACAGAAAGCAGCAGCAAAAGCAGAAGTTAGCATTTACCTCAAACCTCATGATTTCATGAAATCGCTAGATTTGAGGTAAAGGCTAACTTATGGAGTTGTATTGCTGATTCTAATGATTATAATTCTGTAAAGCCATATTAGCTACGGCCGCGAATCATATTTTAATCAACATACAAGCTCACACTGCCCTACAAATTGCAAAAAACCTAAGAAATTTTAAATTTCGCGGGCTACCGTGGCGCTTTCTCCTTAAGCGAAATATTTAATTCAAATCGGAACAAAAGTAAGTACTTAAAATTTTAGAAACATTAACTACAGTACTTTATTGGGCATCAAAAAAAACGTAACTCGTTATTACGTCGCCGTCTTGTCCCGGGAATTATGGAAGGAAGCAATAAGGAAAGAAAACACAGGATATATCGTTTTATTGATTATTGATAGCCATAATGTAATTCGTAGAAGTAGATCCTTCGATTAAATTGGGAAGGATACGAAAAACTTGAAGGTAAAACACGAATGGTGCCATCCGCCGACGACGGTCCCGTCCGTCCGTTTTGGTCAGTTGCGATAGATCATAGCTAGCTAACGGACGTGTGTGTGTGTGAACTAAGGGAATAATATTTTTAAATGAAACATTAAAAATTGACTGGTATTCCTGAACACCTTTCCTCGTGTTTTTGCATAACAAGTACGATTTTTATGTGATTATTTTTGTAAGTGCTTTTGCCCGCGGCTTCGCCTGCGTGGATGTCGGAACATATCCCACGCGAACGTACTACCGGGAAATCCTTCCTTATTCCTCGTCTACATTATAAAGGGAATCTCTGTGCATCAGCTTTTGGGTTCAAGGGTTAGGGCTGAGCGTTGATGAGTTAGTCAGTCAGTCAGGAATTTACTTTTTATTTGTTTAGATAAATAACGTGCACTATTCCTGAGGTCATACTTTTCAAAGCACGTTAATATTTAACTAGTCTTTTAGAGTCCTACAAGGATCTTTTGGCGCTTAAATGACATTGACAGAGCAGCGTTGTTAGTAAAAGTTTGTGAAATTTTATTGAAAACACAATATGGCGGCATTAGTTCAAATTTTGACCACGCGCCAAAAGATCCTTATACAACAGGTATAACTGGTGTTTTGACTTTTTATTGAACCTTAGCTTTACTGAAGACTAATTGACCTCTTCTTTGTCCACAGAGCTAGTGCAAAAAGTGAAGTGCATCGATGAGACTTCACTGAGTCTTTGACAGAAAAGAAGCGTCGCCACGCTGCTCGGTTTACCAACATGTAAGTTTTGACCTTGACCTTTCAGCTATCTTATTGTACAGTAGGCAGCACCTCTGGAGTATCAGTTTGACCTTGAGCTAGCCAATTGTAGTATGTAGTCTCAATATGATAAGAGGTCAGTTTTTTGCCACTAGCTTGCGGTCTATAATACACTTTTTATGGAGATAAGACCTGTTTATATAGTTTTACAAAGGGCTGTTTTTGTCAGAAAAGCGATCCCTATCAGAAAACCCTACGACGATGGACAAAATTAGCTTGACATTGAATCAAAATACACGACATTATGTACGACGAAAAGTAAACAATATATCTAAGAATGAGAAAACCAATTATGTCAGTGTGTAGGCTGTTGTTACATTATGCATGAGATTGGGTTGAATGTCGTAACCTTGAACTTGACCTTGGCGACATACTTGTGTGCAGTAGACTTTATTATTTCAAGTTTTTGACTACCAGCCTAAAATGTAATAATCTTTTGAAACTTAGTACTTAAACGAGTATGTAATGGCAGATTCTCATTTATATGGGTGTTTAGTACTAAAGTTATAATAAGAACTTAATTTGGTAAAACGACCAATTAAGCTGTTTTGGTGATGTTTTACAAGTATTAGCACATTAATGTGAAAGCAAAATTGCCTTTTATGTTACGCTTATTAAGTTTTATTATGGCTCAATACAGTTCTGGTTTTAATATGTTACGAGTATTACGAAGATACGAAGTAGATAAAGATATTATGCTGAATAGTTTTCAGGCAAATGCTTTAAGGCCCGTTTACACGCACCGCAACCACACCACATCGCAGCGACAAAATGTGGGCAAACTGTGGTTACATGTGAACAGTGTCGCTGCAGCTTCTTGCAATTGCGTTGTGGTTGCGTGGACGCTAGTAGTTGCGATGTGGTTGCGTTGTCGCTAGTAGTTGCGATGTGGTTGCGTTGTCGCTAGTAGTTGCAGACAGACAGGCCGTTGCGTTTGCGATGTAGCCGCTACTGCGCGGTCTCGCTGGAGGACGTTGCGGCTACGACGTTGCCTTGATGTGGTCGGTTTTGACGCACACATGGTTGATTTTGACGGATAATGTGGTCCGTGTCAATAAACTATTAATTGACATACAAATTAGCGCCCGTCCGCGTGTTGTCGTTGTGGTGTGGTTGTGGTTCGTGTGTTTGGGCCTTTATATTATGATTTACCATTCAAATTAGGCTGAGGGTCATGTCTGATATAAAATCGTCGCATGATCAAATGCATCACACACACTATTTTTCTTATTCTTTTGAACAGGAAGTTACCTAAGTGATTAAAATTGAACTGTGCAATTTTCTTGTTACATTGTTAAAGTGCAACGGTAAAGGTGAGAGTCTAAAAGAGTTACAACAACTTCTCGTTCATAGAGGATAATTATAGATAGATGGTATTATTATCTTGTAATTGATATGTGGACTGTGGTTGTGTTTTATTGAAGAAATAATATTAAATAAATCGCGCTAAGCACTACCGACACAATGCAGTGCATGATGAAACTGCCCACCCATACTCTATGCAAGCGATTGAGTTATCCTTGGACAAATTAGAATAGGTAGACTACATTACAATAGAACTCCTTAATTTTCCGAAGCAAAACGGTAGACAAGGCCCTCTAAAATTAGAAACAGTGACGAAATAGGCGTCTATCACCATAATTTAACCCGTTGCCTGCCAATTGGAGGCACCCCCAATGATCCACGGTCGTTGCACCCGGCGTCGCTTGCGCCGATGTATCAACAATTTAGGTTCTGCGCAGACCGACGGAGTGGCGACTAACCGAGTAATTTTATAACAACCGAAAGTCGATTTTATTTACACAGCGCACTGAGAACTTTTGCACGAGAGTTCTTTTTATAACGAAGGTGAGCATGAGCACTAAGAAAGGAGTTTTGTAAATTCGCCCCCTAAAGGGGTTAAAGGGGACTAAAGTTCGTAATTTTTGCTGATGGGAAATTCCATCGGGCACACGGCTTGTTACGTAATAATAAACACATTAATCTCCTTTGCGTCGCGCAGTCGAGTACAAACACAGAAAGCGGCCACACGTCTGTTAAGCCTGGACACTAACGGCCAGCGCCTGGTGACGGGGACTATCACAGGGCACTGCACATTAAATAAACATTTCCATACAATAGGAATAACGGACAGTCCTCTGTGCAGGGCTTGCCTGGAGGCTGAGGAAACGTTATGCATGTGCTCTTTGAATGCACAGGCGTCGCCCAGATTAGAACAAAAACTCATGGAATATTCTGATCCTTCATAGATGTTCTGGACAGACTAGGAGACTTGATTGACTTCTGGAGTGAGGTGGGCTGGTTGGAATAACCACGCGACGGCCGCTATGGCCCACGCACAATGGTCCACATGAAGGACTAAGTGCGGAAACCATACCCTCTAATATAGAACATAGCGGCCACACGAAGTCGTGCGCGTGGCAGCTCGCGCTTTGCTCGGTGTGCCTTGCAAAGTTGCAACAGATATAAACTGCTCTTCGCTACCACTCCGTCGGTCTGCGCTGACCCTTAGGCAGGCGCCTGTCTGTCCGTCGTGGATGGATGGAGATGGCATTCAGCGGTCGGGCACGCGCGACTGTTGAACAATATGTGATAAAATTAATGAGTGAATGAATTTTTATTGTTCAGTAATGAATATAAAAGCTACTGCAGTATGCGTTAATCCTCCTCTTTCTTCGTCTCTCGACTCGCGGACAAGGATTGAATTCCGTAGTAAAAAATGTGCCTGTCAGCGTAACGGTAACGGGGCTGATGACTACCCAGAGTCTGCCTGACGTACATTCAACTTTAGACAGTCTTAGAGACTAATAATTGAATCCTCCTTGTAATGAAGGACGATACTTACAGTGCTTTCACTTTACTTCTGATTTTGCATCACTGTCAAAAGCACAGAGATCTTTGTTGTCATTTAAAGAGGTTGCTGTTGGGTTGCTGGCCAAGACAAGTCTGTCACAACCACGTGACATCATCATCTGCCTAGCCTTTTCCCAACTATGTTGGGGTCGGCTTCCAGTCTAACCAGATGCAGTTCAATACCAGTATTTTACATGGAGCGACTGCCTATCTGACCTCCACAACCCAGTTACTGGGTAATACGATACCCCTTGGTAAGACTGGTTGTCAGACTTTCGGGCTTCTGACGACCCGTAACGACTGTCAAAGATCCTCGAATAACAGCCGGGACCAACCGGCTTAACGTGCTTTCCAAGGCACTGAGGAATCTCGGTATGTAAAGATGGTCACCCATCCACGGACCAACCCCAGCAAGCGTAGCTTAACCTGACAGATCGACCCGTGCGGCTGTTATTACTTAGCCACGAGCTCCTCGAGCTACACAACCACATGACAGAGATCTTTATTTTCTTTTAATAAGGTTGCTGTCAGGTTGTTGCCATTGACAAAGCTGTCCAAATCACAGAGATCTTTATTTTCGTTTAATTTAGATGGTTATTTCGCTGCTGTAAGGCATTGAAAGAGTGTGATGAACTACCTGGACAATCACTACCATCCCCACTGTCTGGCGATTCCATTTCGAGATCTTTAAAACGAAGATCTACCGTCTTGTCTGTCTTCGCAACAGAATTTCAAAAGCTTTGTTTAATCTTAAACAGGCGTTTGAGTCAGTGGTCCTTGGTTATCTTAATAAGGATTCCAATTTAGATAAGTTAAGCTGTAATAAGGCGCCTACTTATCTTAATATGGTGATTCATTATTTAGATAGTAAGTGGTAATTGCTTGGTGGATCTTCAATAGAGCCCATTTCGCAAGAATTAAGTATTTCCTAGCGCTTTTTTTTTGTCGCAAGCTTAGCGTCATCTTACGCTTCGATCTGTCAAAATCCCTGCATTTTGGCGTGATGTTGTCAGATCGAAGCGTAAGTTTACGCTAAATTCCTTCTCAGTATCTTACTTACCCTTAGTGGCATGAGGCATCCCAGTCTGGATTTGTGTCGGGTCGATGGCTCGCAACCTATCGGGTGATTTTTTCGAAGTGGGCGTGCATGGCCAAATTCGAAACTGTGAGGAATGTTGTAATGCTGAATGTAGTACAATCCTTGAGACGTCGAATCCAGCTATGTATTGAAAACAATGGTCATCATTTTGAACAATTAATCAGTTAAGGTTTAATATGTAGGTAACTTATTAAGAAAAATAAAAAAAGTATTTTGTTAAAAATGAGCTCTTTTTAGTTTGTCGTATGTCATTACTTCCCAGAATTCGATCCTTATTTGTGATACTATCGAATGATGTAATAATCCAGTGTGTTTTTTTTTTTCAAAATCAACTGGTTCGATTCCTGGCTAAAAATATTGATTTTTGAAAAATCCAAAGATGTTTTAGGTTTCATCGATATCGAGCCCGATACTCCTTTCAGTACTTTTCGCTATTCCTCATAGTTTTGGATTTGGCCATCTACGCCTACTTAAAAAACTTAACCGTAGGTATACAACATTAGTTGTTGTTTACACTCATCATTTTGAACAACTTTTACTATGGAACCAAACCTAAAATCGCGAAAAAAAGTCAGCTGTTCAGTACTTTTTGACGAGTTTGATGTAGATAAATGTACTGAACAGCTGATTTTTTTTCGCGATTTCAGGTTTGGTACAATAGTAAAAGTTGTTCAAAATGATGAGTACAATGACCCCTTAAGAGGACTTGATCATTACTATCGAAAGATCGGTGCCACCACCTCTTGTTTTACTAAGAAAGATGTCGAATTAACACAGCCATTTAAAGATCAATCAAATACCATTTATATTTAAAATCGTCATGCGTGATCAAGTCATCAAACAGTCTATCATCACGACAAATATTCCGCTCGCATCCCATAATGGTAGGTAATACACCTCATGTTTATATGGTAGTTGTCTCAATTAGTATGCGAGGACCATAGCTATTACTATAAGCAGGATCGGCGCCTGCGCACGATTCTTGCACGATCCGCGGTCGTGCGTGGCAGCGTCGCGTTTGAGTTATTTATGTATCATTCTGGGACTGTGATTAGTTATGTATACAATGGGCTGTTAGTATTTTTGAATGTTTGAATTAATTTTGTGTCTTTGTATGTTCCCTCGCTCCCCTCACTTTCCCGCTCCCTCTCACCGAGAGGAGGCTTGTGTCCCAGCACTGGGAACATTATAAGCTGACTATGGTATGCTATGGTATGCTTTGTATGTTTTGTTTCCACTTAGCTGGCTTCTTGGATGGATAACGGGGGCCTGTCTTAACGTCACTTCTTAAGGAAAGTTAAGACTCTTAACTTAAGTTGAAAAAGAACAGATAAATTCCAGTATAACATAACAAAGTCGATTTTCGAGTCGAATTTCTGACACATACAATCTCTCTCGAACATTTACTTTTTCTATAATATACAACATGTCCCAGAATTGATGGCACAGCCGCTTAAAGGGTCATTGTACTCATCATTATGAACAACTTTTACTATGGGACCAAACCTGACATCGCGAAAAATAAATCGGCTGTTCCGCACATTTTTACCCAACTGCGGCGAAGCCCAAACAAATCGTAAAACCACGTACAATAAAAACGTCTGCGAAACCTTTCACATTTAATCCAAACTAAAAAGCTGGAGATAAAAAAGTAATTAAAAAAAACTAAAAAAACCCGACTGCGGCAAAAGACGTTTTTTAGGGTTCCGTACCAAAATGGTAAAAAAGGAACCCTTATGGTGTGACTCAGTCTGTCTGTCACAGCTGGATATCTCAGGAACTACTAATGCTATCAACTTGAAATTTGGAACAGTTTTAGATCCCCCCCCCCCCCCCTTTTCTCCGAAGTTTGCAAAGCGAAAAATCTGAAATTATTCTATGTGACAGAAGTTTATGTAAAGATTACAGGAAAAATAAAACCATGTCTCTAAGTAGCACACTTTTTCAGAAATCGGAACGGAACCCTCGGTCCGCGAGTCCGACTCGCTCTTGACCGGTTTTTTTTTAATTACTTTTTTTTATCTACATCAAACGTGTCAAAATGTAGGGAGCAGCTGATTTTTTTTTCGCGTGTTCAGTTTTGGTCCCATAGTAAAAGACCAATGACCCCTTAAGTGGTTGTACCATAAGACAAAGCAAAGCTCTTGCATTCAAAGATCACCACGGATGCAATGCATTATAACTCGTTACTTACACAATTTCCTTTGTTTATACGAGTAACAGACGCATGGATACACTCTGCATTTATGAAATACATCCCAAACATGATTGTTTACCCATTTAGAATACAAAGCAACTTCCTTGTTTACAAAACAACTGTAATGGCCGGAATTAACTCCGCTCTTAAACTGTTAAAACCATTATATTAATAGTCTTGTGTTTATACTTAAACAGTGTGTAAAGTGAAGAAAGTTTGGGTTGTTTTGAATTGTCATTGTTCGTCTTTACCATAGATATAAGAAAGAAAGAGATATGCCCAGTGTGTTAAAATGTATCGGAACCCGGTGTCTCCACTTTTTCCCTTTGTCACTTTCATGATTTTAAAGACAAATACGGTAAAATACTTGTACTTACATATGGAAAGACATTCCATGATTTACATAGCTTCGGTTTTTATAAAAAACCACTGAACAACACGGCATTTTATAAATTGTCACGGTCACAGTCGAAAGCGCACTAGTTCGCGGAGACGGAATTTGTACTATGAACGGCTCATACTGAGCATGTCGCGCGGGCACTGGGGGCCTACTCCCTAAGTCCATCCGTCTTTCCGTCCGTCCGTTCATCTGACATTACGATCCATCAAAACAAGTGTAAAAGTTAAATTTTTCTGACGGGCAAAAACACATCGGGAGTAGGGACAACTGGCAAATCATGTTGTCATTCATACTTCGTTCGGGCCACGAACCAATCATCCTCCGTAGGTGATACGGAGTAGGAAACGCCCGTAACGAAGGCCGAAACTACGGGCTTCGTGCTTAGGGAGTAGGCCCCCAGATTCGCCCGCTTTTTCTATTTCTATGGTCTTTACTATTCAAACAGGCTTGTGACAATAAACTATTAAACACTGGTCAATGTTGTGTGGACAAAGAAAATCATCATGGTGATTAGAGATTCAGTTTAAACTAGCTTTTTCCAGCGGCTTCGCCCGCGTGGATGTCGGAAATTTATCCCACGGGAACCGTAGATTTGTTTCGGGAAAAAAATTAGCCTATGTGCTATTCCAGACTATAACTTACCTCTTTGCCAAATTTCATCCAGATCCGTTCTAGCGTGATTGAGTAACAAACATCCAATGAACATACAAACTTTCACATAGGTAACTAGCTGCGCCCCGCTGTTTCACCCCCGTAGACCGGAATAAAAAGTGTATTTGTTAATACAGTGTATAAGCTATCTACATACCAAATTTCATCCAAATTGGTCCAGCCGTTTGAGTGTGAAGAAGTAAAAAACACACACTCACAAACTTTCGCCTTTATAATATTAGTAGGATACCACCTTTCGTGGTAAGGATTTGATTGAAGACTTTTTCCAAACGATGTTTTGGGCAGAAAAACTCCATAATTTTTCCTATGGCGTGAGCACTAGCACACACTAAGGCTCATTAGTGCGTTGCGTCGTCGCATTTCAATGACGCTTGCTCGGTTCTAAAGTACATTAAATCCTCATGTCTTTTAGAACGAGCAAGCGTCATTAAATGCTACGACGCAACGGACTAATGAGGCTTCAGCCTAAGGTGTGTATTGGTAGGTAATCTCCTCTCATATTAAGAGAGGAGATTAAATACCAATTGTAATTGTTAACTGCTCATTTAGTTATTCCGACTATCTTCGGATTTACTTTACCTAGCATCCCAGAAGAAGGATCTTCAGTCAGTGACCAATTCAAATGTCTGTGTCATTAATTTTAATACATCATTCAATCATTTAATATTTAGTCATTGAGCATTGGGTCACCTTTGTCGTTACTCATCAGTCACCAAGTTCAATGGTCCTGTGATTCAACATTCCAGGCTACACTCAAACAAGTCATCCAATACACCAATATGGAAGTCAAGTCATCCAATGTTTCAGCCTCCGTTAAATTGAGTATCAATCGAGACACCACACGCGGGAGAATTACATAATTTTCTTGTTTAATTGTCGACGAGCGCGTGTTTATTAGCGACGCCCGTATTGGCGCGCTGTTACGCATGCGTAGTCGTTACGTGAACGCGCGCAAATCACGCGCAACTTCTGTAGTAAATTGTCGTGATATGGGTACGCAGAAAAGGCTAATGCGCGATAAGAAATACTTATACTACAAAGATTTAGGTAGTTTAGGTAAACAATCGTGATGTGTCTTTTATCTTTTTTATTTTAAAACCTCAGTTTAAAAATAAAATGCAACTAAAAACCAATGTAAATACAACAACAATGATTACTAAATCAATTGAACCTTTATGCAGTGGTTTATTTGTTTAATATGTGTTTGTGTAAAAAGTCACATCAAGATTGTTTACCTTTAACTACCTAAACCTTTCTAGTATAGTTTTATTTCATAGCTAGTTGGTGTCCTAGTATTATCATCATCTGCTAACCTATTGGATATTAGGGATAATGTTTTGTCATCGGATCATATCAGCCTCTTATTCCTCCTTTACTGTCAAACAATCAAAGGCAGATTGCCCTTTGAGAGCATAAGGCACCATAATCAATAAGTTTGAAAGTCGGAAGTCGGGTCGCAAATTTATTTTTGCTTTAAGAAAAAGCTCAACAGTGTCTTCAGAAGATGGTTTAATGGTATCAAACGTTTTGTTCTGAGCAATTTTGTGATCAGATCACACATTATAAGGAATGCACCTTCTGTGATCAACATGTTTGTGCCAAGAAATAAGCAAGGCGCGCGGAACCGCCTGCTTTTTTTGTTTTGTTATGTAAAGATGTGGGGAAATGTGTGGATATGATAATTCTTGTGTGAATAGCGAAGGTGCAGTGTATTCATAGTGGCTGGTTTAATCGTATTCAATATTGCGCAGCGTCGGTGAAATACCATTAATTTTGAAGAGCAAAGAAAAGATAGGAAGATGTCTTATGTAAAAGATGACACCCCACTAGGAAGGAGGTGAACACTGACCCCTTAATATTAAACGCGGAGTAAAGTTATGTCAAACTTAAACATCGAAAAATATATGGTTAATCAGAAGGTTATTAATAAATCAAAAATCAAAAGTAGTTTATTCAAACTAGGCTGAGAAGCAGCACTTTTTGAATGTCAAAATTACGTAAGAATATTTCTGTTGCAAAGTAACATTGCACAGACTCTCATCCTATCCTAACTAATATTTTAAATGCGAAAACCACTGAACCGATCATCCTGAAATTTTGCATATATACGTTGTCAGGTGTAAAGAAACGGACACAGGGGTACCTTTCATCCACATAAAAAGTAACAACAATAACGATCTTTTTTTTTTTTTTTATTTTTTTTTCTGTTATTAGATGGCTCCACGTGTCTTTCAAATCATGATTGAATTATATTATTACAAGTAGAGTACAACCCGAATTGATTGTCAAATTCTAAATTAACGCGAGCGAAGCCACGGCCAAAAACTAAAACTAGTTCTTAAATAATGATTAATCAAAACTATCGCTTAATTACTCCTCGTGGAAAAATCCGTTGTACTTCATCATACATAGTATAAAACAAAGTCGCTTCCCGCTGTCTGTCTGTCCTTATGTATGCTTAGATCTTTAAAACTACGCAACGAATTTTGATGCGGTTTTTTTTAATAGATAGTGATTCAAGAGGAAGGTTTATATGTATAATAAACGCGGGCGAAGCCGCCGGCAAAAGCTAGTTAATAATAAATTCAAAGCTAAATAAGGAACAAAATAAAGCCGTAAAATAATCTTCAGCTCACCTTTTGAGAAAGCAAGTAATGTTTCTTGAAAGAGAAATGTCACTCGTGGGTGTCGAAGGAACTTTTCATAATATTCTATTGTGATTTTACAAGTTGTTTTATGTTTTACGATGTTCTGAAACATTAAATTAACTATTGGTAGGTACTCAAACATGATGACGCATTTGCTTTTGCTGTTAATTTTATAAGTATTGCCATATCTTCGATAATATAGTGGTAGAATTATTCACTTCCATTGCGAGTTTTGAAATGTGGAAAATAGTATTGTCACTTGCACGTATTTATTTTGTTGTATCTGTCGCAGTAAGATGGTTGTAGCCGTGATGTATATATTTATACTAGCTGCGCCCCGCGGTTTCACCCGCGTGGACCGGGATAAAAAGTAGCCTATGTGTTAATCCAGGGTCTAGGCTATCTACGTACCAAATTTCATCCAAATCGGTCTAGCTGTTTGAGCGTGAAGAAGTAACAAACACACACACACACACACTCACCAACTTTCGCCTTTATAATATTAGTGTGATTCCCTAGGGATATTAGTGTGATTCCCTAGCTATCTGCCGTAATTAATATAGTTTTAAGAAAGCGGTTCGTAACAATTTTAATAGGAATGTAACTATAATACGAGCATGGTCTAAGTAATAAAAGTATTAGGCCACTCCGACCAAACAGGTTAGGTTAGAACTGTGACGAATCGAACGAGCGAAGCGACCGGTGTGCCGTGCCGCGGTAGCGGCTGGCGTGCGCTACGGCTACGTAGAAATTGTTCGCTGTAATAAAATTAGGGCACTCCGACAGTTTTCATATAACTATATTACCGTAGATCGCTATATCCCTAGGGATATAACTTTATCACGGCTACAACCATCTTACATCCACTGCTTATCTTGGCTGACATTTTTCATAAATATTATAGCTTTTATTTATTTACTAGGGTGAGTTGTTTATACCAGTCCCTCTGCGATGGATAACCCACGTTAATATCATCAAGAAACACCACGGACACTTGGGGTTTCTTGACCGTTCTTCTCCATAGGAACCTACTACCCTTTGGAATGGGCAACTAGATTCATCTTTCTGACTGACCGATCCCTTGATAGTTCAAAAGTGCCTGTAATTGGTTTATTTTTGTAAATATTTTGCTGAGTTGCTCATCTTCACACTCAAAGGAACATAATATATTTCAGACTGCACATTATCAATCGGAATCTGAATCATTTTGAAACTACTTGCTAATCCATGGCTTCATAAGTTCGAAATTATTTTCTGCTCGACAATGTAAATAACGCAATTAATGTTTTTGAACTGTCAAAATAATCAGATTGCGATTGATAGTGTGTTACGCAATTAGGGTGCAGGCTGTGTGCTGCTTATCAGTTAGGTAATCAAGCTTTTCGTAACATGGTATGTTCTTGTTCAGAAAATAAAACAATATTCACACACACACACCCTGACAATCCTCCTATATATCATTTATAGGCCCATTTCTCTTGCAATATATCTTTCATCGATTGTCATAGATAATGAATAATGGTTTCATTGCCACCAGCGTGTACTCGTTATTAGATAATGATGTGTAGATTTCTACTGGCACGCAACAATGGACAAGTGTGGCAAGTTACTTATTTTGTAACCTTTATTAAAGGGCGTTTAGTAATGCATTATAACATAACTATGCGAAAAACATTCAGCATGAGATGTTTAGATGCTTGTTTTGTCAAACAAATCTCACAATTTGTTTTGTTGTTTGCGTTTGCAAACATGAGTAAGTCTTAAGACAGATGTCAAGATTTGTTGTGAAAATGGAAATGTGGTGGAAACATGTCAAGTGATATTTATCTTGAAGCCAGTGTGACCAGATTTAGCAGGATTCTGCGATTTTAGCAGGATTTGCTCCCCAATTTAGGGCTTAGCAGATTTTGTCGCTAATCTGAAAAGATAGCAGACAGTCTGCTATCTTTTCTGATCTGAAAAGGTAGCAGACAAGCCCTAAATTGGGGAGCAAATCCTGCTAAAATTGCAGAATCCTGCTAAATCTGGTCACACTGCTTGAAGCTGCGTTTAGACGTTGCATCTTTAGCAAGCAAGTAAGCAGAGAGAGCAAGTAAGTATCAAAAAGACTTCCTCAAAACAAAACTCATGCTATTGGTGATCACAATTATCTTAGTTAAGTACCGTGATTTGTTTAAACTTTAAAAGATCACGGACACAGTAAGCAGGTGATTCAAGGACCAGAAAATTCATAGTTCATAATCATTTCGTATATATATATCTGCACCGGTCTGTAACTACATTATTGTTAGCCAAACTATCACTCTTTAAATACCTCGAACAACGTCATTACAACTTCCTACACAATTTTTCTCATATCAAATCGCTTTCGTCACGCATATAAAATCTAATTCTGTATTAATCATTTTTTCTCACTACTTTCACTGTTATTTTCTTTCATTCACACTTTACTAGCAAACGTGTTCCTATTCTGTGACCCACAAAGATGGCGCTTTTAATATCGAAGCTATAATGTTTATTAATCATATTTTTATGTTTGACTTTTGTTAGGCGACGTTTACATTGGTAGAGTTTAAAGTTTCTTGCTGATGGAAAAACAAATAATATAATGTAATCTGAGATAGTGTCAGCTACTTAGGTAATTGTGTCAATTAATTTTTATAGAGTTTCGAACATTTTTGTATGGGGCCTGGAATACCTACTATACATACCTACCGTCCGCCACTGGCGGCCAGTGATGAAACAAGTGTCAATCAATAGTGTAAAAAAAAACTTTTTTATACCATGTTTTTGAACTCTTTCTCACAAATTTTATCATTTACGAGATTCATACTGATTTTTTTTTGTTTGTAAGCACTTACTCTGTCGATTGACACTTGTTTCATATGTGGCCGCCGAAACTAGTTATTTCAAAATGGCGGACGGTATATGCCAACGAGGTTCGATGTTCTTGGATTACTTGCAGTAGTTACGGGCAGATTTTGTAAAGAGAAATATGTCAAACTGCAGTATTTGGGTATTACTTAGATACAAGTTATCAAGCGATTGAAAAATTGGCTCTAAATTAAATAAGTACCGCTGATGCATGCAAAATTCCCTGTTGATTACATTTTTTAGCTTAATCAGTAATTCAACAACTCATTTAAATTTATATGTATCATAGAGCAGCAAATGTTGTCGTACTTCTTCACTACTACGACTAGGCTCAGGTGAAACCAAAGATATTTGCTTTGTAACACCTGAATGTATTCCAGTCATCTACCACCAGTACTAGCTTCGACACTCCACCAATCTGAAGGCAGCCTAACAAAATTTTATTGCACAATGGTGATTTTAGCATGTTTAGAAGTGAAATGATGTTGTTTTGTACAATCGTATGAAAGGAACGGTCGTAACCACGATAATCAATACTGTTATTGCGTCATAAAAAGTAACAACTTTTTTTAAGGCCATACCCCGACCAAACGACCTTGAGCGTTCGGTCCTTCTCTGTCCCGCCGCTCAGCCTCGCTCTGTCCCGCTCCCTGCACACGCCCCTTCATCAAAAAATTCTCATTTTTTCTGGAATTATTTAAATAAAAAAAGAATAGCGAACTTTAAAAAAAAAATAAAACGTCGATAATTTAGATTTTTAAATTATCTATCCATTAGTGTAATCCTCAAATGATTAGAACGTCACCTTTAGCAAAAGATGCATGGAATCAATAATTTTAGACACTTTTTTACAAGGAGATTTTGAATGTATTTATTTCACATAAAAACAAAAGTAAACGTGCAATGTGATAATAGAATATCGAACATTAGTATTGTGCTTTTAGATATAATTTATTACTCTTAATTAATGAGTTAATAGCCTCTGAATAACGCCCTATCGCAAGGTTTTGGTCGGGGGATCGCCTTAATAATAATCGGTGGCTGTGTTGACAAGAATATTAAATGCAGAAGTACAATGCGTGCCACGAAAGGTGAGACTTGACACACCACGTAGTTTGACTTGCGCAGTAGATTATATTGCTCTGATTCTGATTATTCTGATTTATAGGTCTCTTTAGCGGTATGAGGTCTGTCACGCTTGTTACGTATACCAGCGAGTATCTAATCGCTCGTCACCGTCGCGCACTCGCTGCACGTTACTCGCCTCGTTTTAAGTAGCTAGCTCTACTCGCTTCTAGTTAAACCCCGGTGGTGGGACAGGTGCCTTAAGACGTAAAATATCCGCAGCTACGTAAAGGCTCCCGTAGACTGATGGCGCGACGAGACTATTAGCACAATTTCTATGAAAACTTTATGGAAATTGTTCTACCGGAATCGCGTCGCAACGTTGTGTTGTGCGCCTGTCTGCAGGACCCTTAACTAAGTAAAGGTAAATTCGCTTAGTTTTTGGTTAACTACGGGGTTTATTTTATTTTTTTGTAATTAATTATGGTTGCTACTTCTTTACGCAAACTGTATTTGGTGACCCAATGCCTATGCGACTTGTTAATAACATTTCTGTGAACTGGAATTACGAGTATTGTAATAAAATCCCTTAAGTAGGTACTTAATAATTTATTATATTTGTTAAGCATTCATAGAATGTAATCTGATAGTAGATACCTATTGCAGCGGGTTGCTTATTATGATATTTATTCGTTAATAGTATATTATAGTTTTAATCCATACCACACAAAATAGTTAAAATAAATGCCACTCAAATTGGCTGTTTACTCTACATTATAATTATTAATATCTGCTGCGGAGGTTTTTTAAATCATTAGCATTGAATAACTAAACTAAACGATACTTTTGTTAAACAAATAACCCGTTTAGTTTAGTTATTCAATGCTAATGATTTAAAAAACCTCCGCAGCAGATATTAATAATTATAATGTAGATTATATAGCCAATTTGAGTGGCATATATTTCAACTATTTTGTGTGTTATGGATTAAAACTATAAAATACTCCATTGCATTCACGTCCTTGATCTTTTGACATGAGTAAGTAAAATATTGTTAAAAGTTGCTCATTGCTATAAAAATCCACACCATACCAACCTCGGTATTTACAAAAGTCATAAATATTACAAAAGACATGCCATGAACCCGAATCGGGACTTGTTAATTATGTTATAATTATACACCATTAAATATTATTACATTGCATTTTATACCACTATACTTTGCTGCAAATGTTTGCCATACTTTTACATTCAACACTTCAACAAAGAATGTGTGTCGAATTACCGCCAATGTTGGCCATTACAATCATTATAGACTTCTATAGAAAACTGTATTATAGGTATTTAATGGTGTGCAAGACTATGATTTATATAGACTATTATAATAGACACTAATGCTGGTTTTATAACGATGTACTTTGTTGTAAATATGCCTGTTAGCAGTGAAACAAGTCCATTTTATTTGTGTTGAAATCGTTAGGCGAAGTGTTGTTGAAGCTGGTCCATTAGGTAAGAAAGTGTTGATGGTTCTGGTAGAAATTACCATCGACTGTTTTCTAACTAATCTCTGGAAATTGTATTTCAAATAG
Organism: Cosmia trapezina; assembly: GCA_905163495.3. Lineage (NCBI taxonomy): Eukaryota > Metazoa > Arthropoda > Insecta > Lepidoptera > Noctuidae > Cosmia > Cosmia trapezina. Next base: position 20,438,866 of record LR991027.1, read on the forward strand.
TTTGTGACTTAATCAACGTTGCAGAAAGAATATAAATGAGAAACACATGTGATAAGGATAAACTTCATTAGGTAAGAAAGTGTTGATGGTTCTGGTAGAAATTACCATCGACTGTTTCCTAACTAGTCTCTGGAAATTGTATTTCAAATAGTTTGTGACTTAATCAACGTAGCAAAAAGAATATAAATGAGAAACACATGTGATAAGGATAAACTTCATTAGGTAAGAAAGTGTTGATGGTTCTGGTAGAAATTACCATCGACTAGCGACTGTTTCCTAACTAGTCTCTGGAAATTGTATTTCAAATAGTATGTGACTTAAACAACGTAGCAGAAAGAATATAAATGAAAAATACATTTGATAAGGATAAACTTCATTATTTTTTCACACCACCTGCTTGATAATGTCTAATTATGTCATGAAAACCTATCCTCAAGTATGTCATTATAGCCTTGGGGTGAATTTCATTATAACCCGCTGGTCAATAATGTGATTTGAATTTGAATAAGTAGCCCAGAGGACAAAGTAACATTCGATTAGCGATGACGCTAGTAGAAAAGCCAAAAAAGCAAAAAATTGTATGTGGTTGACATAAGCTATCGAAATGTCACGTGATCATGTGAATGTCACTTTGAAGCTATAGCGATTGAAGAAATGGCATCGCTCCGACGCGAATGCCTTCACACTGGACTCCATCGTTACGTTCAAGATTTAATATAGTAGCCGTGAAATAAGACTCTGCTTTATGCTCTCGGTGAATAATTTACTGTTATCGAACTACGAGTACATACTTAGATTCCTTACCTAGAAAATATTTTTCCCAATTACTGGTTAATACGATACCCCTTGGTAAGACTGGTTGCCAGACTTTCGGGCTTCTGACGACCCGACAAAAAGTATCTGTTTTTGAGGTGAGTTAAATAAATGCCACAATATATATTTTGTTTTAATAATTACCTATTAAATTAATATTATTTTAGTTCACTAATTGATTACATTTTTCAAAAAAACATCTTTTCATATCTAAACAGCGCTCTTTCATAATTATGATACCTCACATGCCCTAGTAACTCCATTTCGAATTTTTAAGACCCCCTTTCTGTCCCAGTTGCAAAAAGAACATCTATTTTTGTTTCTTTCTTATTTGCAAAATAGTTGGGCAAACGCCATCTAAAACTGTTCCAAATTTCAAGTTGATAGCATTAGTAGTTCTTGAGATACCCAGCTGTGACAGACAGGCAGACACACGAGTGATCCTAGGGTTCCTTTTTTACCATTTTGGTACGGAACCCTAAAAACACAAGACACTACACATAATTACGATCTTATGTCCACACGTGTAGGTACACAAAATGAATCACCGATCACCGTATTCACCTTCAAGGTTCGAGTGGATTCCGATATAAACACCGGTGACTAATCGTCTTAATAACTTGTATTGTATAATCGGTATCACGACTATTGTTTATTCATATGTTTTGTGTTTGAACTTGTTATGCGATTATCGATGTTATCTTTTGTGGAATTTGGTTGTAAGTTTGAAAGAACATTGGAAAGGAGGAGGAATCTTTCCACTTCTGCCCAAAGTCCCAGTCCCCGATTGGTTCAATACACTCTCGTTCTTCTTCCCGTCAGCTTTAGAAGGAGAACTTGCTGTCTACCGTTGGAATTCTTCTCAGGGATCCAGCTGGCTTGCCTCTTCGATTCAGTGTACCTGATACATGGGACTGCGCATCGCTTTTGTCACTGAATAGAACTTTCCTTGGCTCAGTTTGTGGAGTGGAAGTGTTCTTTGCTGTCCAGCTCATTCTCGGGTTCATTGGAAAGAATAGGACATCATCCTTTTGGTATTAAAAATGCCCTCACCTCCCAAGCATTCTCCTGTAATGTAACATTTCAAGATTCCATTGTAACGGCTAGGGCTATGCAAGGGGACTGTGCGGGCCGTCACTGCTGAGTAGTATAAAGAGATAATTAAAACCTACAGGATATTAGGACACAGTTAGGTCGCAGGTAAAGGTTACATTACAGACGAATTCTCCCGGTGAGGGAGAGCATACAGGCGAACACTGTCGGCTTTGAAAGACAGAAGTATGCTTGCACTCCATTAATGACAATTCAATACACACTTGTATGGTCACATTTATGGCTGCAGGCATTCCTGAATCTCAATTAGAGGATGACCTATCTGTGTAACAAATAAATATTCATTCATTCATTCATTCATTTTAGCTAGGGTTACTTTTACTCGAGAAACTTAGCCATAAATAAAATGAATAAATGAATGAATATTTATTTGTTAAACACAATTTAGTTGACTCTCTATGTAGAATGACCGAAATATAGAAGCTGGTATTAGGATCACTAAAAAAATTTAAAACCCTCTGAAAAAAACCCTAGGAGCTTCAAATTTGGGAGCATCCGTTTTAAATACATTCTCCAACAAGTTTCCGATATCCTGCTATCAGCTGTGTCAAACGATATAATCACCCGAACAGATGATTGCATTAAAACCTGCGTACTTACAACGCACCGGTAGAGCGGAACTCGCGAATGTCTTGCGCCGATTCTGAAGCACGTGCGCCGGCGCCGATGCGACCCGACCGTGCCCCTGTACCGTTATGACGTCGTCGCAGCACTGTGATAACATTACTGCAGGGGATTGCTCTTTACAAGAAAGAATTGTACTCTGTGAATCAGTCGTTGAAAACTCGGTGGTGGAACCCTCCAGACCCTATTAGATAGGCTAATCAGGTGTCTTTCTTAAACACTGACTAACCTCCGGTTCTTAAAAGCCCCGGATTGTCAAATTTTATCTCAACTTGAGCTAATACCTACAACAACAACGAATACTAAGAGATTTATGAAACCTGAAGATAAATCAGCGTGGGGTAAATGGAGGTACACCTTGCCGCGGAAAGCCAATTATCCTTCGGTCCTAGTTGCCAATCGAACCTTTAGCATCTGTGCAACAGGTAGAACCAGAATCCCGAGCTGACTGAACTGAGCGCACCTGTTACTTGGAAGTAATTCAATAGGGATGATTCGTGGGAAAAAAAAAAGAAATTCTATTTAGTCCGTCGGTCAAATTAAAAAATATTAGACACGTATCGTTTGCTATAAGTGTCATATTAAGGCCCTGGTTCCAAGCGTGGTTTAGCTCGGTGTGTAAGTGAAATGGCGTTATGGCTGTCTAGTTTGACGCACGAGATAAGGCTCTTACAGGCAGAGGCGATATCGCGTCGCGACGCGATATTATTCTACGGATATAATGTCGCAAAATCGCGACGCGATATCGCCTTCGTCTGTAAGAGCCTATAGAAGATTCTCACGCGCACCGGAATTATGTCGTAAAAGTGCAAATAAAATCGTATAAAATTAGAAATTAACTATTTAATAAAAAGTAATCCATCACTGGATGCAGTTTGGAATTTGACATTTCATGGTATATTTTTAATTATAATTATAATTGCTAATGAAGGGATAAACAGCTTTTAAAGATTATTAGGAGGTATGTTTAAAGATTTTTCTGGTGCATTAAAGTATATTTAATTATGTTTTGGCTTCCATCACTGTATGCGAAAAGGACTTGAAAATATCATATTTTTTTTACATGTCAAAATTATTTACGGTTTATGAGATACACAGCTTTAAAAAACCACATTTTTGATGGCTTTCAGGAAATCTGCGCCTTAATAAAAAAATATTAAGATAAAACGCGAGGGCTGGCTACGTCACAACTATAGCAAACTACGTAGAAAATCAAGCAAGGAGTGACGTCATGCCACATTTTATCGCCGTAATCTTTTGATTGCGTAAAAAAAAAGAAAAAATACGTATTCATTATTTTTTAATAATCAAAATGACGGACAAAAAAAAATTTTAGTCATGAACCCCTTTGCGGATGTCAAATGGCAGCAGTAAATTGTTGATGCTTAGCCGCATCAGCTCAGACGTAAAGGACAATTCATAATAACTTTCATGCTAGATAAATAAAAACAGGTCGTGTGATTAAAAGTATTTGTGATTAATTTTCGTTCTAGGTATCTATTCTCATTTGCATTTAATTCTCTTGAGGCTAAACGGAACGAATCAGCTATTTTGATACATGTATTGAGGGTGATACTACGCCGATTATAGCAATTTCATTAGTGGATAACGATTTAACATTCAATATTTCATCCATCTTTCTCGTCTTATGAATGAAAACGACGCATCAAGTTTCCAATAAATTGTTATTGATAATCTTCAGTTATTTTTAAAGGCCTTTCAATTTGTTAATTACTTCAAAGATGCATTTAAATGCTGTGTAATATACTTATACTAGCTTTTGCCCGCGGCTTCGCCCGCGTGGATGTCGGAAAATATCCCATGGGAACGTTCATGTGGAAAACATAGGGCATATCCCTAACTTAAGAAATGCTGGGTTTCCCATACAAACTTTCATCCCTTTTATCACCCCTTGTAGGATTATGTTTTAAGACAAAAAGTAGCCCATGTCCTTTCCCAGGATGCTATCTATAGCCTTGCCAAATTTTATCGAAATCCGTTCAGTTTTGTAAATTTTAAAATCAACCCCTACTTTACCCACTTAAGGGATGATTTTTAAAAAACGCTGACCCGCATATTTTTTAACTTCTTACCAATAGCATAAATTTGTTATCCCTAACTTAAGAAATACTGGGTTTCCCTTACAAACTTTCATCCCCTATATCACCCCTGTAGTATTATTTTTGAAAAAAATAGTATCCTATGTCCTTTCCCAGGATGCTATATCAATCCTTGCCAAATTTTGTCGAAATCCGTGCAGTTTTGTAAATTTTAAAATCATCCCCGATTTTACCCCCTTATGGGATGATTTTTCAAAAACGCTGAACCGCATATTTCTTTATTTCCTATCAAAAGCATACATTTTAATTTTCACATCCGTAACTTAAGAAATACTGAGTTTCCCATACAAACTTTCATCCCCTATATCACCCCCTGTAAGATTTTTTTTTAAGACCAAAAGTAGCCTGTGTCCTTCCCCAGGATTTTATATAATGCCTTGCCAAATTTCATCGAAATCCGTGCAGTTTTGTAAATTTTAAAATCAACCCCTATTTTACCCCTTAGGGGATGATTTTTCAAAAATGCTGAATCGCATATTTCTTAATTTCCTACCAATAGCATACATTTTTTATCCCTAACTTAAGAAATACTGGGTTTCCTTACAAACTTTCATCCCCTATATCACCCCCTGTAGTATTGTTTTTGAAAGTATCCTATGTCCTTTCCCAGGATGCTATATAAAACCTTGCCAAATTTTGTCGAAATCCGTGCAGTTTTGTAAATTTTAAAATCAACCCCGATTTTACCCCCTAGGGGATGATTTTTCAAAAACGCTGAACCGCATATGTCTTAATTTCCTACCAATAGCATAAATTTGTTATCCCTAACTTAAGAAATACTGAGTTTCCCATACAAACTTTCATCCCCTATATCACCCCCTGTAGGATTATTTGTTAAGACCAAAAATAGCCTGTGTCCTTCGGGTCCTTCCCCAGGATGCTATATAAAGCCTTGCCAAATTTTACCGAAATCCGTGCAGTTTTGTAAATTTTAAAATCAACCCCTATTTTACCCCCTTAGGGGATGATTTTTCAAAACCGCTGAACCGCATATGTCTTAATTTCCTACCAATAGCATAAATTTGTTATCCCTAACTTAAGAAATACTGGGTTTCCCTTACAAACTTTCATCCCCTATATCACCCCCTGTAGTATTATTTTTGAAAAAAATAGTATCCTATGGCCTTCCCCTGGATGCTTTATAAAGCCTTGCCAAATTTTGTCAAAATCCATGCAGTTTTGTAAATTTTAAAATCAACCCCTATTTTACCCCCTTAGGGGATGATTTTTCAAAAACGCTGGACCGCCTATTTCTTTATTTCTTATCAAAAGCATACATTTTAATTTTCACATCCCTAACTTAAGAAATACTGAGTTTCCCATACAAACTTTCATCCCCTATATCACCCCCTGTAGGATTATTTTTGAAAAAAAAAAGTAGCCTATGTCCGTCCCCAGGATACCATCTATAGCCTTGCCAAATTTTATCGAAATCCGTTCAGTGGTTTAGGCGTGAAAAGGTAACAGACAGACAGACAGACAGACAGAGTTACTTTCGAATTTATAATATTAGTATGGATGTTTTGACGTGATATGACTAAGAACGTGTGATTGAAAAAAAGGGGAGTATTTGACGAGAGAAGTTTTAAGTGGGAATAGGGATGGAGAAAAGAGATGACCAAAGAAAATATGTATGATTTTGTGAAAGAAATAAGAAAGCTTGAAAGAGGTCTACCTCAAGCATAAGGGGTCACTATAGAAAGCCCTTGATGTAACACCAACCCACCCCAATTTCACTTAGTATTCATTTGTAAGTCGTCCTCCTCGGAAAATTATTTTTATATAAAAAAGTCGTATCAAAATCCAGCAAGAGGTTATTCTGTACATTTCATGTTTTGTCATGAACATTTGATTAGGAGTAAGGGAGAGCCCGAACAATTGCCAAACTTAAGTGGCAGTGGGCACGGCACATTGCTCGCAGAAAAGATGGCCGATGGGGCCGACGCACATAGGGGTATTAGACATCAAAAGTTGATCAAAACTCTTTTTATATTAATAGGTCAGTAAAACCGTTACCTAAGGTTTTCTTAGTTTTAGAAACTTAAATAAAACTAAAAATTAATTGAAAACTGGATGTTTATTAAAAAATAATATTATGCTACAATAAAATTTATTCTGATTCGTCACACGAGCTCTCTTCATTTGATTCATCGTCTTCATTTTCACTTTCTGAACTTTCTTGCCTTGAAGTTGTTGCACAATGTCATATAAATATTGTTTGGTAAACGTCTTTATTTCCCTCGAGTCACCTATAACAAGAAAAACACTCAATAATGATACAATCCACACTTTGTGATACCTCATATTTAAAAAAAAAACATAGTAAATAAAACGCCAAACTTCCGCTACTTTTTACTTTTCAAATTACTTCCTAAGATAGTCTTTAATCATATTCTATTTCAATTTTTACTCGGACGGACTCGGAAACATAACGAATTTACTAATTTGTAACAAAAATATAGCAAAAAAAAAAATATCATTAATTTTCATAGATCACAAAAGCTTAAACATTGTGTTTTAAATTAACTTATATGGCTAAAAATAGACTACATACCTTTATTTTCAATATCCATAATAAAATCTTCCTCTCAATCAAAGTAGCACTGACTTATAGGTGGTGGTACGTGTTTTTCAAAGCGCTGAAAACTGCAACGTGCAAAGTAAACAATGACCAGATTCCGACTAACGCTGTCAATTTACCGCCTAAAATATGGTCTCAAAGTGACTGCCATTTGATGTGTCATTAGTTACACTACTCCCAAAACGCATTACAACACTCTGATTTTGAAATTATTAAATTTGAGTTTCGAGCAGCTTTCTTCATACTCATACCCCAATGTGCGACGTAGTGTTGGAATGCCTCCCACAAGGTTGACCGATGACCTTGTGTAGGCCGCAGGAATCTGGTGGATGAGGGAAGCACAGAACCGGTCGAAGTGGCGGTGCTTGGGTCTTTAGACTGAAATGATGATGATGAAGGTGGTGTTTTTGGCGAATGCCGAATGGAAGTGTTAGACAAAAGAAAAGAAAAGTGAAAAACTGAGATGATGGCTCATCGAGATGTAGGTATGGATAGTGAAGAAATATATGCTGCGCCTACATCAAGGATGATTAGGTCATAATAAGTGTATGATGATGTATCAAAATCTAGCAAGAGGTTAGAATTGCTTCTCGAATAAACAGACAAATGACGATAAGTGCTGGTGACCTTGTCCGACTGGTCGGTGCGTTTTGGGTGCATGCCTTTCCGTTCGGCTTCATAGGGAATATTGTAAGAAAACTATGAACATTTAATAAAAATCACAAATATAATATAGAGATAATAAAATAGTCTGTTCATACAAAAAAAATCATGAAAATATCTTGAGCAGGTAGTTTGAATGTAATATGGTTTTATGTTTTGTGTACTTAGACATTATTTCCTGAATTTATTTCATAAAGTATTTTACTACGACACTTAAATATTCGCATATGTAATTGATGTGTACGTGACATTTTTTGTATTAAATTACTTGCATTGTTTGAAGGCGTAATAACAGATTTAAAAGTCACTAAAATCATATATTTAAAGATAGAGAAGTAATCGTTTTCGCGTATTGAAATTACAAGTAAAATTACTTGCCTATATAACCTTCGTCAAAACGCATCGTAAAACAGTAGCCAATACTAATTACTAAGCACAAAGCCACGTTAGATTCCCATTTACGACCAATACATGACGGATATATTATTATTATGCCTGTCTCAATAACGGTAACTTCCATGGTGGTGCCATAAAATATTATGGAACCATAAGTGAAAGTGCGTGTCTCTCTAGTTTATGGTTCGCCGTAGACATACGTTATGAAATTGATTAGCGAACTATTAGAAATTCTTGTTATCATGGGAAATTGGTAGCTTTCGTTTTTGGATTAGCGGTTTTTTTACCAGAGTTGGTTATCGAAATAGAGGTTTCAATGTCCTAATAGTATTTTGCGAAACAATTTGGAATATCACCGTTGGAAGAATGATTGTGATTAAAATTGAACTCTTTGGCATTCTTAACAATTAATTAGTTCGTTTTATCACTGTCCAATGCTGGACAAAGGTCTTTCCAAAGGCCAAACCTTCTCGTTTTCAGCTTTCCCCATCATAGTCCTGCATGTTTGGTTCACAAAGGCACTCATATGTTAAGGCGACGATAACCGATTTTTAATGATTTTAAACTGAAGATCACGTCTAAACGAGTAGTGTTAATGATTTGGAAAAAATATATGTTAAATTAGAGTATTTTCTTAATAACTTAATATGTGAATATTTTAGATTATGTTTATTTACATAATGTAATTAATTTCTAAAGTTAAGTCTAACGCGGATAAAAAACTGAGAATCACGCAAAAACTATCACGCGTATTTTTATGAAACCTTCCCCATTCTAAAGATAATTTAACTATTTATCTTTTAGTATACTTATATTTGTTTTAATAAAATACCTTTTGTTTTATGCAAAATAAATTAATAATGCGTCTAATTTGAGACAGCGCTCCTTGATGGGCGAGTCCTATTATGCTGGACGTACGACGCGTTGCGTGAGCTCAGCACAGAACGCGCAAGCTAACCACTCAAGGCCATTGACATATATCTGTGTCTTAACAACCAGTGCATAACTTTCACGCATACAAATATTACTCCAACAAGTTGATAATTCTATTTGGGGAAACATCTTTCAATGGGTATTGATGACGCAGCCGCGCCGGTTCTAGTTCCGCCCGACCTTGTGGCCACTTTACAAATTTCTCACCCGTGTAAACGGATATTGGGAACCTGCCCTTGGAAACCCGATGGCCCATGACGCGACACAATACCTTATTTTAACAACGAACCTTTGTGGTTTGACAAATAGAAGTTTCATTGAATAATTTTAGTAGCGGTCATTGTATGTTCAATGATGTTGTTTACAGAGTTTAAGCTTAGATCAGCCTGTAATGTTCCCATTGCTGGGATACAGGCCTCGTCTCTGTGAGAGGGAGTGGGCTGTAACCCACCACGCGGTCCCGGTGCGGTTTGGTGCATGCCGATTTCCTCATGATGTTTTTCTTCACCGTTGTTGATACGAGTGGTGATGAAATAATTTACACGAAGTAAAGTGCCTGCGGCAGAGGATGGGGTGTTGTGGCGCAGCGGGAGAGGCCTATGTCCAGCAGTGGACTTGGATAGTCTAAGTTGAAAGTGAGTGCCTGTGTTCGAACCTGTACAACCTGCAACGCGTACCTAAGTCGCGGCCGTTTCCACAAGGCTAGTTTTACTAAGAATTTAATGATCCTGAACTTTTGTAAAGAATGCACTAATATTTTAATTTCAGTATTTAATGTAGTTGTATCAGCCTGAATTGCGACAGACATCGAAAGTAAAAAAAATGCCAAATAATTAATTCTTCTTTGAAACCGAACAAACGGTTAGGAGAGTGTTAATTTGTGTTAGATAACCCTGCCTTATCAAATGTGCTGCGAAATTTGAGCACAAAAATACTCGTATTTCGCGACTGTTTTAGATCCAACAGCTACACACAGATAATACTAGGTTAGATAAAAGTTCTTAGCACAACACCATTGACCTATTGACCTACTCCTCTTTACAGCAAACAATACGATGTTGTATAGATAATCAATACATAATAATCATTATTGTTCTTTCGATTTCGATTTCAATCTTCTAAAGTGCGAACAATGTTCACCTAATTAAAGGCTCTTACAGACAGAGGCGATATCGCGTCGCGACGCGATATTTTTCTACGGATATAATATCGAAATATCGCGTCGCGACCGCGATATCGCCCCTGTCTGTAAGAGCCTTAAAGTGGTATACTAGAAAGGTTTAGGTAGATAAATAAAGGTAAACAATCTTGATGTGACTTTTACACAAACACATTAAAAAACAAATAAACTACTGCTTAAACTAATGGTTCAATTGATTTAGTAATCATTATTGTTGTATTTACATTGGTTTTTTTTTTAAATCTATTTATTTAGCTCAGACACCTTTATGTACAGATCCATATTTATGTTAGTAGGTATACTTAAAAAAAAGTTTTAGTTGCATTTTATTTTTAAACCGAGGTTTTAAAATAAAAAAGATAAAAGACACATCAAGATTGTTTACCTTTACTTAACTAGGTACCTAAACCTTTCCAGTATAGTTTGTTTCCTTCACTTCTAATAGTTTCTGCTCTTTCTTTGGATTTTCTATCTTCTATCAGTACTGAAACTTCTGAAAACCCTTATCTATCGCATTGATACCCTTTTGTTTGACACACTCCATATAACCACACGAGGACCCCGTGGCTAAGTTATAACAGCCGCACGGTTAGATCCATCAGGTTAAGATACGCTTGCAGGTTTTGGTCCGTGGATGGGGTGACCATCTTATACCGAGTCTTCTCCGTGCCTCGGAAAGCACGGTTGGTCCCGGCTGTCATTCGTGGATCTTTGACAGTCGTTACGGGTCGTCAGAAGCCCGAAAGTCTGACAACCAGTCTTATCAAGGGCTATCGTATTACCGAGTTATTGGCTTGTGGAGGTTAGATAGGCAGTCGCTCCATGTAAAATACTGGTATTCAGCTGTATCCGGTTAGACTGAAAGCCGACCCCAACATAGTTGGGAAAAGGCTAGGCAGATAGATAGACACAATATAACCGCTTCCGTTCCCCTATTTCATTTATCCCTATTTTCGAAAAGTTTCTCGACTGTAACTTTGACAGGTATTGGTAGGTATTGACGTTTCCTACATGAACTCGTTTAACGTTGCCACCACATACAAAACAGGTGCACATTTTCTTCCGGATTCCTCACAGCCGGTGAAACGTTAGACCCAACTTTGTCACGACGGAAACTTAGTAAACCACGAAACGCAACTTCGAGTACACACCATTACCAGTTTTACCGCAAATATGAAAGCAGAGGCAAACGGTGCTAACCATGGCTTGTGGGCCAAAGTCGAGGGAGAAAGGTGTATAATCTCATTAGAGGCCGAAGGTAATTTTTTAAATCATTGGTGGCCCTTGTTAGAACTAGTGTGGTGTGAGTGTATGGGTGAAGCGATTTTTGTATGTGTCTTGTTTTATGCGAGAAGATATTAAGCCGAGGAGAAAATTCCAGCCAGTGAGCAAAATTGGTCGCGCAGCTGACTGAATAGCTAAGCCCCAGATCCAAGGTTACGCCGAACAGTTCCAATGTCTTCACTGTTTTAATGGAATGCCAAATTTACCTAATTGGCAGCACTACCTTCATCACTTGCGTGTTTAGTTAGAGTACAAGTTCATCATCACAAGTATTTGGTAGACCATTGGCTGTACACTTAATGTAGGTATATTTGATTCGTCTTGACAAGGACTCTGGTCCTAGATGTTAACCAGAATAATAAGATTGTTTAATTTTTTTTTTTTTTAATTAATTAATTGACCCGACTGGAGTCCTTGTCAAGACGAATCAAACGAGACAAACTCGATGGGGTTGCGTAGTTTTATTACTGAGTTCCTGTGGCCACCTTCCGGCTCCATCATCAGATCAGCTCGATGATACCAAAATATGGCATTGTCACCGATTTTACATACGTATGCCAAATTTCAGATCAATCGAACACCGGGAAGTGCGTCAAATTTTGAACACAAGTTACGAACATTGCAAGTTAAATAAAAGCTTGAAAAAATTTGAGAACCCTTGCTAGCTGCCCAAAAAAGTAGCTGCTCGCTCGAGACCTTTTTTATTACCGTAGTTTTTGCTTTCCATCACTAACTTTGCTTGTTCTGGAACTCATTTGTAATTAATAATTTGTAAATAAGCAGTAGTTATTTCAATGTCGATAATCATAAGTTAACCCACACACGAACGTATTATGTATGGCTTGCAAACACGACTGAATGTTTAAAAGTAATCGATCATCAAATAATAATTATTGCTTACATGTAAAATATACCGATTACGTACATACTTTGCTTGCGTGTTTCATTGTTTGTTTATTCATGAAACGGATCGATTTATTCACCAGCTGTTTTAAGCAGTATTTGTTGTGGGAGTTAATGCGGTTTCAATTCAATGTCATTCTGTATGGATGACGCGCAGAAGTAGCCCGCGAAATTCAATTTTTTTTTGGGTTTTTTCTAATTTGCAGTTCCGTGTCAGGTTGCATCTTAATAAAAGTACGATACGCGGCAATAAAACATATGTATTTATATAATTTTAACCATAAAAATCAATACAACTCTCTAAGTTAGATTTCGTGCAGATTCGTTAGATTTCGTTCGTTTGACGAATCTGCACGAAATCTAACTTACAGAGATGTATTCATAACTTTTATGGCTAAAATTATATAAATACATATGTTTTACCGCCCCTAAGACACTGACCATGTTTTATTGCCGCGTATCATATTTTGATCAAGATACAATATGACACGGAGCTGCAAATTGCAAAAACCCAAAAAAAAAAAATAAAAAACGCGGGCTACACAGCGGACAATCACCTTAAGGGGAAAGCGCCAGGGTAGCCCGCGAAATTCAAAATTTCTTAGGTTTTTTGCAATTTGTAGGTCAGTGTGAGCTTGTATGTTGATTAAAATATGTTATATAAAATTATAAATATAAACTCCATAAGTTAGCATTTACCTCAAATCTAGCGATTTCATGAAATCATGAGGTTTGAGGTAAATGCTAACTTATGGAGTTGTATTGCTGATTCTAATGATTATAATTCTGTAAAGCCATATTAGCTACGGCCGCGAATCGTATTTTAATCAACATACAACCTGACACTTTTTTTTTTTTTTTTTTTTTTGAGGGTGGGAAATCATCAAATAACTTCTCCCACTCTGGGTGGAGCGGAAGCGCGTGTCAGACTTTTTCTGACTAAAACCCACCCGTGTTCCTTCAGTTGCCTATGCCAGGGCCGCGGTAACCCCTTCGGACAATCCGCGACCCCAGCGGCATACAACCTGACACTGACCTGCAGATTGCAAGAAACGAAAGAAAATTTGAATTCCGCGGGCTACCTTAGCGCATCAACCTTAAGCCGATCTTTCGAACCTTCTGCTTGCGTGTTTGTATTTTGTAGTGTTGAGTGCGTTTAGAGAGGCATTTATTGGTAAAACCTGTAATGTTGTAGAAATCTTTTGAATAAAAAAGTTTAGTTGTTATTATCGGTTTGAGACTTCTGACACAAGTGCTTACCGGGGCTAACCTCAATATGTATTGTATGACATATATTAGATGAAAATATTTAAGTATTTTAACTTAAACATTGTATGACACAATGTTTAAGTTAAAATACTTAAATATTTTTGTATTTTGTTTTGGTTTTTTAAAACGATAATAATATTCATTCGTATCTACTATTATAGTATTTAAAGCAGCTCGTTTAAAGGAGCAGTTTAGCAGTTTAAAGGAGCTCGTGGCTAAGTAATAACAGCCGCACGGGTCGATCCGTCAGGTTAAGCTACGCTTGCCGGGGTTGGTCAGTGGATGGGTGACCATCTTTACATAACGAGATTCCTCCGTGCCTCGGAAAGCACGTTAAGCCGTTGGTCCCGGCTGTTATTCGTGAATCTTTGACAGTCGTTACGGGTCGTCAGAAGCCCGAAAGTCTGACAACCAGTCTACCAAGGGGTATCGTATTACCCAGTAACTGGGTTGTGGAGGTCAGATAGGCAGTCGCTCTATGTAAAATACTGGTATTCAGCTGCATCCGGTTAGACTGGAAGCCGACCCCAACATAGTTGGGAAAAGGCTAGGCAGATTGATCTACTATTATAGTAATTACCGCGACTTCGTCCGCGTGAAAGTTTTTGTCCCCCCGGCCCACCCCGTCTTAAGCATCGCGTACCCGCGCTGTTACTTCGTTTTCGCTTAGCGTTCTTTCTGACTTTTTTATTTTTGCTCGGCTCCTAAGAGTCCTAGCGTGATATTAAATAGCCTATAGCCTTCCTCAAGAATTGGGCTATCAAATGCAAAAAGAATTATTCATATCCGACTGATAGTTCCAAAGATTTGTGCGTTGAAACATACAAACAAACAAAAGCTTCAGCATTATTATTAGTACAGATCGATTTTCGGTCATTCGAATCTCAAGTTCTGTTTGTGGCCTTGTGGGTCGATACATAAACTGTTTCAGCTTCATACATGTGTTGTCGCAAAACATACACTATTGTAACATGTGCCATAGCACAGACAAGCCTATGAATCAGATGATTTGTCCAAAAAATATGTTTTACTAGCTTCTGCCCGCGGCTTCGCCCGCATGGATATCGGAAATATCCACGGAAGGAAATATCCCACGGGAATTTATAATATTAGTATTTTTCATATCCCTAACTTAAAAAATGCTCCCATACAAACGCCTAAACCACTGAACGGATTTTTATCAAAATCCGTTCAGTGGTTTAGTCGTGAAAAGGTAACACAGACAGACCGACAGACAGCTTTCGAATTTATAATACATATTAGTATGGATTTAAATGGGGTGCATTGACAATGTCGAAAAATTTTAATTTTTACTACAGCATCAGGAGGGGCTCGTGGCTAAGTAATAACAGCCGCACGGATCGATCGATCAGTTTAAGCTACGCTTGCTTCGGTCGGTCTGTTGATGGGTGTACCGGGGAACGGAGGGGGTGCCTCGGAAAGCACGTAAAGTAGTTGGTCCCGGCTATCATTCGTGGATCTTTAACAGGGGTATCATATTACCCAGTTACTGGGTCAGATAGGCAGTCGCTTCATGTAAAATACTGGTATTCAGCTGATTCCGGTTAGACTGGAAGCCGACCCCAACGTTGGGAAAAGGCTATGCAGATGATGACCAGCATAGACTAGCTTATGCTGGTCATCATCTTCCTAGCCTCTTACCAACTATATTGGGGACGGCTTTACCATTCATACCGATACGAGAAAAGACTTGGAATAGAGACAGCACGTCACGCACGTTTACCGTTTATAACTTAAACCACTCCGTCAGTACACAAACAATGACCGTAGCGACCGTGCGCACGCGCATAATGCTCGGAGCCGCACACAAGGAGTGTGTTGACAGGTGACACGCGACATCTACCGGTTACGTACGAAACTAATGACTTGACAAATTACACTGAGCTGCCGCGGTTACGTCAACTTGACAGAAAAGCAGTGGTCTCGAACCTACCGATTTTTCGGTATTTCTGCCTACATGGGCTCTGATATACCGAAATATTTTTTTCAATAAATAAACGAATTTGATTGAATATTGTATTTTTTTCTCAAATACCGATTTTTGGTACAAATATACCGATTTTACCGGCAACTGTACCGATCTCGCTCTATGACGTTCGAGACCACTGCAGAAAAGGGGGTTTTGTTATTATGGAATTGGTTTTATTTTTATAAAGTGGTACCTATATCAGAGAAAAAAAAAAACAAATCTACACACGAAAAGTTCTAGTTCCGCAAAGTTAGTTATTCATTGATAGTTTCGCGTGTAATTAATTATCTATTTACACGTGAAACTATCAATGAATAACAAATTTTGCGCCAACTGCTTTCGTAATATGGTGGTAATTAAAATAATTTTAATAAGCTTAATAGACAGCGTTGGCCCAGTGGTAACGGCCCTGACTGTCGAGTTGTAGGTCGTGGGTTCGAACCCAGGCAGGCGCTTTACTTTGTGTAAATAATTTCATCACCACTGCTCTCAAAAACGTGAAAGAAAACATCTTGAGGAAGCATCTCCTAGAGCCAAAACTTCGAAGACTTGTGACCTCTACCAACCCGCACTAGGCCCGCGTAGTAGATTACAGCCCCTCCCTCTCGAAGATAGGAGGCCTACTGTGTCCCAGCAGTGGGAACATTATAGGCTGGTTATGCTTATTATGAAAGGTAGGTTACCTAATCTCTGGGTTGTGTTTTTATCGCAAAGTTAATTAATCTCAATTTTATTAATTCACGTGATTTTTAATTTTAACGAAATGAAATTGAAACGCCAGTAGAAAAGAGTTAAGGATGATGCCCAGCGGTAGCCCGCGAAATTCAATTTTTTTTGGGTTTTTTGCAATTTGCAGGTCCGTGTCAGGTTGTATCTTGGTCAATGTATGATACGCGGAAATAAAACATATGTATTTTAACCATAAAAATCATCAATACATCTCTCTAAGTTAGATTTCGTGCAGAGTCGTTAGTTTTCGTTCGTTTGACGACTCTGCACGAAATCTAACTTAGAGAGATACATATGTTTTATTTCCGCGTATCATACTTTGATCAAGATACAACCTGACACGGACCTGCAAATTGCAAAAAAACCCAAAAAATTTCGAATTTCGCGGGCTACACAGCGCAATCACCTTAAAGCAATTTAATTATTTTTTATGGTTTTAACTAAGAGGACTACAAATTAGAGACCTTTCTTGATTGACACCTGGAAATTTAGTAGTTACATAATTATATTATTGTGTGTTTGTTTAGGATGATTATAAAGTGCCTGTGTATTTAATATCTAAAAACCTTGATGAGAATGTCTAGCTCGGGTTTCCAAACCACTCGCAAACGCAAGCCTACATTCTTAGAAATGAAATTCTAATTCTGATTCGGATTCTGACATTGAATGGCAGAAGTTCATTCAGTCTTCCACAGAATCGTGCGCGAGCGCAAGAGAGAGACGGAGGGAGTTACTTTGCTGAAGTTTGTAGAAAAATGCACACTTTAAGAAGTGACTTACAAATCTCATTCCGTTGCTAAGTACGTTCCCAAAAGAATGAAGTTAAAATAATTTTCCTTTTGTAGCACAGACTAGAAACGAAAGCTGTTCTATCGAAATATTTTAATCACATATCTTCGATACTGGACGACTGTTAATTGCAGCCCGTTCTCGGTGATTACAGTGAAGCCGTTTAATAACCGCCACATCTTACCGGAGAACCAGTGGTTATGTTACAAACTATGTTTTGAATGCACTTATTGCGAAGCTGTATGATTATAGGCTCGAAAAAATATCAATGTATCGATATTTTTTGTTCGATATATCGATATTTTTTATTTCGATAAGTATATCGATTTAAAGTATCGAAAATGTATCAAACACTGACTAAAACCGCTGGAATTCAGAGACGTAAAAACGTAGACTTATTCGGACCTCAGCTTAGGGCGTCGCTGGGGGGAGGACAGCAAGGAGGGACAGGCTGGATTATATCTGAACCCCCAGTAGTGGTCAGCTACAGCAACCTTTTATACATTTATCTACACCCATGCCATAAATCCTCCATAAAAGTCTCTGAAACAGTTAGCTTATTGCCAACATTAAAACAGCCAGTGTCATAGTAACCATGGTAACCATAATAGCATCCAAACGGGTGCTTTAATGTTGTACTGAATTTCATAATGCAACTCGTTTTCAAAAACAGAACATTGTAATGCACGCGCGTTTCACTACAACAGCGCCGTAATTTAAAAAAAAGAACTTATTCGAATTCACGTCGTATACTATGACGCCGGTTGCCATGTTCGATACGAGTATTAGTATTGCAAAAAACTGTTTCAGAACCTTTTATAGAGGACTGATAACATGGATGTAGATAAAGTCTTGTATGCAACTGTACATAATTAGGTATTAAAACACTCATGTGATACTATTCCCACACCCCCAAACCCACACCCACATTCGTGTTTTAGTACCCCTTATTATACGTCAGTTGCATAAATAACTATTAGGGCCATAATAGACACGATTTAACGAGCACCTACTCCTCCACGAACTATGTGATTCAATCAATCTGCAACACCATGTGATTATGGTGTTTTTAATTCTCATTCAATTTGTCCCTACATTTAAACGATATCCTATAGATAATCACAACCACGGCCTCTCTTCGCGAAGTCTCTAAATAAAGATCCTACAGATGTTAGAAAATGAACCAGGTGCGAACAAAAACGTTCCGTACCGTTGTCTATAAAAACGGCAAAAAAAATCATGTTTGTTGTATGCCCCCCTTAATTTTTTTTTTTTTTTTTTTTTTTAAGTGAATATGTAACTAAATATTCTGTGAATATTTCAAGCTTCTACTTCTACCAACGTGATTTTTTTGATCAATATCGATAAAAAAATCACGTTTGTTGTATGGGAGCCCCCTTTTATATTTATTTCATTATGTTTTTTAGTATTTGTTGTTATAGCGGCAACAGATATACATCATCTGTGAAAATTTCAAATGTCTAACTATCACGCTTCATGAGATACAGACGGACAGATGGACGGACAGCGCGTCTTAGTAATAGGGTCCCTTTGGGTACGGAACCATAAAAAGATCCTCTTGCCTTGTTACAATAATGAATAGTAAACGTTTGATGACGGGTAGCCCCACCTGTCGTGTGCGTTGGAGCGTGGCAGACATGTGCTAAGCTTCCGTCATAGACTCATAGCTGAACGTAATCTGTAGTCTTTGTTACGGTAAGGTCAGGTGCGTAGTACGGGTTTGAAAAGAAGCTTGTATGTGGAAGAAACAGCAGCATATAGGAATGACACGTGCCGTTGTAATAACCGTTAATATTTTTCTTTCAAGAAGATGTACTTCTGATGATACGGCTGTCAGTAATTTAATAATGATTTTGTGGGTCGTGGGACTCGTGGGGCTTTCAGGACCGGGACCGCGGTCCCAGATTCCACAATGTTGTCTGGGTATTGGGCCTTCATCAAATGCAACAGCATAAAATGTGTGAGACATTTGATGCTGATTTTAAATACCTAAACTCAATCAAAAATTAGTTTTTTTTGTCAAAGATTTATGACTACACAGGGTGTAAGTGTAAACAGTGGCAATATTTTAAGGGGTCATTGTACTCATCATTATGAACAACTTTTACTATGGGACTAAACCTGAAATCGCGAAAAAAAATCTGCTGTTCCCTACATTTTGACGAAATATGCGAACATAAATGTACTGAACAGCTGATTTTTTTTTTTTCGGATTTCATTTTGCTCCCGTTGTAGTAAAAGTTGTTCATAATGATGAGTAAATAACCCCTTAAAAGATTGCCACTGTTTACACTTACACCCTGTAGATTTCCCCCCTTTTTCATAAAAAAACTAAAACGCTCTATTAACCTATTTTAGTCAAAGAAGGGTTTTTCTTCTGCTTTCAAACTCAAATCGTATTCGAAAGAAATTGACAAAACACTTCTAAGGCCTCATTTACGGAGACGCGGGGCGTTGAGCGGCTAAACTAAATTCAAACATAGGGCGTTCTTCTATGAGAGCGTTTACGGAGAAGCGTTTAAGATTTCTTACACTTGTGGGCCCGCAGCCCGCCCCGCACAACGCGACGCGCGACGCCCCGCGTCTCCGTAAATGAGGCCTAAAATAGGTTTTTAGAGCTTTTTAGTTTTAAACGACTATGGGGGTTAGTTATTAGCCCAGTTAGGGCATGACCCATCAAAGAGATTTAATTAATTCAGTTTCACACTGATAAATCGCTGTATTAATTAAATATCTATTGATAGAAAGTGTATGTTTTAATTATACGAAGACTACTAAGGCTTCACCACATTTCATTAACCACATGCACTAAGCAAACAGAAGTTCAATTCGCAAGCAATCTTCGCGCGAGTATTCTGACAAAAGTGTTTGCATGTCATTGATCACTGCTGGAAACTCGACATCTATTCCAAAAACTAGGAATTTGACGTAGCTGTTATGATTGAGTTAGTGTGTGTTCTCTTTCCACTGTGTAAGTACTTACACCAAACGACACTATTGGATAATCTGGTGATTAATCAATCTGCCTAGCCTTTTCCCAACTATGTTGGGGTCGACTTCCAGTGTAACTGA